>OX101737.1:24033688-24633688 GCA_944452665.1 Stenoptilia bipunctidactyla | reverse complement strand
ATATTAAGTAGGAAAAAAACAGCATAGCATTTCTTTGTTATCACTTATAACAACTAGAAAAATAAAACCTATTACTAATTTGTATTAACAAAAATTCTTCTAGTTATCTACTAGTTAAATACCTTCCGATAATATTTCTCGTCAATTCATGATACATCATGTTATGTAAGCTATAGGTATTCCTGAGTTATCTACGTGACCTCACCTATCGGAGGGTTATCGGGACATAGTGAAAAAAGATTGGCAATAACATTTACAAACTGATTAATTTATGACTTTATTGCAAATATTGTTATCGATTCACTAGTTGGAATGACCGTGACCTTGTACTGTTAACTCAACGTATTTTAAAATGGAGCAGTATTTATAACAAAGCATAATTATGAAGTGTAGAAAGAAGTAAATTAGTCAATCACAAAACTCTTTCACATCTTTCGACTCCTCTCTGTCTATGAGTCATGTTTAATGCTTTCTCTAGGTGACTGACGCAAGTGGAAAGGCCAAGGAAGTGTTGGAGAAGAGCCGCGGTGAGATCCAGAAGGCTGCTGATGACCTTCGCAAGCAGCACCCTGAAGTCAAGGACAAAGCCGACAAGCTGAGGGAAACCCTCCAAAACGCCGTCAACTCCGCCTTACAAGTACGTAGTCATATCCCCCTTCCTTTTAAAGTGGACTTCATGGTTAAGTAAGGAACTCTTTAGCTTCAGACAAAACTATATCCTAATAGTGGTTTCGAACTTCACCCGATCCAAATATCCGGCGGCGCTTCGTAGCCGTAGATATATTTCTATGGTACCGTCATTTCATGCAAGATTTCTAGATGCGTATTTCCTCGGATTCGGATCGGGTGTAGGGCGTAACTGCTCCAGGACAGGCATTTAATGGACCATACGAGCTTAGTAGAATTTCTTTCATCCTATTTCGAAGCCAACTTTCGCCAGCAACAGTAGCAGTTCTTTCTGTTGCGTCAGGACACAACTGCTCTTGCTCGTTGATTTATCCTAAATAATAATCCTGCCTAACAGTTGAAACAATAATTCTTAATCCTTGATCCTAGATTAATAAACCTTGACATCACAAATTCAGATATCAATTTTGTGTTAAAGTATCTTGGGTAGAAAATTTTGATTCAACTCAGAAATCCACTATAAAAGTATGACTTCAAGTCGAGCTGTTGTTTAGGCCTAGAAACTATTTGCACAAATTAAATAATGCAAGAAATTCAATCTCATTTTTTAGCTTTCTCATAATTCCTCTTCTTCTTGCAGGAGACCCAGAAGATCGCCAAGGAGATTGCCAGCAACATGGAAGAGACCAACAAGAAGCTGGCTCCTCAGATCAAGGCTGCCTACGACGACTTCCAGAAGAACGCCCAGGAGGTCCAGAAGAAACTTCATGAAGCCGCCAACAAGCCCTAGACGATGTATAGCTGTAAATTATTGTGTTCATTATAAATTATTAGATTTTTATATGTTGTTTTTGTGTTGCTCTCTGATAATGAACGAATGACAGAAATGCCCTGGCAATTTAAATATGTTACACGCTAAATCTATTTAGATTTTTTGGTGCAAGTAGTCCTGCACCCCAATAGTTTAGTTGTAGAACTAAACTGTATGTTCGTTCCGTAGACAAAAGAGATTAGAGCGAGCGATCACAATGAGCGGCTACAGGCCATCGCAGTCTAAGCGTACAAAATAAATAGGACGATGGAAAATTAACTAGGTTTAGGACCCCGTCGTGCATTGCTCAAGTGTTCGACTAAGGAATGAAGGGTTTGAGTGCCAGCCGGATCAATTTAATAAATGAACTTGTCAAAAAGCTTAAATCAGAAGCTTACTTTGAGCCCATATAGTTAAGCGAAACACAATAGTTAAAGTTTGTCCAAAAGACACTTATGGTAACAGTTAGCTAATTCACTGCAAACATAATGGAAACATCAGGTTTGATTCAGATGTACCAAAAATACCACAAGAATATAGACTGTGTGAAACGGTAACTTAACAACCAGTAAGTTACAATAATCGCACCTTACACCCTTACAAAATAGCGCCAGAACGCCAAGTTTTTCGATCGCATACGTCCCTATAAGCACTCTTGAACCCATAATTTAGTAAACATGACAATATAGTCAAGGGTATACATATAGGGTATATAGCAATAGGTTACTAAAATGCAGCATCTAACCCATGGGGGCTATCAAGGTGGTGGCCTACACGTAGCCCAAATGGCTGGTAACTTTCTGGCTCACCTTCCTGAGTGGGCTACTAAAAGGCCAACCGTCGCGGACTTGGTCGGGTCACTGTCTTTAGTCGTTCTACTAGGTAGGGTGGGAATCGAAATATCTGATTCTAATAAAGATACTCATATTATAAATGCGAAAAATCGACCTTTTTTTACTTCCATCTAGTGATAAGTGAACACGAGATCGAAAGTGACAGCACACGGAATCAGGAAGGCTCTTCATGTTTTTCGTAGGTTGTAAAAAAAGTAACGATCAAAGGGTTGGCAACTGATCACCGTGCAGAAAATTAAACATCTATTTATATTTTCCATAAAACTATTCATGGGCCTCTTAATTTACTATAGCAATTTCACGCGGGCAGTTCCATGCAGTGACTGATTTCGTAGGGTAGGTGCCTTATAAAATGCTAGCTGTAGAACGGGTCCACTCAGATTCAGTTAGGTTTTAAGTTGTTGCTGATTTTGTAGATCTTTTCAACAAACATATATTCTCACTAACTTCGTTGACAAAACCGTGTGAATTTGGCTTCTAGGTAACGTATCGTGATGTTTATATCAAACTTCCAACCCTTATTTTCCTTTTCTCTTGGGGAAGAAATTACCGTGTCTTCAACCGAACGGTATTATCTATATTTATGCCAAAATTCATTAAAATCAGTTAAGCAGTTCAGATTTCTCACACAAACTTTAATTCCCTATTTAAATCCTTTGAGGGTTGAAATTTAAAGCGTATCAAGCGTATAGGCTATCAATTATTTTTGTACCAAACTTCAAATAAATAGGGTATGTGGTTTGGATTCCTCAGGCATTCATCCAATGTCTCTACCCTTTAGCGGCTGATGTTTGAAAAATAGGAGCCTACGTTTGACCCCGGGTCGTCCACTATTTCCATTCCTTTCATAAAAAATAGTCCAGGGGCTATCCGTGAAGCGTAACGGACTGCCAGACAGACAAGACAGACTTTCGCATTTATAATATTAGTATGGATGTTACCTGTGAATAAAGTATTGGTCACCAATAGAATAACTATTTTCGAATCCGTCTAATAGTTTTTTGCGTTTAATACAACTAAATAAAAATCCAACAGTTTATTTTTAACATTTTACTATGGAAGTAACGATATCCTAAAATTAGATTCATTTCATGTACAGTTAATACGGGAAATCTTACCATTATTAATAAAAAAAGACTTTTAATTTAATTTACGTGTTAGGGCATATATTTTTCTGTTCAATTATCTGCATAAACTTCTTATGTAACGGAAAACCCTAACGATGTTACTTTGGAAATTATTTAAATTATTTACAAGGCTAGAGAGTTAATTAAAGAGCTAAAACTAGCCCTTTCGCCCTGGGATAAGCGTATTTTGATGATCTAAGTCTAGCCAATGCTCTGGGAAAAGTCAGATTTTGGTCAAAAACATATGGAATCGTTAACACGGGAATAAGACGCGTGTTCTGGAAGGCAGCTAATTCGAGTGGTCTCCACTTAGTAGAATCTCTCTACCTTTGACGGTCTCTGTTGTGCAGCGGTCTAGGGTTCGGCCGCGGCCTGAAGGTTCCGGATTCGAGTCCCAGCCAGGTCAGTTCAGGAAGTAAACTTTTCTAAAGAGGTTTCTCTTAGCTTTATAAAATGGCGACATACAGCGGGTCATATCGAAGTTTGGGGTCACATAGTTGGTGTGTCAGTTTAGAGTCACATAGTTGGTGTGTCAGTTTGAGTAGTTTAAGGTGTTACCGCACCAACCAGTAGTCAGTTTCATAGTAACCATGACATTGAAGAAAACCCAATAATCATGTATAGCGAAGAAATAGGAAAAAAATATTGGAGCTAAATTGTTAAATAACTGAAGTCACGTAATAAATTATTGTATGCCTCATCAGCGGATACAATATTAAATAAAGAATTAATGGGCAGCTTCCTATCAAAACAACACTTGTATTGTTGTTTGGGAGAAGAGCCAGCCAGTTAATAACAAGTTCTTGAAATATTTAGATAACTTACAAATACTCAAAGTGGACAGGGTTAATTTGTTTATAACTATTTCTTTATTTGAGGAATGCCGCCGGTGAAAATGATAAAGAGTATGATCTTAACCATAGCATATATGGCTTTGTGGGTGCAAATATATGTCTTAATAGCACCACAAGCATATTATTGAATAAACTTGACATTAATTCTATTTATAAATTTAAATTTTATTTGACTAAAGATAGATATTGTATCGTCGAAGTCGTCGTGGCGCCGTGGTTACTGTGTGTATCATACGATATCACCGGTTAAGCAACGTTCGGCGGGGTCGGTACCTGGATGGGTGACCGCCGACCATTCATTTCTTATGACGACTTCCGTGCTTCGGAGGGCACGTTAAGCAGTCGGTCCCGGGTGCTGTATAATTGTACACAGTAGTCGTTAGGGTTTGCCAGCACTGGGCCAGCTTGGTGCATAACTGCTCCTCCTCACCACGCTCGTCGTCGCACCTAACCGTTCCGACTACGTTTTCCAGTGCGGGAACGTAATCTTTTTCATCGCAATATAAATTAATATATTAGTATAAAACAAATGTATGAATATAGCCATTAAGATTTTCATGATTTATAAAAACAAATATTAGAAAAAAACAGACTTATGAATAAGAGATAAGGCCGCCTATTCGTACATTGTGTTTTCGTCACAACCAGGATTCGAATCTAGGACCTATGGCAGAGAAGGCAATCTTTGTTATCACTACACCAGCTGGTAGTCGTTATGTAAATAAAAATGTCATTCAAAGCTATACTTGCATGATATTCATTTAAAATTATTTTCTGTAATTAGCAATCTGGGTATCTATAATCGCGCTATATTTTAGAAGTCGATTAAACAATTATAATTGAATTCAATTTTCATTTTCTTGTCATTGACATTGGCAACTGCAATGCGCATAATCTATAACAGCATAGATGTGATTTATGTGCAGTTCAATAGTCTTGAGAGTATTCCCGATGCTAAACAGAGCGACGGAACCCCTGAGTAAACGGCGGCTTCCTGTGCGCGGCGGTGAGGGCCTATTGAAGTTAATGAGGCCGTCACTGCGCCCGCGCCGCTCGCTGATCGGGGATCGCTGCTAATGACGATTTCCTTCTCGAGTCTAAATTGCTATGTTGACGTTTTCTTTCAGACTAATGTTTGATTTTGGATAAGGAACTCTACAGTGCATTGCCAAACTTAGATTTGTAGGTATTGAAAATTAGAATCGAATTTTATATGTATTTATTTATTTAATCACTCTCAACTCACTCTCACACTCTCAATCATTTATTCACTCCAAAATGACGCGCAAATCAGATTTATCATATTTAATTTAAGAACGTACACATATATGAATAAGGTCTTCACAGAAGGATAAATGATCCACTATCAGGTTATAATCATCATCCACAGCCAGTAGACGTCCACTGCTGGCCATAGGCCTCTCCCAAGGTTTTCCACGTCGCTCGGTCCCGCGCCGCCCTCATCCAGTGTTTATCAGCGGGGGGTCAGCCTACGCTGCGTCTCCCAGTTATATCGTCAAGTTATAGGTACAGATAATGTATACAAATTATGATTAAACATTTCATCTCCATTTCTTTACATAGCTAATATTTTTTTGTTTATCGTCAGTAAATTACTAGTGACAGAATTAATCACTCATGCAAAGAAAATAATATTTACCTTTGTGTTTGTGTCAACGTAGTGCGAGGTTCTTAGTCCACGATAGTGAGGCATGTTTACGAGAGTAACACTTACATATGACTAAGATTAAAGTGGCTTTTAGCTATTTCTATATAACTTTAAGAAATATTTAACCATCCGCTCATAAACTGCTTTATTATTGGAGAATTCCAGCGTCTTCACTGCCTCGAGCACCTGAATGAATTAGATAAGTAAAGGCGTTTTAAACGGGTTGAAATCTCTGTAATCTGTTACAGACGACAAGTTCTTACAAGGAATATATAAAGCACCCAAGCCCATAGTATCAATCTGACGGAATCAGCGGTGCAGTGGGAAAGACGCTACAGCGCCAATCGTGAGGTCGCGGGTTCAATTCCCGCACGGAACAAGAAAAAAAAATCCGTGTCTGGGTGTTTATCTGTATATGTACCTTTTTAAATTCTAGGTTCTCCCTAGTTCGCTGCATGGTATCCCATAACACATCATCATAATCATCGTCATCAGCCTGTAGACGTCCACTGCTGGACATAGGCTTTCACCAAGGTTCTCCACGTCGCTCGTTAAGCCCAAATAAGCATAACACAAGCTTTTTTATCACTTCATATTGTACTTGCAATAAATACATTTCCAATACATAGATTTCCAGACAGACACCAACTGCTTAGCACGAAATTAACCCTTTCTTTTTGAGCGCACTGTGCAGAATGAGGTTTCAAAATAAATCCTTTTCGAAACGTTCCTCGCTGATCTCTAATGGTTTTTGCAATGCTTTTCCGGAGTAAATCCATAAAAGAGGTTTTTCAAAATATCGTCACGAAAATAAAGAAATACTGACTGTTAAATAATGTAAGTTCTTTTTGGACCTTATAGGTTCAGCCTAGAACAGCCCTTCCACGCCTCTTGAAAAGCGTGTCATAAAACGCAACCTCAAGTGCACCCTGCTCGGTGCCAGGACCTTTTCCTGGTGCCAATGACCACACTTCACGTACCATCAAATTTCATTGTTCCCGCGGGGATACATTTCGACATTTTTTAAAACAACTTCCCTTATTAAATCCTATCCCTTATTACTATCAGTTAAGGCTTCAATCATGCGGGTTTAATCAACAATGTAAAAATAGTTTGAATAAGAGCGATATGGAAACAACTGTCCAGGGATCTTATCAACAAACATTACTGTCTAAAAAGTATTTAGTAGGCACAACCCTTATCTACAAAGACAAATATCCTGTTTAGGGCGACCTTTACTTTTCCTACTGATGATAAGCGATGGTCCAGTAATTAGTGTGGTCTAATCTATTTTTGCGAGGTCCCCCCTCTGCGGCCGGGCTATATAAGCCGGGGTCAAGTGTCTGCAGTTAGCTTTTGTATTTTGGGGATCCCGTGAGTGAACGCCTGCGCTGATTCAAATAAAATGGCCGCCAAGTTCGTAGTACTGTTCGCCTGTGTGGCTTTGGTGAGTAGTTTTGCGGTGGTTCTCTTTGTTTAAATATTCTTTTGAGGATTCTTTAATAGTTTAAAAATATATTTGATTTAGTGTTGAGGAATTTGCATGTCAAATTTGCACTATAGCCAGAGCAATTCATTGTGTATAGAAAAAAATATTGAACATTTTCATCAATCTCGTAGTTTAACTGGATATGGCTAGAGATGCTCCTGAATTTAAGAAAAACTATTTATTTTGGAGTTATGGTTTTCCTTAGAAATTTCATATTTTAAAAAACCTAAGTAGTCTTAGGAGAAACCGAATCTGTAGTGTTTGGCAACGGGCTAATATAGTCGCTTCGGATATTATAAATATTTTCTTAGTCTAGTTTTAGTTTTATAGATCTTTCCTAAGATCATTTTTTAATTTTTTACTTTAAGCTGTACTTTGTTCTGTCACTATAGTATAGATAAGCTGACTGTATAAGTGAATTTTGAAAAATAGCAACCACTAACATTATTTAAATTTGACTAGAAAAAGGCCAATAGGTATATTTATTTTTATTTGTAACGTGTAATTTTATATTGTTATCTTGATTCTAGTTGTTTGACCATAGAGTGAGATTTAATATTAAAATAAATAAAAATAAAGTTCCCAGACATTGACACCAACTACATGGCCTCAACGTAAGCATAGCTTGAGTCATGATATAAATTAACTAGAATATAAATATATACATGTATAAATAAACACACAGACCCGGAACATTTCTTTTCTTGTTCCGGGCGCGAATCGAACCCGCGACCTCACGATTTCCGACTAAACACTAAATTGAAATGCACCAAAAGCCTCTAGATCTATTTCTGACCTCAATCCTCCCTCCAGGCCTGCGCCGGGCGCGTGCGCCGCGAGACCTCCGCCCCGCTGGCTGACCTGCAGAAGCACGCTGAGGAGTTCCAGAAGACCATCGTGGAGCAGTTTGGCTCCCTCTCCAGCGCCACGCACACGGAGGACTTCCACAAGGCGCTCAAGGATGGCTCCAACACCGTGCTGCAGCAGCTCTCTACTCTATCTAGCAACCTTCAAGCCGCGGTGAGAACCTACCCACTTATTTAATAAAGTCGGTGCACCTAAATAACTTTTAATTTTCAACCGACTTCCAAAGGCAGGAGTCAATTCGTATGATATTTTTGTATCTTTGTTTCACGATTTTTTGGACAATTAAATCTATTTTGAATATGGTTCATATGATAGAGGATACTTCAGAGGTTTCATCGAGTACCTACGCCCTAAAAAAAATGTTGAAAAAATATTTACGACTACCTAGGATATTTCCATTGACGACCTTATACTTCAGCTGAAGTTTCGACATGAAGTCGGTTTTTTTAATGCTCTGCATTCGTTGATTATTGAATGATGTAGATGACAAAGTTTTACAATGGTTTGGAAGATTCGCATGTACAATTTGTTCCTAAGTATCGTATATTATAAGAAACAGTGCCGTTGATTTCATTAATTTATTCTTATTTGAGAATAACAGAATAACCCTCAAACGTGTTAAACGCTTAATGTTGGGTTTGAGTCACGATTAATGTTTGTTTGTAATTTGTTAAATACAAGATGAGCATGTAAGTTCAACACGTTAGGTTTTTTTTTTATACTAGGTTAAGGAAACGTTTTATTATGTTTCTGCAATGTTTACTAACAAATTATGGATCACTGGTCTGAAAATAAACGTTTTATTATTATTATTATAATATGTAAAATATCTGAAGGCCGGGTAAGAAAAGTATGATTTTTGCAGTGACTCAATAGAAAGTAAACGTTCAGTCGTCTTGGTTCAGATATTCCTTGTCTTTTCAGTCATCTTGGCTACTGAATGTGGATCTCATGTCATACCAGAAGTCAAATACTTCGACCGGAATGATTACTCTACTTTATAAGCTCTATTGTTAGGTATCCGAAGCACATTGTCAAGTCCGGTTTCTATATAATTAGCTGGTATTCTAATGTATCTTTTATCTGAGGAACCTTGAACTTCGCGATAAATGCAGGTCGTTATTATAGTAAAGAGAAAATAATTAAAGTTCAAATAAACATTGTTGATACATTATCTTTGCAATAATAAGTAAACTTAGGAAGAGTATGACAAGAAAAATATATAAATTACTGAAATCCTACAAATGATCAATGAACAATCAATCAAACAATCTAATCTTTACAAGCTGAGGTGCATATCTGTAGACAAGTCATAGAATATGAAAAAACACACGAAACACGAGACCTAACAAAACTGTTGAATATGAAATAAGTTACAGGGTTTGCCTGACTAGGAACTAGTCTTTAAGTTAAAATCGACCGTCAAATGGTCATCGATGTTTGCCAGCAATGTTTTATGAAAGACCAATTCTTACCTAAACGCGTGCATTGTCATTTTCACTTACCATAAAGTTATTGAGGTCACTCGCAGAATAAGTCGTCTATTAATAATAAAAAGACGTCACTAAACGTTCAGGAACTCAATCTTCTTCCTCTCTTGCAGATCGCCGACGCCAGCGGCAAGACTCGCCAGGTCCTGGAGCAAGGCCAGGTGCAGGTGCAGAAGGCTGTCCAGGACTTGAAGAACAACCACGAGGACGTGCACCAGAACGCGGAGAAGCTGCGCAGCACCCTCAGCGAAGCCGTGGCTTCCGCTGTACAGGTAGGGACAACAACTATTTTGTAGTTAAATAATATCGGTGTAGGCTTAGTTGGCAAATTCTTTCTACCGTTAAGTCGAGTCTAGCCGAAGACCCCAAAATGTGCCCATGGATTTGTGCACGATTTGATGTGACGATGGAAGACTGAAAAAATGGCCACAATTGACCAGAAATATATTCAAATAGTAAATATAATATAATAGGGGTTATTAATATAAATTATTCGAAAATCACCGAAAGAAATCACCGTTAACAACGAGAAAAACAGAATTTAATGGCTTCGTGATATCTCTGCAGTCTGCTGCAGTTTTCGTATTTTGCATAGGCGCTTCTTATTTTATTTTCAACATGCTAACTAGTATTCCACCTACAGGGTGAAATTTTTTAATGCCTCTTGGAGGGAAAGTACTCACAATATTAGAGATAGCAAATTTTACTCCAAAGAAACATTCCTTAATTTTGGAGAAGAAATAAAACCGCATTCAAAGAGTTTTACTAGAGTTTGACTACACAGTTAAATCTTTTTTTTAAGTTGCTACCTTTATCAGGATTTTTTTGTTTTAATTCAACTAACATTTCTAGCCGCAAACCAAGTTAACATCGAAGTAAATCATTAATCTAATTGCGATCCTTTCTCCGCAGGCCACTCAAAGCCTCGCCAAGGAATTCGGCACTAAGGTGGAGTCCACCAACGAGCAGCTGGCTCCTCAGATCAAGTCGGCTTACGACGACTTCGTCAAGAACGTGCAGGCGGTGCAGAAGAACCTGCAGGAGACCATCAACAAGAAACAATAAGTGATATAATAAAGTATTAACCATGTAGCTACTGCACTGTGGAGTTTTATTGTACTACATTTATTTAGTAAAGTCCTATAGTCGTATATGACTTACAGCTGTTGTCCATACGACATATGTCCGTTTGCAGGTGAGCTTCTCTCATAAGTGCCATCCATCATTGGTGTCCAGGAACATCTTTATTTGGTTTAGTCTAAGATTAGCTTTTTAATGAGAAAAGGATGAAAATTTTATTTATTCCTAGCATGCTAGGAATGTTACGACTAGAATATCTATGAGATATATATTTTACAAAAAAATCAATAAGTTATAGTGTAGGTACAAACGGCAGCACATCCAGCGTTAAAAATCTGTCAAAAAATGAACTTCAGATTGAACTCTATGTGCTCGACATTAAGTTAAAATTGGCTGGAAAAATAACGCTAATACGCTTGATCTGCTGACTTCTGTACTATATTTTTGTTTGATAAATAAATGAGAAAAAAACCAGACAATCACAGCAACTACATGGCCTCCAAGTATACAAAACTTGAGATTTGCACCATTTAGCGAACTAGTCGAACCTAGAATATAATTACTTAAATTAGGGTTATTCCGACTTCATCCTATGACGTCTGTATAGAAAAACGCCCAGACCCGGAACATTTTTTTTCTTGTTCCGTGCGGGAATCGAACCTGCGAAGTCACGATTAGCGTTGTAGAGTCCAGCCAGACTATTGCACCACGGCGACCACTAAAAATATCTTTTATTTTCTATTCGAGCTTATTAATAAAGGGCTAATGAGCTTATAAATAGGTGGCACTTTGTACAGAACTATATTTAGTTATTGGTCAACATTATGAAAGATATTTTTCTAATTATTTTGATACTCGTATGTAGATGGAGCAATCCTGGCTGTGTCAAGTAACCTTTGTTACTATTCAAAAATCTCTTCTTTTAATAACTGAGTACCGAAACGAGAACCTATTGCTAGATTTAGATTTTTTAGGCACCGGCCAAATTTTTTCTACACAATAAGTACCTATTATGTATAAAAACGTTTTTTGTAATAAAAATATATGTATACAGGGTCCGCATATAATAGGTTATTATATTTTAATATAGCAGATTAGGTATGACGAGTGAAAAAACTTTTTTTTTTTTCAATATTTTTCATAAATTAAAACTTCCAAATTGTTATCTGTGAGTAAAATTTAAGATTAATCTAGATTTTATAACTATACCTACACAATTAGATGGACACGTTTTTATTACTTGTTGTGTAGTCATAAACTACAGATCAAACTTAAATTTTGATCACATAGAAGAATTTTGAAACTTTAATTTATGAAAAATATTTAAAAAATATATTTTATTTTTCGTAATTATGACCCGCTCATCAGTCTTAATCTACTAATAATATATTATTGACTATTATATGGCAACCCTATGTTCGCTAACATAATAAGCAAAGCATATTCACTCGAAAGGCTGACCCCTGTCACTACAATAGTCTCTCTCCATCTTTATAATACCTCCAAATTTGTCAAACGTGACAGCAGATAGTCTTGTAACCTCTGGTGTTCTGCCTGCCTACCCCATAGGGGATACAGGCGTGACGTTATGTATGTAGAGGGTGGATTGAAAAGTTCGCGGCCTAGTCAAGAAAACAGAATAAAGTACATACAAAAATATTTTTATTTTTCGACTTAATCTCCATTTAGCTCTATGCACTTCTTCCATCTGCTTTCCAGAGCTTCCATACCTGTTTTAAAAAAAGATTCCTCAAGGTCTTCAAAATACAGGTTAACAGCGGCTTCGACCTCTTCATTCGTTAAAAATTTCTGCCCACCGAGGTGTTTTTTCAGGTTTGGAAACAGATGAAAGTCCGAAGGTGCCAAATCAGGAGAATAAGCTGGATGTGGCAACAATTCGAAACCACAATCACGAATTTGAGCCATAGACTCGACAGACGTGTGGACTCGGGCGTTGTCCTGGTGAAACAACACTTTCTTTCTCAGTAATCCTGGGCGTTTCTGTTTAATTTTTTCACGTAAACGGCGCAGAAGGGTGCTATAGTACGCAGAGTTTATTGTTTCGCCTTTTGGAAGGTAGTCCACCATAATGACACCCTTAGCATCCCAAAAAACCGATGCCAGCCGACAGAATTGCCTTTGCTTTTTTCGGAGTTGGTTCACCTGATTTTTTCCATTGTTTGGATTGTTGTTCTGATTCTGGGGTATAGTAGTGAACCCAGGTTTCATCCATTGTCACAAATCTGTCAAGAAAACCTTGTGGATCAGCCTCGAACATCTCCAAACAGTCGCGAGAAATCGTGAGTCGAATTCGCTTTTGCTCTACTGAAAGCAATCACCTAGCCGAAACCTTAGAAAAGCCGAGTTCATGGACAATGATGTTTTGCGTTCGTTCATATGAGATGCCTATAGTGTCTGCAATTTCTCTGATAGTCAATCTACGGTCTTTCAATATGAGATCACACACTTTATTGATGTTTTCTTTGGTCGTAGACGTCATTGGCCTGCCGGAGCGAGGGTCATCTTCGATGTTCTCTCGTCCACGTTTAAATTCTGCAACCCATTTTTTCACAGTGGTATAAGACGGGGCAGATTCCCCTAATGTTGTTTGCATGTCATCATGGATCTCCTTTGGTGTTAATCTTTTTTTAAACAAATATTTAATCACAGCACGTTGTTCAAATTTCTCCATTAGTGAAAATTTGTTCTACACACGTATTTATATTGTTCGTAAAATTTTATTTAAACAAGATATCAAATTGAAAATTCGCGGGCTGACAATTGAATAATGACAGTTCAAAATGACGGCAGAAAAAATAACAAAAGTTTTTTTTTTAATGGCCAGGCCGCGAACTTTTCAACCAATGTAGTATGTATGTATTCACTCTTAATTATGAATGAAAACCATTAAGAATAAAGAAGAAACATCTTGTAGTATTAGGTTGTTGTATTATCAACTAAATGCCGCGTCGTAGTAGCTATGTTTGTTCATCAACAGCGACTATTTGTAAAAAGTTTTTGATAACAAATCTTTTTATTTTTTCTACTAAGCCATACAAAAATAAATATGCAGCTTCGTTTATATTGTATTAAAGAAAAACATTTAAATTTGGCCGGTGACTATAAAACAACTCTGTATAAACAAAGTATATCGACATAAACATCTTTTGTATTCCATAAATAAATCAAAATCAAAAGAAGATATTAAAAGATTAAAAGTTATGTATGTATGTATGTATGTGAAATATATGAAGTGATTTAATAACTACGCGATATCTTTCAGATTGTTAAAATGACTGATAAAATGGAAAGCATTAATGACAGATTAAGATTAAAACCTTGTCTGATTTCTTTAGAATAAAATTAATATAAATATTGAATGAATACAAGCCATACATAGGTTCACTCCGTTATTGACCTCATCGTCACTGACTGGTCTGTGTCAGACTAAACTGTAAACTGATTAAAAGGTAGCATTTCCTAGAACTCGCGATATCGTCGCGGTGACAGAAAATGAGTCAAATACAATTTAAAATATGTTAAAATCTAGACAATAACTGCAAAAATATTGATGGTTATACCATGTAGTTCTTTACGCGATCTAGCCTAAAGCCCCAGCCAGACTGTTGAAAACACGTTGAAAACCAATGCTTCAAACCAAGGTTAAGGAAGGTTAAGTTGTTGACAACCAATTGCGAGTCATCCACACTGTTATAATCCACCATCCACCGTGTTACAAACGGTGGTTGCAAACAAGGATAAAAACAAGAACACAAGCCAAGGTCACGCTAGGCTACGCCCCAAATCGTCAGTGTGCTTTGATCTCTCGCGTTGGCAACGTCTTCGCGATGGCAGTTTTGTATGCAATTGAGGATAAAGGTTGAAACGCAGGCTAAAAAGCTACAAAACTCGAGTCATTTATAGTCATAGTTACATAGTAAAATATACAACAACAACCGTACACACTGTCCTAAACACAGTCATACATCTACATGGATAACGCAAATGCATGTTCTTTGCGTGTCCGAACCTCGACCAAGCGTCAAGGTTGGTCGCCTCTAGATTTAATCCGCGCGTATGTATGTCTGTTAGAAAATCGAGTCTACGATATCAATATCGTTCTTAATAATCGATTTCATCGGCGGCATCGGTGTCTCTGAATCTATTTGTATTTCCCAGTAATAAATATCAGCTGTGACGTCACAATAGGTGTTAAAAAGTCGGCACGCTTGGTTCCAATACAAATCGTGGCACATGCGTAATTTGGTTGTCCACAGCCGTCTTCACTGTTGTAAACTAGCAAGGTCACCTTGGTTTGATTGATGTTTTGTTTCCAACAGTCTAGCTGGGGCTTAAACTAAGTACATAGCTTGTGTTATAGGCACTAGACAACGGATACACATACTTATTATGTTCGTAAATACATACATATCATACAAAATACATCCAGTCAATGACAATTACCTATGCATCACACACCTGACAAAGAAATTGTTGCTTTGTACCTACTCCACTAAGACTCGATACGACACAGCTTATAAAGATAAAAACATTTGTATGAATTAGATAGTTGAAGAAATATCATTGTTTTTTACATTTTTATTTATTATCTGCAAAAAAACCGGAGTGACGCTATATAGTTTATCAGTAGGTACCTAACGTTATTGAGTCACAACTTTTCTATTCAACGATGATAATTGAACACAAAGTGATCCTCACGGGGTACCGTTTTTTCATTTTAGATAGATGGCATAGAACATGGCATAGCTGCTATCGATACAACATCACCCACCAAGCACAACTAGCATTATAAGAGACCACTTTTGTTTTTTTTTTTTTTTGTAAAATATGGATGGGACGTTTGTCTTCCATGACACCTGATGTTAAGTGAACATGAAGACTAAGGTGGTACACGTCCATCCACGAGAAACCTATTCACTCGACGCTTAAAAGTACTAGGACTATACTGGTCAGGGAAAATAGACGCAGGCAGTTCATTCCAAACCTTGGCGACCCGTATCAAAAAGGAACTGTCAAAGCGCTTAGTTCGACTTTTCGGAATATCAACCACATACAATGAAAGTTCTGTCTGCGTCTCGTAGTCCGATGGTAAAAGGGCGAGGGTTCAATTTGCTCAAACAGAGCACTCGCGCACTCACCAAAATGTATCCTGTAGTACACGGTTAAACAAGCAACCTTACGACGATGCTCTAGGGTCTGTAGTTTTTTGGTCGTAAGGTCGACGTTGTTAATTAATTTACGGGCTCTTCGGTCAACGGAGTCCAGCGCTTCTAGTTGATATTTGGCTGAACTCGTAGGAAACAACGCACCATTGGGGAACTCGCCTGGAGACTGCGGGGACGCCCGAACCCCCCCGAGTCCGCCATCGGGTCCTCTCTAACCGGTCGCCAACCGGCACGATGGAGCCTCCCGGGATTTTTCGCGAGGTGGCGGGGCAGCCTTTCGCATGTGGCTGGCATGCTACTTGGGCCCCCTACTACCTGCGGTCGGCCAGCGGTGCACCGTGCTTCGGATCCCGCTACCCTCCAAAACGAGTTACCCGGTGAGTCATTATCCTACGAGTTGAAAACTGTTCTCCGATGCAGCACGATTACTCAGACCTATCCTCCTCAATGGCTACACTAGACATCATGCCGGAACGCAACTAGGTTACTTGGCGGCATGGTTTTGTCTAGTGGGTGGTGACAAGCCTCGGCCGAAGCCTACCACCAGATTTTACTGCTCGTTTAGCACCACCCAGGGACCACGTACAAGGCATAGAGGGCTAAACCTTGCGGACGCGAGCAGTTTTCAGTCCCCTAAAATACACGGAAATACACGGTATACACGGAAACTAAGACAGTTGTATAATGGTGTTGTCAGCGCTGTAAATTCCAATATAACTCTTATTTGGGCACAAACTATTCAGCCTATGGTTCTAATTTGGTTCACATTTCTCCATAAGAGTATTATAGTGGCACTATAATGGAATCATAATGTAATAATAAAATCATATAGTATAAAGAAATCATAATAATACCTCCAAATTAGTCAAAAATGACATCAGATGGTTTTATAGCCTCTGGTGTTCTGCCTAACCCATTAGGGATACAGGCGTGAAGTTGTGAATGAATGGAATTATTATAGGCCACCAGGCTATTTATCAGCTGCTTAACAGAATACGTGTATCCTGTTATACAGACTAAGCACTACGATTGGGTGACTGCTAATCTTAAAAAACGCTTATGGTTCTGCATTATCCTTTGAGCATTTATATAATCTACACCTATATGTGTATAGTAGGTATATGCTGGCCGACAAATTAAATTCCTTCAGTGAGGTTTTGTGTTAAGTCGTAAATTTTAATGTAATAGCATGTGAAAAAATTTGGGAACGAAAACTCACTGTAAATATTTATATGTTTTTATAACATATTTTTCATGGGACACCCAATTATATCATTTTTAATTAGAAGTATTGTAAAAATAGTATAACGACAATGTCTATAAAAATATATTTTTGTCTGAAATATTTTAAATTTGATTAAGTTGTAGTTATATTCAAAAAAGTGTATATGTCACCCGTAATTTAAAGCAAAATATCATTAGTAAAACATATATCAACAACAAAATATTATTTAAGATATCAATTTAGATTGTAATAAAATGGCGATTGTACAAGAATATACTCCAATTCCACTTTAATGTTTGTGGTACGAAATAAGAGTTCAAGTGAGCCAATATACTGCTTGCCTGCCTTATGTTAGTTTCATATTGTTTCCTATCAATACATATAATAAAACAATAAAAAAAACGTGTCTGTACATTTAATATTTTTACAAAAAAAATTATCTAGGGTTATAAAGAAATGAATAAAGAGTAAGAATCTGAAAAAAAAAATTTGTCTGTTTGTTTGTAAGTTTGTCTGTTTGCACACGCTAATCTCTGGAACCGCTGGACGGATTTGAATGAAACTTTTTTTGATGTATAGCAGTGAAGCCGGGGCAACATATAGGGTATATTTTATTTCGGTTACTGGAACACCTGATGCAGAACCCTTAAGGGATCATCAAAACCGTAAGAAATATAGATACGATGTCTTAACAAAAGTTGTCCAGGATGATGAGCAGATTCTGCAGACATAAAAAAAGTTAAAAAAAGTTAAAATTTATGCCTAAAACTTACTAGAATATGGTGGAGATGTTCGGCATACAGATCAGAAGTACTCATAGCTCAGTTGCGCGTAGACCGACCATGGGTCTAAGGTTGTGGGTTCGATCCTGCTCGCGTAATTTTTTTTTATTATATTTTTTTTATTTTGTTTACAATAAATATTTAATTGTGGATAAAATTGTCTTTGACACCACTTGATTTCAATCAAGATCCAAAGATATATCATAATAATATTAAAATAACTCCGTAATAAAATTGGTAGTATGTTCGGTGAGACGCAGGCGGTCGAGCGTGTGATTCGCTGGCATGGCCGGCCACTCACGCTGTTAATTGTTTGAGATACATACCAAACTCTCGGTGCCTATGACCATATTCCCCAACTTTTATTATTTCACTTGGAAATAAGATTTCTCTGAATGAGCCACCAAATTTTTGTAACGGTTGGGAGTCAGACTACCCACGACTTTAATTTTATAACTTTCTATTCCAAAATATTAAAAATACTAAGTTTTTTTTTCAAATCGGCGAATAAGCTCGAATTTGACCTCATTCTCGATGGTAAGTATAAATGAGGTCGTATACCGAAGCCAAGTCTTTTCTTTATAAAATGTTTTCGGGACGCGTCACCGCTGGCAGTAGTGATATTTGACGGCAAATTTCAGTCAGCCGAGACAGTCAGTTTACCACCAAGCGGGGCTCACTCGGATTAGTCAATTATTCAGAGGCGGTAGGGTTATTCTAGGGGTAGATTATAACTAAATTGTCGTCAAAATCAATGAATGCTGGGTTTCAATATTTTACATGAGTAAAAGCTACTACAAACGAATGATAGGTAGTTATAGATAGTTCAACTCAATTGTGCGCGCGGCGCTTTGTGTGGGTGCGCGGCACTATGTGTGTGTGCACTTGTAAATATACAACTTCCATTTGTGTGGCAATGACGCTGCAGTCGTCGTCACTGTACGCACACTAAGTCACTGTATACGTACAAGGTTTACCCACACATAGGGCCGCGCGCACAACTGAGTTGAACTATCTATATAAGAATAGTAAGTAGTAATTTGACAAGACGTTGAATATTGAAACGCTTTATACGCTAATTTACTGTTCGTAGACTACACGAACATACATACATATATAACTTCACGCCTTTATCTGTTATAAAACCTCTATCCAACAAAACCTCTTGATGACTTTTATTTTATTTAAGGTATGCCCGGGAAGAGAAGCAACTGGTACATTCTATGATTTTCTGTTGCTCCCAGTCCAGCGTGGAAGCAACGAACGAACAGTGTTTTTGATATTGTAACGTGGCATTAGTAGGTAGATTAAATGTAAAAGCGTTCGGATAGCCAGAAGAAAAAAAAAACTGAACTACACTAAAAATAAACATGGGAATAAGAATTCTAAGGAAATTCTCCTCTTAAAAGTACAAGGGGCTTAAAAATAATAAATCTGAAAAATTGTTGGTATGCAGTAGAAAATTTTGCTATGTTGATAGGGCTAATCATTAATAAAGCTTCTTGCGCGATTTAATACAGGTAGGTACAGAAGGCAGCAGGTCAAGCGTTACATTACCTGTCAAATTTCCCCAAACAATTTTAACTTAGGTAATGTCGAGGACATAGATTTCAGATTCAAGTAAAAAAAAATTTACCGCTTTGTAACGCTTGATGTGCTGCCTTCTGTACATACAGAGATAGGTATATTGTAAGAAAGTTAAACTTAAAATAATGGGACTCAAGGTTTTATTTATTTTGTGATCATTTCGTAGATTTAGAAGTAGAATAAAAAGTAACTTAGGTATGTGTTAACTACCAAAAGAAATTACATTAAATTGGCTCAGCCATTTTACCACGAAAAGCCAATCATAACTATAGATAGATACACATAATACACCATTATGGCTGGATGGATGGATCTTTGCTACACTTTCACGCAAAAACTGCCGAATGTATTCTTCTGAAACTTTACAGTAACATAGCTTTACCTAGAATAACAATAAGCTATAATTAATGAAGATAGGTATTGCATGATATATGTAAAATTTAAGACACTTTGGCACTCGATTTGTTTATAACGCAATGTGCCTAATATAGTTAGGTACCTTATATAGTTACCTATGTTTGTAATGTACCTAATATAGTTACCTATGTTTGTGGTTAGGAGTTATACATATTATATGGGCGAAGATTCTTATTTTTTTTTGTTATTAAAGATAGTACTTATGACCTTGGAGAAGAAAATAACCTACTCGAAATATTAATTCAATACAGACGAAGTCGCAGGCATCATCTATGTAATATACCTACCTACCTATACTTTTTCACAAAACCTAGGTGAAACTGCGGATCACAGCTTTGTTGTAACAGTTTTTGAAGTAACTCTGTCGTTTATCTATCAGTAACGCTTTCACAGCTTAATTACTGAATCGATTTTGACGAAATTTTGAATAAGGTAAGTTTAAACTTCAAGGAGGATATAATAATAGTATTTATCCAACTCCAATAACCGGTATCCACGCGGACGAAGTCGCGGGTCACAGCTAGTCAACAATAAAGCCATAATATGTCAACTGCTTTAATTAATTACTTTTTGTTAACATTTATTTTTTAGTTTTAGGAATCCTTTGCAAAACATCAAACACTAATAATAATAATAATAAAATCTTTATTTGCCAGTAAGTGCGTTATAAATGTTGTTACAAATAATAAATGTCCGGTCACATACTGCTGACATGTCAGCGTGCAAATGTATAGTCAGAAATTTAGAACATTTGTCAATTATATAATTCACTCAAAGGTAAACGATTATGAAGAAACATATTGGGCAACCTCATTAACATATAAACTTATTAAAATTATCATAAAACATTTGTAAAATATTATAACAGAGAATGACCAAAAAAAAAAAAGTCAATACAAATACAAATGGAGAGCTAAAAATATATATCAATTGAGCAATCGAATTCAAATAATATAGTACATACAATTACAGGTCTTCAAATTTTAAAAATAACAATTAATAACACAAATAACATAAAAGATAGCAAAAAATAACAAAAGTCAATGGAGTTTGTCAATTAAATAAGCATTTATGGAATAATACATATTTTTCAATAATAAATTAAATAATGCCTCTTTGAATTGATGTTGTGGTAGCTCTTTGTACTTATAAGGTAGTTTATTGTAAATGCGTATGGCCATACAATACACATTATTACTAAAAACGCTCAGTTTCTGATAAGGAACATACAATTTATCCTTGTCTTTACCACGACGTCCGATCATATGATTATCATCAGCAAACAAGCTTTTATTGTTTTTAACAAAGCAACAGATTTCAAATATGTAAAGTGATGGAAGTGGTAAAATTTTTAATTTTTGGAAAAGTGGCCTACAACTATCTAAAAAATGTGCCCCACAGATGGCTCTTATGCATTTCTTTTGTGCTATAAATACATTATTTGCCTCTACCGAATTACCCCACAATATAAGTCCGTATCTGATTAATGAAGACACATAACCATGATAAGCAAGTTTTGCAGCTGAAAATGATATAATTTGTAGGATTTTTTTCAAAACGAAAATAAATCTATCGATTTTTAAACAGACATTATTAACATGACATTTCCAGTTGCAGTTTTTATCTATTATAACGCCAAGGAACTTAGTAGAGTCAACAATATCCAATTTGATGTTATTATATTTTATGTCAAATTTAGGGATTTTAGAGTTATAGGTTTGAAATTGTATTATTTTAGTTTTTTCAATATTAATTAATAATTCATTTACATCTAACCAAGTCATTATGTCATTTAAAGTCTTATTCGTTTCTTTCTCAGCGTCAGACTTTTTGTCACAGTTAATCGTAATAGTTGTATCGTCAGCAAATAAAATACATTGATGTCCTATATAACTTGGGAGGTCATTTATAAAAATTAAAAATAATAAAGGTCCCAATACGCTACCCTGAGGGACTCCACGATTATTTGGAGAATAAGAAGACTGATAGTGTTCCAAGTTATTTCCGCTGGAACGACTTATTTAAACACATTGTACTCTATTGTTAAGATAGCTTTGCAGCCATTCCAGAGCCTTTCCGCGGATGCCATAGCTTTGTAATTTATTATGAAGTATTTCATGTGAAACGCGATCAAATGCCTTTGACATGTCGAGAAAAACTGAAACTGGGTACACTCCGCGATTTAGGGACGCAGTTACTTCTTTGACCAAAGTAAAACAAGCTAAAGTTGTTGATCTATTTTTCCTAAAACCAAATTGACGTTCGCTTAATATATTTTGTTGTGTGAAAAAGTTATATAGTTTATTATAAACCGCTCTTTCAAATGCTTTCGACAATACAGGAACAAAAGTCACTGGTCGAAAATTGATTATATCACCCTCATCACCTTTTTTATGCAGTGGTTTAACAATCGACTTTTTTAATCGACTCGGAAAGACGCCTTCAGATAATGACAAATTCATTATATAGGTCAGAGGTCCAGCAATATATCTGGCACTGGCTTTCAATATCTGTGATGTTATATTATCATACCCTGCAGATTGAGTGTTTTTTAAACCCATAATTAATTTATACACTTCCATTTCATTTAAAGGTGTCAAGAAAATTGTGTTGCAATTATTATTAATCCTTATGTCATTATTATCATGTCTTGTTTTTGAATTAATTATTTTAGCGGTATTTATAAAATGTTCATTAAATTTAGTGCATATGTCATTGGGATCTGTATAAATACAGTTATCAATTTTTATTTCGTCAAAAGATTTAAAAGTTTTATTACGGTCAAAATTATTTTGAATTAACTTCCAACTAGCCTTACATTTGTTTTTCGCTCTAGACAAATACTTTATATTTCCGGATTTTTGAGCACTTGCAAAGCATTTTTTAAGAAGAGAACTGTATTTTTTGTATTTTATATTATTTTGTAATTTATTATCGTGACACAATCGATATTTCAAATATAATTGTCTTTTTACTATGCATGATTTCTTTAGACCTTTTGATATAATTTTTTTCCTTGTGGGTTTATTTACAATTTTCACCCTGATAACGGGAAAGCACAGTTCATAAAAAAGCGAAAGGTAGTTATGAAAAATATTAAACGCTTGCTCAGTGCAATTTTCTGTATAAACGTCACTAAAAGATAAAGAAGCCATACAATTGACAAATTTCTCTATATTCTCGACGCTATTATCTCTCCGGTTGTCAAAATAATATAGTTGTTCATTGGTTAATTTGATGTCATTAGATGTCAATGTAAATGTCATGGATTGTGCAGTTTCATGGTCAGATAAACATAATAAATGAAGATCACTTCTAATGCAATTTAAATTACTTACTATCAAATCTAAGCATGCATTTTTTCGTGTTGGCTTATTTATATGTGAAATAAGATTATAGTGGGAAAATAAGCTTAATAATGTTTTCGTACTTTTACAGTCTTTCAGTGTGTTAATATTGAGATCTCCGCATAATAATATACCTTTCTTACGTTTCTTTGAAAGACTTTGTATTAAAGTCTCCAGTTCTATAAAAAACATATCTAAGTTTGAGGATGGAGTCCTATAAATACAGACTACATACATGTTTAATTCTGATAATTCTATCGCACAATATTCGAAGTGATAAATACTGGGTTTTTGTATGCTTAATTTTACATATTTTATGCCATGCCTAACCAGAATACACGATCCACCTCTACGTTCAGAGGGGCGCGAAAAAGATGAGGCTAGTTTATAGTTTTGTATACACAAGTTAGGTTCTGATCCATTTTTTATAAAGGTTTCAGTTAGGCAAATTATGTCTATGGTACCGATTTGTTTGCTTAAATTACAAAGTTCTAACTCAACCAAGTCGCATTTATTAAGAATACCCGCTATATTCTGGTGCAAAACTGTAAACTTATGAGCGAAAAAACTTATTTTCTGTTTTTTTAGCACTTCCATCCCTTAAATCTCCGAACCCCTGAGCTTGAGTATTACTATTATTAATTCTTGTTCTATCTGAGAGAGAAGGGGATGTATGTTGTCGATAAGGAGATAGAAATTTATTTTTATAGTTAATGAAGTCAATTTCAATATTAAGTTTAAAGCAAAGATAATCTGAATAATTAACAATGTCAGGACTTATATTACATAAATTTAAGAAATCACAATTTTTATAATTTTTGGTCAATTGATAAATATGATGGTTTAGTAATTTAACATTTAAAAAGTAATTATATTTAACATTAAGAACGAACACTCTACAACATTTTTTCAATATAAAAAGAGCATTGGAGATTTCTGAAAACACTACATATGGATTTTTGTCATTAGCTCCCACAGATAATATGACTATATCATTACCATTCAAAGTCTTTGATAATTCAATGCAGCTGTTGAGAACACGGTCACTTGTAGCGTTAGGTTTTATCATGGAAGTTATGTCATATTGGTTGCTCCACCTATTCTCCCTACTCTTAATTAATTTCATTGATAATCCTCTGCTTTGTTGATCGCCAATAATACATATTTGAGGTTTTCTACTGCTTATGTTTACTGGCCGGCTGGTTTCCTTGGCCTCCACTACTATAGATGCCATTGGTATTATTCTCTGAACTGGTTGTATTGTTTGTTGTTGTTTTATTAACTTTTTCCTTGGAGTAGAGTTAGAGTTCATAACTTTGTAAGTACTGGTAGAGTGGAGAAACGATAAGGGCGATCTAGGAGTTCTTAAATTATTAATTGTTAGTCGACGTTTCGAAGGAGTTGTGTTTAAATAGCCTGATAGATGATTTTTATTTAATTTAATAGGTTGGTTTATTTTAGTCAAGAGGTCTACTTTTTTTTCATATTTTGAAACAGTTTTCTTTAAGTTTTCTTTTTCATAAGTCAAGTTTTCTATTTCTAAATCAGCAATTTCTAGTTTTTTTGTTAATTCCTCAATTTTTTGCTTCATATCTTCTATCATAGAGTTGTCTAGACTGCAATTGAGTGGTAAGCTTTTATTTGCTATATCTATTATTGAATTACATGATAATTGTTCGTCCTCCTCCATTAGGCTCAAGTCATGTTCTGAATCAATTGTAGAGTCCAGTAATTCATTATTATTCTTCCTTACAGTAACATTATCCATTTTGTGAGGAATCAGCAATAAATATTAGTAACAGACTTTGTCCTCAAAATATTGTAATCAGCGCCCTCTATTGAATTATGTTTAATGTTTTTATGAAGTTGTATGTATCTGTTTTGACTTCTGAACGGTTTTGTTTATGTTAAATTCACTTTGATGCACTTTGACTTTTCAAGTCATCCTTTTATCACTAATTTCGCTTTATTTATTCTGAAAACGTTTTTAGCCACGAGTCAAGTTATAATACATATAAATTTGTCACAAATAAGTCAAGTTATAAGATATTTGATTTTTACAAAATAAAAAGTTACGGAGCAAGTTTAAAGGTTGGCACTAGCGCCATCTACGTTTTGTGTCAAAAAAAAAAAAAAAAAAATGCTGCCTGATAAATGTATACCTACTCAGAGTAAAGCAATATAGTTGTATTTCTGTAGCCAATATAACAGCCAAATGATGTATTTCTAAATTAGATGAGGATTTACCTACCTTACCTTTAATAAATACCTTTGGTATTTCCTCCATCCACCATCCTCCCATCCTCCATCCACATTATCTGTAATATCTCTCACCTCTATCGCTACATCTATCTACTTCTATCTTTACCTCTATATCTATGTCTACGTTTCTGTCTAGTACTTGATTGCCTAATGTATAAATATAATAGTAGACTCCAGAAGATCACCAACTCGTTCATGGGTCAATGTGTACGCTTTTATAATAAAACTCCAAAATATTTAAGATTAACCCTTCGACAGATTTAAGGATAAGCATAAAGTTTTATTATAAGATATCCGGATGCAAGAAGATTGTTAATTGTTGTTGTTGTTATTGTTATTGTGTATTTTTAAAAGATGATTGCTGTTGAGTTTCTTGCCACTTCTTCTCAACAGATCGACTTTCCGAAGTGGTGGTAGATTCAGTTTAATTTGTAAATTGTGTGACTTATTTCAAATGTATTTAAATACTTACGAAATAAAGATTCTTTTGACTTTGACTTTGACTTTGGTGTTCACGTTTGCCAATAAAACACCTTTGAACAACTTTGAAAAATAGGATAATAACAGAGTTAGGGTGATCCAATGTGGATTTTTTTTGCGTTTAATCGCTCTAAGGGTACAACCTAAAACTGTTGGTTGTACAGTAGTTCACAGTGACTCTTTTGATATGCTAGCATTAGAGTGGTTTATTTGTACGCCTTTATTCAGCATTTATCATATTTTACTGCCACTAAAATACTCATATGAAACCAATCCGATAAGAGCTGTAAGTAATCATACGAACTCCATAGTCATAGAAACTACTGTAACTCTGATCCCGTAACAACAGTATCCGTTCCTACTTCTATAATGCTCTTAAGGTACCGATACACGGTGACACTGACACCGACACTAGTGTCGACACAAGTGTCAGACGCGTCCACACGGTGAGCAATTTTTAGTGTCGACACTAGTTCTGAGATCGAGTGTCGCGGTCGAAGTGTATTGGCCGTCTACACGGAGCGATGCGCAATTCAGTGTCAGACATTCCATCGCCATGAATCGATATTTACGGACTTAGTTAAAATTAAGAAATGAATATCTACTGTTAATTTTACATAACCGGGAATCGAACCTGTTCAAAATATCGTTTGAATTTATGAAAAGGCACATTTTATTTAAAATATGACATCAGTTGCAAAAAATGAATTCCATTTTCAAATTTCAAATGAAATGACACGCCCTCTGAATAAATGCGTTCTAATTAACCGACTTTCAAAAAGGAGGTTATCAATTAGACCCGTAGGTATCTGTCCCTATGTATGCTTAGATCTTTAAAATTACGCAACGGATTTTGATGCGGTTTTTTTTAATGTATAGACTGATTCTTAAGGAAGGTTATTATGTATAATACATGCATAATATAGTAGAGAAACACTGATATTAGATGTTTCTAATGTGATGTCGTAAATAAGCACGTTCTTTAGCGCTTATATTGCAAACGCTGGCTGAACCCTACGAGATAGACCAAAATGATGTATTACAGCATTGTCCACCTTAAAAAGTTAAACAAAAAAGTTCGGGATGGTATATGTCTATCTCTTAGGGATAACCCACCATAACCATTTTTATCCTTTACTAAAAAATGGTTATTTACGAAGTGATTTTAAACAATACAGCATTAATTCTTATCTAATTAAGTACCTTTAATAAATTGTGCATTTATTATAGATCAATATGCTTTTTACAGCATGTAATTTAAGTGAATATTTCCGAAGATATTACAAATTTAAAATGCACGCGCATGCCGCCGCCATGTTGCTCTAGCTAAAAGTTTCGCGCACGACCGAAAACCGCGACACTGGTCTCAGACACTGCGCTCGTCGCGTCTACACGGCAGCTAGAGCGACACCAAGCTAGAGCGCCCCTAGAGCTGCAACCGAGTGTCGCGGCACATGACACACACGGACACTCGGTGTATACACTGAGTGTGAAGTGTCAGGTGTCGTCGTGTATTTGCAGCTTTATACAGACCAAAGCGTAATTCGGAACTCTTAAGTTCTCGGTTGAACCATTCTAACTGTTTATTAATTCCTCAAGTTCAGAGTTACACTAAATGTGATCTATTGTAATGCTACTTGTACAACAAGCTTGTTGGATATAATATAAATTTATGAAACCCAAGTAATATAAAGATTGCTTAAGTTATACATTTAAGTATTGATGCATGTTGAACAAGCGAAGGCAGGCTAAACAGAACTATAAAGCGTTTTCAGATCATAGTCTGTTTAGAAAATAATAATCAACGAATGCCGAGCATAAAAAAACCGACTTTAAAAAAACTTTGGCTGTGTTGAGAATGTCATCGACGTAAACATTCTCCGAAATCATATTGAAATTTTCAATGAAGTAGGTACTCAACCGATTTCGATGAAATTTAAATGGGACCAACTAAGAGGTATCTTCTATCATATGAAACAACAATTTTCAAAATCAATTCATAATTGTCCGAAATATCGTGTAACAAAAACAAATGTGCCTACCTACTTAAATCGAATTACGAGTACATGGAGTAGAGGTACAAGACATGTAATTTTCATTAATATAGATACTTTTAAATTTACTTTAGAAACGGGATATTTACCATGTTTGATTTTTTATTTTGAGTTCTCGGTATTTCGAGAAAACTCATACATGGTAAATATCCCGTTTCTGCAGTAAATTTAAATGTTGAAGACCATGATAGCTTAAAATCTTATAATATAGCTACTATTTACTTACGTACGAGTCCATGATGAAATAATGTAGAAACTTTAGCAGTGATCACAACTTTGTTGATTTTGGTGTACCACAGGGCAGCGTTCTTGGACCCACCCTGTTTCTGGTATATATTAATGACCTTTGCAAACTACAGTTACTACAAGCAAGAATCTTTACATATGCTGATGACTTGTTGACCTTAAATAAAGAAAAATGTAATGAAAAAACAGCGCCACGTGCGAAATTAAAGATCATCTTACATGACCGCAATAATGACCTAAATAACTGTCATTGCAGTATGCTGGAAGAGGTAGAAAATATAACATATCTTGGAGTAACGATTGACAGAAAATTATCCTGGGACAAACAACTGGACACAGTGAGAAGCAGACTTCGAAAACTGCTCCATATAGTGAAACGACTGGCTGTCGTTGCTGATGAAAAAACTATCCGTCTAGTTTATACAGCGCTTTATGAATCAGTTATAAGCTACTGTATACCGGTATGGGGAGCCGCATGTAAAAGTAAACTCATTCGAGTCGAACGTGCTCAACGTGCAGTTATAAAGGTGGCCTTTCAGAAACCACGTCGATTTTTAACCCAGCAACTATATCAAATAAGTCAGCTACTAACTGTAAGACAGCTATTTATATATGCTACTGTACTCCGTGTTTATAAAAAAGCCGTACAGAACATAACTACACAATGTCGTTCACAGCGTGTCATAAAATTTGAGATTAAATCCACCAGGACTGAGTTTGGGAAAAGATCATTTCTATACAAGGGGCCCTATCTATATAATAAAATCAATAAAATACTAAACATAGTATCAAAAACTAAATTTTACTGCAGGCGTGTCATAAAAAAATGGTTACTTACTCAAAATGAATATCAGTCCATATCTAAACCAGCACAATATACTGCGAATGAAGGAACGTCAACAGTATATGACAGCATGCTTACTTTTTGACATAGTCTGGAAGCGAGCTCCTTCGTACTTATTCGACAAACTTCCTTGGCGTCAGTCTCGAAATGGCGTTCCTGTCAGGTTCTGTACCAACCCCCTCGCAATTCCCGAGCATCGTACTGCCGCATTTTGTGGAAGTTTTAGATATAACTCCACTAAATGCTGGAATAATATTCCACCACCTATACGTCAAACCACATACAAGACGAATTTTAAAGCTAAATTTAAAAACCATCTTCTAGAAAAACAGAAACAAACATTGATTTGATTTGATTTGTAAACGATGCTTAAATTTAAATTTAATTTCTGAAACAGTGATTATACTTTTACCTTTTCTTAACACCTATATCCATCCTAACCTGCCCTTCGTCAAAAAAAAAAAAATTATGATAAAGTTATACACATTTAATAATATAATATACATACATATATTACCCGCTTTACTTCTTATTTATTATATTCTTATAGTTTAATTAAACAAGTCAGTCCATATTAAGTGACGCTGCGTTTGTCGCTGATTCCGTGCGTCTCTGTTTGGGTTGCCGTCAGAATACCAGCGTTGCAGTTTTATATTGCAACACCATGCTGAGCCGGAGCCCATTGACGGGCACGGCAAAAAAATGGTGAATTTTACCAAAACTTTTTTATTCTTTTGTTTTAATTTTAATTTGTAATTTTTCTATTTTTTTGTTGTGTGTGTGTCAATAAATTTCTCATTCATTCATTCATTCATTCAAATTACGACGAAACAGAGAGCATAATAATATCTTATAAATAATACACATCACAAATATACATTACCTACATATCTACTTTGAATATCTTTACACTCATACGTACACTTTCATTTAATTATCAACAGGAACACAGATAAAACTAGCTACCCACGACACAGGTTATCCTAGTGTGGGAGCTAGAGCACATTAATTTTGTTATACATTAAGTTTAATGTTGTACCCAATTTTAGTAAGTAAGTATAAAATGTAACTTGAATGTAAAAATTTTAGCAAATAAAGCAATTATTATTACGAAAATGATCAATTTAGCTGTACACAATGCAATATTTTAATAATAAATACCACCTTAGTCTTCATGTTCACTTAACATCAGGTGTCATGGAAGACAAACGTCCCATTCATACTTAATAAAAAATAAAAAATAAAAGTTCTCGCCAAAGTCATAGTTATGGAGAGGAATGAAGATATGACGGTACGCAATATTGTGACAGGAGACAAAAAAGTGGACCAAATGAAAGAGTCCTTGTTTACAAGAGATGGGAAGTATGACGGTGATATTGAAGGGAGGGTAAAAGCAGGATATTTTGTTAATGGCGCCTTGTACTCAATTACGGCAAGCAAAATTATACGGAATAAGGCTCGTCTTGCCGAACTTGAAGGAGTTTTGGCGCCAACACTTATGTATGGTAGCGAATGTTGGGTGTGACAGAAGAGATAAGCTGCGCAACAATGAAAAAAATAAATAAAAAGGGTCATAAAACCAAAACCAAAATGAAAGCAAACTAATTATTTCTTTTTAAGAAAAAGTGAACCGCATTCAAAAAACCAACCCACTAAAAATGTATAAATAATTTTTATAAACGCCATCCTATTCCTGTTTCTATTCCATCCATATTACTACCCCGTATAGTAAATTTCTGCCAAAAATTAATTAATATTAATGAATGTAATAAGAACATTAACAATTTATCAGGGTAGGTATTTACATAGTTTTTTAAGTCTCGCATGTTTGCGCATGATGGTCGCGAAGCTATCAGTGTTTGCAATAGCAAACATCGTTGATGCACTGCAAAACCGCGGCAGCCCCAGTAGCACCCTGAACGCGTTATTGTACTGGACTTGGAGATCACTGTATGCCCTCTGCGTACAGCTCACCCACAGGCTGCACGTGTAGAAGGATTGGCAATACGCTTTAAACAGCGTGACCTTCACCTGCTCAGTACACCGCGCAAACCTGCGAGCCAGCATATTACATCGAACGGCCAGCGACCTCCGTTCCCGCTCCACGTCCTCGTTGCCCCTCAAGTCCTCAGTAACCCAGTGGCCTACATACTTCAACTTATCTGTCCTTTTCAAGGAGATTCCAGATAAAGTGACTTGAGGTATGTTGACAGAATTTTTATTGGAGGTTATAAATACCATAATTTGACTTTTTGAAGCATTGTATTTGAGTCCATGAGCTATCGCGTAAGCCTCGCATACACCAACCAGTTTCCTCAAAGCACCATTGAGGGGCTCAGCAGCACCATGTCATCTGCGTAGCTGATACAATTAAAACAAACACCACCCACGTGACAACCTACATGCGTACGGCTGAGCTTCTCAATCAGTTTATTGATTGACTATCCTCGGTGAACATAGGCTATACATAACATCACGCTGCGACCAATAAGAGCGAAATAATAAAGGAAAATGTTGCAAACACAAGAAAAAATTATTAATTTTTTTTGAGCTATTGCGTGCGCTGCGTAAACGATTAAAGTTACGTAAAAAATATCTATGACGGAATTGTTTCTCTTCAGAAGTTCTAAAAAATGTCATGCAGGCCTATTACGGTTCTTTCATGACATGACATAATAAACAAGATTTCTATGATACAATGATCAACAATTGTGACATATAGAATAAACGAAGTCCCTTTGCATTGCATGCAAGAGGCGTTGCATTACCTTTTAAAATTCAATCATCAATCAAGTTTCAATCATCGTCTATGACTTAAAAACGTCAATTGAAAAAGGTGAGATCGCACCCACCTCTATGATATGTTGGTTTCTTGATTTCATTTGTGTTCTTCCATTTCGTTTGCTTTCATAAATAAATACTTAATTATTATATATGGGGGTTATTGTATTCAATTTACATGGTATACCAAATAATGATCGTATGATAAGTTTTAAGGCCGCTCCACATTCTCGCGAGAATCTCGCGAGTCATTAATATAATTATCTTCATACATAGAATATAAAGCCTTGAGATCAATATGTTTTTATCACAATTTATCTTTATTTGTTAGTAAATAAAACATATTAAATATTAATTTTTATCTTCCTGGATCATTTTCAATACTAACAATATAAAAAAATTAACAAAAACTCTTAAAATCTATTACGAGTTACTTCAAAACTCTCTCTCTCTAAAGGGAGTTATGCGGGTGAAACAGCGGACACAAGCTACCTGTCAATGCATTCAGTCATTCAACTAACCATTCTAATGCTTTCTTTCAAGGTCAGTCGGCCATATTGAGGTTAACCATCGTTAGTAATAACGAATATCAGAAGTATTATTCGACTCAGGACGTTTGTATATTACTGTCGTTCAAATAATATTGTCTTAAGTAAGTCGAATATTCAAGTCAGTATTAGTAGTTTATTCGACTGATATGATAATTCGCAGACGCGCATCGCTGAGATATACTCTGCGATGTAACCGTTTAAATCGGCGCGGCGGCTCGCTTGTGACTGAGAAACATGCGATCGTGACTCCTACACAAAACTCCAAACTCCCCACAAACCCCAAAACCCACAAAAAGTAGAGAAAAATGAGAGAAATTGAGTAGAATACGAGTATGGCTTTCTCGGGAGATTCTCGCGAGAATGTTGAGCGGCCTTAACGTCAAAACTATTTCATATCATCGCATGGTTTTGAGATCCATAATAGGCCTGCGGGACAGCATATGTCCATCTTTTAAGAGTAACCTTTTTTATGGTTAAAAAATGCGCTAGATATTGCGCATTTACATTTTGTTTTAACTTGCGATGGAGTTATATCATACATACATACATACATAACGTCACGCCTTTATCCCTTATGGGGTATGCAGAACACCAGAGGTAACAAGACCATCTGATGTCACGTTTGACAAATTTGGAGGTATTATAAGGATGGAGAGAGACTAATGTAGTGACAGGGGGTCAGACTATCGCCCACAAAAATGCCTTTAAACCTCTGTCCCTTAACTGACTTTTACAGTATGCCCGGGAAGAAAAGCAGCTGACACATTCTATGTTTTTCTTTCGCTCCCAGTCCAGCATGGAGTATTAATGAAGTATTAATCCTTATCCAATTGAATACGTTAGTTTTAGTAAGTATTTAATTGCGAACAAATTGTCTTTTACATCACTTGACGTCAATCAACATCATAGGAGATATTATTACTTTTAAATAACTCCGCAACAAAACTGACTGCCTGACATGGCCGTCGGCCACTCACGCTTTTAGTTCTCCGAGGTACCTACTGAGCTCTGGATGGCCTATGGCCATATTCCCTCACGTTTTAATAATAAATATTACAAAAATTTCACTTAAAAATAATAGTTATTTGCACCATTTGTTTAACGAACTCAGACTCAGAATATCTCCATTTCTGCGCAATAAATAAATTATGGTAGAACTTTTTCATTGGTCGTTTATAACCGAATGCGGCGGTCGATAGATTTCCGAACCGCATGCCATGGAGCCCGCATGACGGGGACCGTGTTCATTGGTTGTTAATAACCACATGCGGGAGATTTTTGAAACAGCCGTGGTAATTTCATTGGTTGTTAGACCGCATTCGTCAAATAACCGACTTATCGACTAATGAAAATGCGCCATAATTGTTGGAATGTGTTCGAAACGAAGGGTTTCGTACCACATGCTCTTCTGGTGGAAATCAATATAGAATTGGCCTCAGCAACAGCTTTTTATCTAATTATAACAGATTCACAGGAAGCAAATTGTTTATACAAACTAGTTAAGGCTGGTGTCAAGGCTAGCACTTAAGTAATTGTAACTATTTAGTATAAGAAGTTTGTAATAAGTGTCTATCTTATGGGGCAACATAGTCACCCATTGTTAGTGTCCAATTCTCAATACCAACAAAATACTCAAGTCCGCAATCCGAAGCAGAATAAAATCAAACTTCAAAGTCAACAAAAAATAGCGATACAGATAAAGATTGTTAACTACTTTTTTTCTATATTTAATAAAAGACTTGATTGCTCAGGAAATGCTCCTCAAGCCGTCTTCTTTGACTTCGAAGATTTTGAAATAGTAGATGAACCTCCGAAATTAGCCGAGGTTCAAGAATCTTGTCACCCACTAGTCCGCGTGGTATTCTTTAGAGTCGCTTGTGTTGCAAAAACACACTTCGCAATGCGCTAAATGCAAATTTGTACTCGGACCGTCTACGGCTAGTGCAAGCAGGCTACCTGATGAATACTAACGGCGATGAACAGAAATCTTATTTAATTTATGGCTAGCTTATTTTTATGAAGTAATGGTTCCAAGTCGATTTGCGGGTGGGGATTTTCAGTTGTAACTGCTTCATATTCTTAACATATTATTTTGGTTCACGTTAACTTTTTCCATGCTGAACTGGGAGCAAATGAAAACATAGAATGTGCCAGCTGCTTCTCTTTAAGGTATACTGTAAAAGTCAGTTAAGGGACAGAGGTTTAATTGAAGGTGTTTTTTGGGTGACAGGCTGACCCCCCGTCACTGCAATAGTCTCTCTCTACCATTATTATGCCACCAAATATGTCAAACGTAACATCAGATGGTGCTATAACTTATAACCTCTGGTGCTCTGCCTACCCCATAAGGGTATTACCGTCGATCGACGGTCGATCCGTTCGTATGGTAACAACCTACGAGATACACAATTTAAAAAAAAAACGAAAAGTTTTATTCATTTTAGGAATCTCTTGACAAGAAAATAAGTGAGTGGAACAGTCACTTGTATGCCATACGTCATACTGCACAGCCAAGCCGTAAACAAAATTAATAAGAAATTAAAAACTTTTAGAAATATCCTGTTGTTTGCTTAATCCCATGCCTTTTTATCGTCTAAATAATCTGTTATAATAAGCTCTTCGAGAGTGTTTTAAATGATTGATTTAAATTTATTGAATGGCAGGGATTGTATTGGCTTCGGAATTTTGTTATACAATACGTATTGACATGCCAATAAATGATTTGCTGCTTTAAGCCAGCCTTAATTTAGGAAACGCTAACTTATGGTCGTTCCTGTCATTACAGAGTAATTTTTATTATGATTATCTTTGCTAGTTTTAAATGACACCATTCAGTTCAGGCCGATAATGAGACAATTTACTGGCAATTGTTGCGTCTCATAATAAAAAAATGTTCATAATGTAGCAAAAGTTTTTCTGAGGCAAACTGTAATTAATACATCATTTTATTTTCATGTGAACCTGAGTTATACACGAAATTCATAATAGCATTTTTAAAGCTCTGCTGCTCATGTAAAAAATGACCACTTTGATTGATAGAAGTAATTTGACAGACAAAACAGCTGATTGTCAGTTGCGAAGAGAAAAATGTTTTTCGTTGTTTATATTTAATTGAATTTAATTATGTTACTGTGTAATCATGCTTTTGGATGCTGGATAGATACATGTAAAAACAAACAGTGGGGATGATCACATGTTTTATGCTTACTTATGTAAAATAAACTCATACTAATTATTTACCTATTCAACTTGGAACAGGCTTGTTATTTTATCACAGGTAACGAATTTACTAGAGCCTAAGAAAGCAAATAGGTATTTAATTACTATTTGATTCATTAAAATTATTCCAAAAATTGACATGCTATGTAAAGGACTTTCCGGACTGTTTTTGGATGCTGTACAGATTAATGCAGAGACATTAACACTGGGTATAACGTAACTTTTGTAACATAAACTTATCACTAATATAAACTTATCGAAATTAATTACTATTCGATGCATTTTAACATTTCGAATGAAAAAGCACATACAATAATAATATCATATCAAATATGACACAGAGGAATATAAATGAAAAACAGCACTTTATATAATTTTTTATTCATTTTCAACATCACGTCTTATAATATTGTCATCCAGAAACAGTGCAGGTGCCTGAATATTGGCTTGATGCCGTACCCATCCTAAAAACCAGACTATGCTCAACCAGCAGGCCTATTACGGTTGTTTCATGACATGACATGATAAACAAGATTTCTATGATACAATGATCAAAAATTATGACATAAAGAATAAACGAATTCCGTATACATTAGCATGCAAGAGGCGTTGCATTCTTTTGAAACGACAGTTTCAATCATCATCTATGACTTAAAAACGTCAATTGAAAAAGGTGAGATCGCACTCACCTCTATGATATGTTGGTTTCTTGATTTCATTTGTGTTCTTCCATTTCATTTGCTTTTATAAATAAATACTTAATTATTATATATGGGGGTTATTGTATTCAATTTACATGGTATACCAAATAATGATCGTATGATTAGTTTTAAGGCCACTCCACATTCTCGCGAGAATCTCGCGAGTCGTTAATATAATTATCTTCAAACATAGAATATAAAGCCTTGAGATCAATATGTTTTTATCACAATTCATCTTTATTTGTTAGTAAATAAAACATATTAGATATTAATTTTTATCTTCCTAGACCATTATCAATACTAACAATATAAAAAAATTAACAAAAACTCTTAAAATCTATTACGAGTTACTTCAAAACTCTTTCTTTCTTTCTAAAGGGAGTTCGGGTGAAACAGCGGACACAAGCTGCCTGTCAATGCATTCAGTCATTCAAGTAACCATTCGAATGCTTTCTTTCAAGGTCATTCGGCCATATTGAGGTTACCTATCGTTATTAATTACGAATATTAGAAGTATCATTCGACTCAGGACGTTTGTATATTACTATCGTTCAAGTCGAATATTCAAGTTAGTATAAGTAGTTTATTCGACTGATATGATAATTCGTAGACGCGCATCGCTGAGATATACTCTGCGATATAACCGTTCAAATCGGCGGCTCGCTCGTTACTGAGAAACATGCGATCGTGACTCAAAACTCCAAACTCCCCAAAAACCCCAAAACCCACAAAAAGTAGAGAAAAATGAGAGAAATTGAGTAGAATACGAGAATGGCTTTCTCGTGAGATTCTCGCGAGAATGTTGAGCGGCCTTAACGTATATCATATCATCGCATGGTTTTGAGATCCATAATAGGCCTGCAGATCAATCAGCTCGTTTTATGCCTGATTATAGAAACGTTCATGATATGAGCTTTCCGAATTTTCAATATTTTTTCACACGTAGAATATTAGCCATTTCAATATCACAATGGTTACAACTTAATAAGAACATCTGAAACTACAATAAAATCAACAGCACATAAAGATATATAAGAATTTTATCTCAACGACGACGGCTTGAGACTATATGGAACTCACACAAGGTCAAACAGGCGTCCGACACTTCTACATGTGCCACTTGTTAACAGCAGTTACAGGCAACACTCCTTCCTATTGCGTGCAAGCAACCTCTTCAACCACCTTAGCCACTTAGATCTAGATATTTTCCATACCAGTGTACCAAGCGTTCGGGCGAAACTCACTCAATCTTTTTTTTTATCTTAAATAAGTTTAGATTACTTGTTTTATTCTCTGTTTTAAAATAATATTAGGTTAAATTTTCATTTCATTTTTACTTTAATTGTTAAATTCAATTCATTACGACAGGATTCACTTTTTCATACCTTTTTTGTTGTTATCTTTTTTTTTTATTACTATGTAGGTAATTGTTGTTACGCGTGTCTTCTAACGCACTTTTATCATTTAATGCAGTAATCATTCGTGGAAACTTGTAAGATGCCTTATGTAATTCTACCTATGTCCTTTATCAAGCTGCTTAGCTTGGGTGCGACATGACACTTATTGCAAGCACGAATAGATGTCTTCTGTGTGTTTATTCATGTTATGGCTGAGTTGAATTTCTGCCAAATTGTACCTATAATGAGCGCTTTTGATAAAAGAGTGCCGAGAGTTTTTTTCCGCCGGCTTTTTTTTCCTCTCGGTCTACCTAGGGTCCTAATTTCATTTGGTTTCTTAAAGCCGAAGAAGTAGGTTGGTATATTGAAGGATAATGGGCGATCATCATCTTCCTGAGCCGAGAGACGCACGCTGCTGTACAGAGGCCCCCCCAACAAGATTCTCCACGTCGCGCAGCCCTCATCTACCGTTTGACGTTCATAAAGTGTTTCTTTTGTAAACCTATTATGAATAAAAAATTTGGAATTTTAAATAATCCGGATTTCAGAATAAAAATCCGGTTTTTTCGAATATTTCCGAATTTTTCGTTTCAAGTACTTGTTATCATCACAATTTATGCTTCTTGTAAAGCACCGTCTTTTTATTGTTATTATTAATTATTAAATATTTTCAAGATTAATTTTAATTTACAAAGATTCATAGAAGAAAAACATCTCAACTAGACACTTGATTGAGCATATCATGTTGCGAATATTTCATAACGGATTTGTGATATTAATTTTACGTAATTAACAATGTGATGTGAGTAAAATAACTGAACTTAAAACTCTAATGTGTGAAGTCAAAGTTTAAGTTCAGTTCTAATTTAATACGGCCTTATATTAAATGATTACCTATATTTGTATAATGGATATTATGAACTTTCTAATTTGACTGATTATTCATGTGATTATTAATATGTACTATTTTTCATATTTATTTAATCTGCATCTCTTATATTCTCAATGGGGAGTTTTCTGACAGCTCTTAAAAATTAGTTCAAAAAACCTCTATAGATGGCACTTTTAAAAAGCCGAAGGCGTTAAGTCTGTATACTATAATGTAGGTAAGTGGTATCTACCATCTATGGTTATTTATACGTTCAATTTCTGGTACAGACATCAATTAATTTATTTTACTTTTAAAAACGCAGTGTGGAATAAATTCTTCGCCTTCGCCTTTTGTAAAGCGCCATCTATCGAAGCCTTTTGTACCAATTTTGTACAGTTTTGTTTTTTTAATGAGCTGTCAGAAAACCTCTCATTAAGCTGAAGTCATAAGCTCTATTCGCGGTTCTTTCACAAATATTGCTTTTGAGAATAAGCTACGAAGAAATTCAGCCTAGGTCGGAACAGCTTTAACTGATACGCTTCGGAAATACGCGTTTTACCTAGTCAGAACTAGTTTTTTCTATTTTGAGAATTAATCCATAGATTAGCCCGTACGCTTCGGAGCACGGAGCGTTCACGTCAACAAACGTCATAGAATAAGATCAGATGTAACTTACGCTAGAAACACGCCTAAACAGTTATAAAGGATTGCAGAGTAATAAAAATAAAGATAAATATTTATTAATCGTTTTATTAAAAACATAGCTACAGGATTGTTAACTTAAGTACCAGCAAAAAGCACCTACTTATTAATTTTTGGCGTTCTGTTGTTTGTGTTTGTTTATGTAAAGTCTCACATTTATATAAATATTAATTATTACTTTCATTATTTAATTCCTATGATTAAAAGTCGCAGGCTAATCTTGGGAATGTGTATGTAATGTTTCGAATATATTACTGTGTAAAAAAGACTCTAACATTATGTAATTTCATAGAATTTAGCTTCTTGTCGCTATGAAAGTAGGGAATTTTTCGGACTTTAGACAAACATCAAACAAATCGCAAGCAGCAAAGACTAACCCACCCATATTTTTATAGAGATCAATTTATGAAATTCTAGCCTTTAGTTAGACATGAGTGCGACAATACATGTACTTGACGCATTTTAGTTTTTTTTATTATTTTTCTTGCTACCCAACCTGATATACGGGCTTACTTTTGAAATTCAAGGAAGTGATAGTTTGAAATCATACATGAAAAGAAAAAATATAATAAAAAATAAATATTAATTATTTACTGAGTAAACCTAACCAAAAATTAAAGAATTCATTACGCAACGCATGGTTAAACTAGCATTTGCAGCTATCCGCGTGCCAGGTCACGTGCCGCGATTGACTCAGACGTAAGTAAAGTATGTACAATAGTAACAAATCTTTATATATTTATAGGCAATGTTAGTGAACCATTAAATGCCCAGTATACAGGGTGACTGTTGACATATTTTAGAAATTGAAGGAGAGCACTCTGTAATCGATTCTGATCATAATAATTATGTTAGCACCTACTACTTAATTTTTCAGCAGAATTCCCTATAAATAAATAAAAAGTTTTACTAGGTCGAGGACCGTTCGTTAAGCCGTCTATACCTAACTATCTATACTGTATTGATAACACCGTGCGTACGTCCGTACCAGTGTAACCATGCGTTGCGTAATGAATTCTATAACTTTCGGTTAAGTTTACTCATTAAATAATTAAAATTTATTTATTTCTCTTTGAGTATGACCTCAAACTTGAGACGTCCTCGAATTCCGAACGTGTACTCTATCTCTCTACCAGTACTCTTCGTACTCTATCTCTCTACCAGTACTCTTCTATCTACCAGTCACCCTGTGTATCCTACGCATTGCTTGCAAATTTCAGTCTATTATTTGTATCTAAAATGTTCGATATAATTTTGCAGTTTACATCGTATTGGGTTAATATAGGTATAGTACTAGAAATATCTTCCCCGCAAATATTACTACTTTCATTGATATTTTTTAATGGTTTACAAAAATTAAGAATCAGAAAATTATTACTTAAAACCTGTTATGATAAAAAATGTGTGAATAAAATAAACCATTATATTTTTCTATTTCCATAAAATAGCCAGAAAACACGACGGCTTTGTAAAGTAAAATAAAAACTTCAAAGATTTTCTAATATGATTTTAATAGGTTACATTAAGTATTGAGTTGATATTTTATTTACTATCTGATTACTTATTCTTTGGTGGCCGGGCGCTTCCTTGCCCGACGAAATCCAGAAATGCATTAATTAATATAATAATTACTAACCCATGAAAAGTAACACCTTTATCCTTGTTTGTATTGCGACTTGTGTTTTTACAACCCCGAAATGAGCAAGACAGCATAATCAAGTCTTAATGTAAATATTTTAAGCAAAATAATCTATGTGAACGTGCACGACAAGCGCTCATTAGAGACGTGTCACAAGACTTGTGCATGCACCTCTTTCAGTAATGACAATATTTCGTTAGTTCTTTGTACTGAAAGGGCGCATCTATGGATTTAAATCTTTGTAAATTATAGCAATAAGTAAAAACTAGTTTTTACTAGGTAAAACCACAGAATAAGTAATAGTTGGTACCGTGAAATCTGGCAACTTTGCCATTTTTGGTAGTGTATTAAAATTCAAGAGACGTTATTTAAAAAAAAAAAACACTATACACGACTGTTGAGTAAATTTTTCCAATTCTGAATTTTATAAAGGCGTCCTACGTGTTCATGAATTTTAAATATATTTACCAAAAACATAGTAAACAGCCAAAAACAAAATATGGCAAAGATGGCCCCTACTGTATGGCAACTTTGCCAACAGGGTTTTGTATCTCATTATGACAGGCTTTATTATGACCGATTGAAGAAAAACAATCTATAAGGCCTTTACAGTTTTAGTGTAGGTGATTCATTACTTTTTTTTTGCAATTACATAATAGAAAGACCAATGTGGTAAAGTTGCTTACCTGAAAATATTTTTTTCATACAAAACTAAGATATGAGGTTAGGGTTGTCCAAAACTGAAAAAACAAATGTATGCACGCACATAATATTCTATCTATCATTGCGCACACTCATCTTCTAAAATGTTAATTAGACAACAAAATAATCAATCATAAAATATGTTTATTAAAAAAAAAATGAGAACATATTATATAGGTAGTAACAATTATCAGGTATTCCTTCATTAGGTTTCTACTCTTAAATACTATAATGGCATTTAGTAATTGGCAAAAATTTGTAGGTAAATAATTCTTATAAATTAAGTGTTCAAACAATATTCTTTCAAACAAAAACAGTCTTCGAAAAATAAATATAATCAGTTCTGGACTGGAAAATAATCAGTACCTGAATACATTATTTTTAAACTCCATATAAGTTAGTTTTTTTTTAAATAATATGGTAAATGGTTATAAATGTTAATTGCCATACAATTTATGATTCTACTAAAACATTGCGGGCGACGTTACACACATAGGCACATAGTTATACCTACTCCTTCAAAAAATTTAAAGTACCTACTTAGTCTTGAAAACAAAGTGACAACCCTAGCCCTCAACGAAATATGGTAAAGTTACCAAACCTTGTTTTAACACCGGTATGGTGACATTGCCAACGTAGTTATAGACGAAAATATCTGAAGTTAAATAATTATGATGATTTGATTAGCCACTTTACGCATAAATATAGCTTTACATGAAAATATACATACCTCGTAGCAGTATTTATCAATTTAATTGTAAAAGTTCGGGAGCACTGATTTTGAGGTTAAAACGTGCACGAAATTTGCGTGTTCAAATATTTGACAACTGTGGGTCCAGTGCTGCCAAAATGAAGTCAGAATGCCAGTCGTATATCAACCTTTCTACTAATTAAGGTAGAATTTCTAAAAAGCTATCTGCGTCCATGGTATAAGGGATTTTGTAGAAAAAGTCAGCATGTGGCAAAGTCAACGTCCGTTGGCAAAGTTGCCAGATTTCACGGTACAGAAGAATTACTCCGCAAGAAGATCTAAATAAATTCGAGTCTTGCTACGACGTGATACGGTGGAATTCAGCTCGCACAGCATTACGTACCTGCAAATTTATATACCTAGAAGTTTTGTCTCTTTCTATCGCATGCCTCTTATCTTTTCTTATGCTGTTAGGGTTGCTGCCTAGTGAAGAATAATTAATCTCCATATTTGTAATTAAGTATCTACCGATGTAGGTATTACTGTTATTCTACCTTTGTAAAAAATATTGTTTAAACTTACCTACAGTACAAAATGAAAAAAAAGTGACGACGAATAATTAGTAATACTACATATGTTTTGTTTGCTAAATTGAACATAATCAAATCCAAACATAATCTAATTGAATATTTGTTTCTTTTTATGTCCATTTTTAAATACTATTTGCGACCTCGATCATAGAATATAGAGTGCTATTATGTAGGTAGGTATCTACAACGTCCCGATGGGCGCGCGCGTGATACACGACCCATTCGAGTTGCGCCGGCGGAGCGCTTCGCTGTAGGTAAATAACGGATGTACCGCGCGGAGTGAGCCAGGCCTGGTAAAACTCGTTTTTGCTAAAATCAAGTTCTAACTTTTTACTTTGTTTTGCGTTTGATTTAATTTTATCGTACCTAATGTTAGTGAACTGTGAAGTATAAGAAAGAAAGCTTTGTTCCTTTTAAAATGAAGTATTTAAAGTTTATTATCTTTATTACATTGCAATCAAATTTGACTGATTAAGTACCTATATGTGTGAAGAGTATTATTAGTACTATGAATATTCATTAAAGCTTTATTATAAAGATTTTCTGTTACTTAACAAGATTTGCAACTAAATAAAATAACATAAAACACAATGTAGCAAATTAAAATGAAAAACTTCGAAAAATCCAGATTATTCGGATTTTGGAACAAAGAAAACCTTAAAATCCGATTTAAAAAAATGGATTTTGCAATCCATAGCCTCGGAGCCTCTTGTACTTATCGAAGAAAATAATGAAATGAATAAAAAACGCACAAAACCCGTGTCAGTTTTTATATTTTTTTTTTAATATTTCCAATGTAATCCTTACATCTGCCATAAGGTTGGTTTGCGCTTATAAACTCTTTATTTACCAACTACAGGACGCACACAAACCTTACGGTACGTTAACTTCGCTCTCATTCAAATGCCTCGATTGATTTGTCTTCGCTGCACTTCTATTACATTCTTCACTATCTCAGACGTTGGTTATTCCCGTTATTCCGAACTATTATAGTATATTCTTGTGATAATTTATCGTAGTACATGGTGAGCCATACATTCACATAGCTCCAATGGGTACTATTACACATGGAAGCTTATAACTTGCGTTATAGGTAGATACTAGACAATGTTTCCTCCTTCCATGCTGGACTGGGGGCAAAGAAAAAAAGACGTGTGGCACTTGGAGACTGCCGCGGTAAAGCTATTGCATAGCATTTTTTATCAACTTATGCAATAATAATTATTTATTTATTTTATTAATGCAGGTTTTTTTGGTTACGGTTAGGTTTTTTTTCGTTACGGAATTTCTGGATTCGGTCCCCACTCTCAAGGCCCGCGATAGAAGATATGCAATAGCTTAAAAACATAGAATGTGCCAGCTGCTTCTCTTCCCGGGCATACTTTAAAAGCCAGTTAAGGAACAGAGGTTTTATTGGAGGTTTTTGCGGGCGATAAGTTGACACCATAAGTTGTCCACCATTACAATGCCCCCAACTTTGTCAAATGTAAATCAGATGGTTTTATGACTTATGATGTTCTGCCTACCCCATAAGGGATACAGATGTGAAGTTATGTATGTACTAGACAACATTTATATGTATATGATACTTCCAGACCTAAGCAAAAAAAAACTTCAAATATATGCATTATGAGGGGATTGGCCCGCAAACCTAGCGACCGTCTGAGATACCCCATCGCCACTGCGGTCGATATATATAATATCTTTAACGTACGTACTTTAGTATTTATGTATAACGTATATTGTATACATATATGTATATTTAGGACTGATTTTTCAATAATCAGAGAAAAGTTATCCGACGAAGAAAGTTTTTTCCGACAAACTAAAGTGGTCTTAATATTAAAGAGTATTAATATAAGTGTTATTCAATATACTCGTAGGTATGTAATACAATAACAGAAAATTTTAAAACAACTACTAATCGGACTTTATTAGTCAGATAAATGTTATCGGACTATGGAAAAATCAGGCTTAATAAGAAATTTTATTCGAAGATGTTGTTTGTGCGTAAGTCAGGCAAATAAAACATGTGTCGGATTATAATAGTAGTAGTAGTTGTCATCATAATCGTTTATTTTCAGGTAACACAGAAACAAAGGGCCTATTGATATACAGGGTGACTGGTGACAAATTTTTGATATTGAAGGAGAGCACTCTGTACTCGATTCTGATCATAATTATGTTATAAAAATGGGTACTTAATTTTTCACCAGAATTCCCTATAAATAAATAAAGAGACATTACTGCACTTTTCCCGACGCGCCGTCTCAGTCAACTCGCACACAGAAGTGTTCCCTTCACAGGCACACCACCACCCGCTGTGCATTTATTGTATTACTCCTATGTAACCATGCGTTGCGTAACGAATCCTTTAACTTTCAGTTAAGTTTACTCAGTAAATAATCAATATTTATTTTTTCAACACACTTCTTCGTAAAGTGAGCGTTATTCTATTGAGTTTAGAACTATAAACTGGGCTATAAGTCACGCGTGCATAATATATTATACCCTAGTGCATAATATAATGAATCCTACAAAGTTGAATTGTACCTTTGTGCAAATAACATGCGAGAAAACAGAGCTTATTTTATTGGTCCGGGTTATACACTAAATATTTTCAGAAACAACAAAGAGGTTTTATACCACTTCAAATCCATATACATTTTTAAATGTTTGCGCCTTATATTAGTAAAATAAATTTGTATATTAAACAAATTATTCACAATTTACAATCATTTGTCATAAAATATTAAAATATTTGCATTTACCACTCCAAATTAAACATTTTCACTTAAAATAGGCTGTATATGCTATAAAGACATTGACACATTTGACGGAAAAAAAACCTACGCGCATGCGCGAGGTTCGACGCCATTTTTCGATCACAATTCACAGCTTTGTTATCAAGTGTGTTTGTTATTTTATGATCACGTATGTCTGTCTTTTACTCACAAGTGTGTTGAAAAACGTCGTATGTAACTCGTGAGCGTTGGTAATTACAGTCTCGGCTCATTTTTAAGCCCTCGCCTGCGGCTCGGGCTCAAATCATAGCCTCGACTGTAATTAGCAACTTCGCTCACTTGTTACATAATATTAAGGATCAAACGAACTTACCAAGTGAAGTTCGATCACAATTATGTGAACGGCTTAATTCGAAGCGATTTAAAGTTAACATGTTGTAGTAGTACTTCCAAGCATCAGCCTTGCACGGTTTTCAGAGACACGTTTTTTTTTTTTTTATTTGGCAACCCTGATCCCCGCTCTTGAACTCCTCTCCACTTACTTCCTCTCATCATCCCTCCTCAATAATCATTTTGTTTAGAGCTAAAGTTCCTAGGTAGTACCCATAAAAATAATTCACATTAATTATGGGTGGGTGATATTACTTTAAAGGAATACTGTTTGGGCGGGTTTATATCAATCGCTTCGAATTAAGCCGTTCACATAATTGTGATCGAACTTCACTTGGTAAGTTCGTTTGATCCTTAATTATGTTTCACGGCTTAATAATTTCACGGATTTAAAGTTAACATGTTGTAGGATGTTCAGAGTATTTTAATGTGAATTATTTTTGCAGTATAGGTATAAGTAAAATTGTTAGAGTATAACCAACAGTAATAAATCACAAATATACATCTATTTATTCTAAGGAGTTACATAAAATACTAGTTGCAAATTGATTGGCATCCGATACAATTTCTTTGTTGTAGAATTTGGCAAATACTGAGGATGTATTACTCCATCCTGCGGTTTTCCGTATGACATCAATATTGACACCGACTCTGCTAGCAGTGGAAGTGGCCGCATGGCGCGTGCTGTGCGCGCTAAACACTGATGTGTCCACGCCACTGCGTTGTAAAGTATATTTGATACAGTGACTCAAAGTTTGAGACAAACTTTTAAGTGAGGTCTTTTGTGGCTAATAAATAAAGTGTCACAACTACGTAAACCACTCGTTTTATTTATATAATCTAAAATGCATCTGGCAGGGCATATTGCAGGATTTGTATGAAAAAATGGTAGCCTTAGAAGGGGTTGAAAGGAGTTTGGTTTTGAAGTTTTTACTAAGTCAGGTATTTTAACGAAGATTTCTGTTCTGTTTTGAGTTATATTATTTATTTTAATGAGAGAAAATGTTTGTACTCTTTGCGCTGTCACCAAACCTAGCACACCAGCGTTTCTTAGAGAAATCTTCTAAACTAAGGCTTTCATTTGGCCATTGAGTGGCCAAATAATTTAACACTATGTTTGGGTCCCAAGAAGTATTATATTTTGGATTGGTGGGCCTCAACTTGTAAACACCCTTCATGAAACGTTTGACTCGATCATCATTTAAGCTATTACCTAACAAAAGAGATAAGGCAGAGCGGTAAGAATTGATGGTCCCGTATTTAGCGCCTTTATCAAAAATATCGGTTAAAAAATGTATTACAATTGGAATAGAAGCATTAAAATAATCATAATTATGTAATCTACAGTAAATTATCCAAGATTTTATGCAAACATCGTACTGTTTGTAAGTATTATTTGCAAGCGAAGCTAGCATAATATCTACTGACCTATTCGATAAATATTTCCTTAGTAATGCTTGCCTGATAATTTCGCGGCAACAAGGCGTAGATTCTTGTGTACACAATCTACAATCTACTGAAAGGAGATGTTAGAAGGTCAATATCTGGTCCAAAATACAAAAAAATTGAAACAGACAACTTTTTAAACATAGGAAACCAAGGTTGACTTGGCCAATATGGCACCACAACAATACCCTCTGCCTTATGACAAATGATTTTCTGCATTAATTTTACTGTAAGCGAGAATGGTGGAAAGGCGCAAAATAACATATTGGTCCATGGCAGTGTAAAGGCATCAACAGCACATGCTTCGGGATCATTTCTCCACGAAACATATTGTTTACACTTAGTATTGGATCTGTTTGCAAACAAATCAATACTGGCATACCAAAGTTGCGAACTATTTCATTAAATGCAATTTGATTTAATTCCCACTCTGTATCCTCGAACTGTTTTCGAGATAATGAATCTGCCTCACAATTATCTTTAGTATTGATGTAAGAAGTGAATAAGATTATTCTACGTTCTTCGAACCATTTCCACATACTTCTAGATATATAATCTAGGTGATCCTATTGAATACTGCCCATTCTGTTAATAAGATGTCACAATTAGATAATTCTTTGGTGAAACGTTTCAGAGCTAGAAAGGCTGCTTTTAGTTCCAACTCGTTTATATGACAAGAAGTTTCGTTGTCTTTCCTATATCCACAACATCTAACTGTATCACAATACGCTCCCCATCCCGTAGAGGAGGCATCAGAAAAAAAATTCTAAAACAAAGTTGTTCGGTTTGAGTGATGAATGGCCTATATCTATGTTTCCTAACCACCAATATAATTCTTCATGTAGGGTAATTAAGATATCAATTGTCTGATCGTAGTTTGGATTTTTTTTTTTTTTAATAAACAATTATATTTATATTGTTCAAGCTTTTTTGTATATAACCACGAATAAGTTATTGTTGGACATGCGGAAATTAAATACCTAATGAGTTTAGCGAATTCGCGTAACTTGCATCGTTTTATACAAAGAAATCTATTTATAAAATCTTTCAATTTCATTTTCTTTTCCTCGGGTAGTTTTAAAATCATCTGCTTTGAGTCGAAAGTGAAGCCCAAGAACTTACATTCACGTTTAGGTATTAAACAACTTTTTGAAAAGTTAATCAAAAAACCCAAGCTCTGTAATAGATCTATAGTTGTAGATACATTAGTGACACACTCCGAGTAAGTCTTTCCGATAAAAAAATGTTATCTAAATAAATAACTGAAATCATACCCCGACTACGCAGGTATTCTATAACTGGTTTCATTAATTTAGTAAACACGAGAGGTGCGGTACAAAGGCCGAACGGTAAACAATTGAATTCATATAATATATTGTTGTATTTGAATCGAAGATATTTTTTGTGAGCTTCATTTGTCGCAACAAAGAAGTATGCATGTTTTAAGTCTATTGTCTACAGCAGTTTTCAGTCAATAATTTTGACGCTGTTCTGTAATCTTCCATTTTAAAATGACTAGCAAGTACAAATTTATTTAACTTTTTTAAATTCAATATAAACCTTTTATCACCATTAAGCTTAGGTACAAGAAATATACTGGATAAAAATTGTCCTTCAATATAAGTACATTTCGAGATGGCACCATTGCTTATTTGTTGCTTCTGTGGTATTAATGAAGATGATCCTACGAGTGTTTCGGTAGCTCTTCCCAGAGCTGCTATAGCCACACCAGTTTGTCTTTGCCTAAACATGAGGGAGGAATTCCGTTTAGAGACCGCTTCGATAACTGCCACTTTTGCTTCCGGATTCAGAGCAGGGGCAAGGAGTAGTTGACAATTACTAGGAATAAGATAATCCTCTAGGATTTTATCTCTTGTCTCTTTGGGTAGTCCCTTTAAAAGGATTTCAGACCACCGCACCGGGTTGAAATTTCCTTATGTAAAGGTTTTCCTAGTTCTTCAGCAATTATATTAGCCTTATTGTATGATGTTTAAATAGTAAATAGTAACTATTTTGTACTTAGACTGTAAGATTACTCTGTAAAAAACATTCAAGATTTGTGGCATGAATAAAGAAATTTTATTATTATTTATTATTAATCTTAGGAGCATCTCCCAACATCTCTAAGATATCGCTATCCAATTCTATATCCTCAACATCCATCTACTGGTGGATGTTTTGAGGTAGATGGCACTGAAAAGACGAAAGTAGTCAGCGTCTCGAATAATAATTCGAAAGAAGTGTTTTTAGCACCTACGAGCATAAAATGCAAAAAGTAGGGTAGTCATTTTAGTGATAATGATCACTAAACAAAGAAATTTTCCATAGTCTCGAATAAAGATTCGAATTAGGTAAAGAGGATTGGCGGCCACGGTATCACTTAATTTTAGAGTTTTCAAGCGTATCAAAACCGGGCTATATGTAGTTAATAGGTCAATATGAGACACGTTTTTTCCAACATCTATTGTTGTGATAGTTGTTGGGAATATTTAGAAATACAATAAAATCAAATTAAACTTGCCGAAAGCACATTTTTTAATTTCCCGGCAATAAAAAATAATAGTTGTAAAGTCCTACTGTCAAACTTGAATTAAGCCGCCCGCGCCGCCACCCCGTTTCAAACCTCTGGATTGGTTAATACCTGCTTATGTAATGTAATGGTTTCAAAATACGACGCCATGTTAGAAAAGACGGACTATAAATTCCTGTAATTTTTAGGTTAGATTATTGTTTTGACTTTTTATTCCCAACTTCTGTATAAATCTAATAATTATATTCTGATTACTCGTTATCTAAGCAATAAAACGCACATATTAAGTTTGAAGTACGTGAATGCTATGTGAAATAAAAGCGGTACTTACAATGTATGGGACCTTGCCATTCTTCTTTTTGAGTTTTAAACTCGGCTCATTGAAATTCAGTGATAAAGATCATTGAACTGTATTTTCGAATAAGGATTCGAAAAGTCATTTTAGCGATAATGATCACTAAACAATGACATTTACCATCGTCTCGAATAAAGATTCTTACTAGGTAAATTTGTGAGTTTTAAACTCGGCTCATTCAAATTCAGTGATAAAGATCATTGAACTTTGTTTTCGAATAAGGATTCGAAAAGTCATTTTAGCGATAATGATCACTAAACAATGACATTTACCATCGTCTCGAATAAAGATTCTTACTAGGTAAATTTGTGAGTTTTAAACTCGGCTCATTCAAATTCAGTGATAAAGATCATTGAACTTTGTTTTCGAATAAGGATTCGTAACGCAATTATGCGATGTAAAGAGCCATGGATAGTGATAAGGTACAAATTTCACTTGGCATTTGCTTCTTTTGAAGCTTTTTTTCCAGTTTTCTGATCTTCTTGCGTATGGTCTCGATGTCTTCATATTTCCTTTTCACCATTTTTACGAACGACAAATAATAAGTTGAGATTTAAATTTTTAAACTATAACACAAACTATTTAACGTTTAATTTAAGTAATAAATTATAGACGCACGTGCGAAGGCTTGAGCACGGAAATACAGAATGATTATTGAGGAGGGATGATGAGAGGAAGTAAGTGGAGAGGAGTTCAAGAGCGGGGATCAGGGTTGCCAAATAAAAAAAAAAAAAAAAACGTGTCTCTGAAAACCGTGCAAGGCTGATGCTTGGAAGTACTACTACAACATGTTAACTTTAAATCGCAAAGAATTAAGCCGTGAAACATAATACTATTGTGGTATGATCTCAAACTATCACGGCCTCGAATTTTGAAAGTCGCCAGTCACCCAAATAATCCCTTAACTGGAATACAGAATGTACTTAAAAAAACTTTTCATTTCAGTCGCCCTCGACGAAGTCTCCGGAAGTCGACTCCCCGCGAACAGAACGCCGCGTCCTTGAAGGTCGGCAGATGTCGGCACTCACATCAGAAAAAAGCTGAAAATCACTATGGCAAGGTTCCAAACGCTCAAAACTTAAAATAAAAGAAGGTTTTTGACGTATATATGTAATATATGGGCTCCACGACCATCGTAGATCAGTTTACTCTGGAAACATACAGCCGCGATGGTGGCGGACGGAAAGCTTCTTCTTCTTCTTCCTAATGATAATGGTTTTATGCTCCAATAGCAATAGCATCATTATCACATGGACTCATACAAACATCGTGAATTCGCAAGTGGGCAAGTTCCTTGCCACTGCACAGCACATTCCTTGTTGACTCAAGTGGACTACATATCCAGGCAGATAGATGAAGAACTACAATAGGTTGAAGCCCTTTCTTGCCTACGTTCCGCAGTTCCTTTATTGATGACATTACTTCAAACAAACTTAACAATAGAGATAGTGTCACATATCACCAATTCCTTTTTCGACCTTTACAATAAAAATTGACAAAGCAAAGTAGGAAGCAAAACATACCTATAAGAAAATTTTACTAAAAACAAATCACGACTTAATTGTTGCCTTATCAATGATAAACAGATTTAATTTTAATTCCGATTAAATCAAACTCAATAATTATAGATAATTAGCAAAGACTGCTCAGTGGCGGCAAAGATGTTAACACGAACGGGTTTAATTCTTCTAATTCTGGGGATCAGTCAGGTAATTATTTGTGTTTAAAAATATATTGTATTTATACGAATGTTAAACTACATTATATGTTTAGCTTAGGTATAAAGTAGCATAATTTTTGTATCGGAAAACCGACTTCACGTCCAAACTTTGGCTGAGTATATACGGTCGCCACATAATAGGCAATAATATTTTAATAGCAGATTAAAAATGATGTATGGGCGTGAATTTCGTTTTTTTTTTACATTTTTCATAAATTAAAATTTCAAAATCCTTCTCAATGAGTAAAAGAGTTTAATGTACATTTATTGACTACATACAATAAGATGGAAATGTTTTTATTACTGCCGTGTAGCCATAAACTACAGAATAAAATAAAATTTTGATCACATAGAAGAATTTTAAAATTTTAATTTATGAAAAAATGTTAAAAAAAAATTATTCGAAATTCAGACCCATTCATCATTCTTTCTTGGGGGTCGGTCCCTCATGTCTGAGGATCGTGGTCAGCATCAGGGTAACATTTGGAGCGGATGATCTGCCGCCATCGGTTTCGGTCCAGCGCGTCTCTTATTAGCGTATGGAATTCAGAGGTCGACGAGTCTTTCAATTGATCGATCCATCTCGAAGGCGAATGACCGCGCGATCTTTTGCCTTCAGTGTTCCCTACCACAATCAATTTTTCCAAATTGTTATCTCCTCTGCGCATTGTGTGGCCGAAATACGACAGTATACGTTGTTGTCATATGGTTGACAAGCGAATCTTTATTTGGAGTTGGGTTAGTATAGACGCATTGGTGCGCTTTGCAGTCCAAGATATTCTAAGCATTCGTCTCCAGCACCACATCTCAAATGCATCAATTCTTTGTCTCTCTTGGGCCAGGATTGTCCATGTTTCTACTCCATACAGGAAGATGGGGAAAACCAGAGCTCGTTCCAATGTGATCTTGGTTTTGACGCCAATCCCCCTTTTCTTCCAGATGTTGTTTAAACGGGTCATCGCATCTTTTGCCATTCCAATTCGTCGTCTTATCTCGGGAACACAGCTGCCGTCGTTGCAAATTTGAGAACCGAGGTATATGTAGTGGTTCACGATTTTGATGCCAGAAATGTTGCATTGACGTCTCTCGGCTCGATCCACTATCATTACTTTGGTCTTTGCTCTATTCACCGACAAGCCTATATTCCCACTTTCCATCTCGAGGCTCTGGAACAGCTCACTCATATCTTTCATGGATGTTGTTAGAACAACGTCATCATTCTTAATCTGCTATTAAAATATTATTGACTATTATGTGGCTACCGTATATATAACTCAACCAAATTTTTGACGTGAACCCGGTTTTTTTAATGCTCTGCATTCGTTGGTTATTTAAAACGTACATGTATAGGGACTTTCAATAAGGACGGGTCGATTTAAATTAGAATACAACAGACTGTGTGAGAGACATTAACTAAACCATTATTTTATTTGAAAGACCTATTCATGCCATCTTGTTATGATTATGACATCATTCAACTGCCCGCCGCGTCTCCGAACAGAGGCATAAATCTAAGAGGTCAAATTTTCAGTAGGATCGCCCAACTAACTCATATACTTCTGCATGAAATAACTCTACATTCAAATCGTTCATGCAAAATGTTCATTGTCTGTGCCGTCGTGCTGGAAACATCCACGATCATATGGTTCAAATGGATCTGTCTGATGATTGTTGTCTGTGTGCTGAAAATTGGAACTCTCTTTGTGCCACTGTTCGGAGACGCAGCGGGCAGTTGAATGATGTTATTATCAAAACAATATGGCATGAATAGGTCTTTGAAATAAAATAATAATTTTATTAATACCTCGCACACAGCATGTTTTATTCCATTTTGAAATCGACCCGTCCTTATTGAAAGAGCCTATAGAATATATAACGAAAATGTAGACTTTTTGGAAATCAAATCAAATCGAACGTCTATTTTTGCATTACTTACATTAGCATTATATTACTTACATTAGGGAGCTTTAGGTCTATTCAAGATAAAATAAAACTATTTAACCGTAAAGTAAGCCTAACCGAAGTTATTGGTAGCGAACACATATTGTGGATTTATGATATTTCTTCCCCAACAATATACAGGGTGGATTTTGACGAGAGACCTTTGCGGAAATATTGCATCGTTTAAGTGATACATGGTTGGTTTATAATGTTTAGAAACTTAAACGAAGTAAAAACAAAAAATACAAAGTTCACTCATTTTTAACTGTGGTGATAACCCTATATTGCATCTGCACATCACGGCAAGATGGCTAGATTAAGGAATCGCCGTCGGGAAAACTCGGGATATTACGTTTATTTCCGAGAGTTGTTGTCATCGTACTGATGTAAGAATGACACATAAATGTCAAATAAAGCAAATTAAATGCAAAAATATGAATATCAGTTACTTTATTACAATTTTTACATACGGTGTTCAAATTTTCCTCCGTGTCTTATTATAATACACGCTGCAGCCCGTGCCCGAGTATGTCGGTGCACATGCGATAATGTCTGATCTTCACGATTTGTCCTACGAAGAATGTCGAAGGCAGCAATCAACCTTTGTTTCATGTCGTCCGGTATTAAGTTTTTTGACGATAACCAAAATAAATTAAAAAAAAACAAGGACAGCCTATTGTATGAATTGCTGATCAACATTCGGAAATAATTTTATGAAGCGAGTTAACGAACTAAAACCTTTAGGGCGCGTTCACATAGAACGTCCGATTTAACAGGATCCTTTTTAAGTGATCCGTCGCTACTGGTGGTAATATTCACACAGCATTTACAGGACCGATTTTAGCGGATCCGTCAGTACTGGAGGTAATATTCACACAGCATTTACAGGACCGATTTTAACAGATCCGTCGCTACTGGACTTTCGTTCTTCAGTGTATCGACTACTTTCTACGAGGAAGGACGTTGTATATTTTTCAAACGCCTTGCTTGCCATGATTATGAGAGCACTGGACAGTAGACACGTGCACTACTCTAGGAATGAAACCGGCAAATGGCGGCTGTGTGCAGCACACCGCAACCCACGCACCCCCATGCCAAGCCTGCTTATTTTGTCGGATCGGTATTATTTACTGGATCCGGAATACTCTTCTATGTGAACTCGCTCATACAACTACATACGCTAATAACATTTACGTTTAAACGAACCTGTGAAACGGACGTTCTATGTGTACGCGCCCTTAGTAAACGGAGACATTTTATTTATGACGAAAGAGGTTACTATCATCTTTACCTAATTGCTTATGACGATTGAGTACATTCGAGTGGTTGTCAAAGTCATTCCATGATGTGAATTATTTGTTGTGGATAGAATTATCAACTAATAAGGAATTACATAAATACTCCACCAGAAAATTTAATAAATAGAATAGAGACAATCACCTCTGCAAATGCACGCAGACATAAGAATGGATAAATGGCAACATATTAACGAAATATCCTGACTGACGTCTAAAGATTGTTTACAAGTAAGTTCAACCAAACCTCCTGTGTAGGGTTGGCACAAAGTAGTTTTTGGTATGAATGTTTAAAAGGCTATAACTTGAAAACGGTAACATATATTTCCATAGTTTCTATGGAGGAAATATAGTGCTAAGGTTGAACTGCCAGTTCCGCAAAGGTCCCTCGTCAAAATCCACCCTGTATATTTTATATTATTTATATATATTTTAGTCACTTACCACCAGGTGAAATCAAGGTCACACACGAAACTACCCAATAGATATTTTTTGTGTTTTAAATTTCACATTGTACTTAATGTGGTCCTAGGCAAATATTTAGACAATTGGTTGTCTTTTGGTTGTCCGTAAGATCTAAGCTTAGCTTTGAAAAGATTATGAGAGTAGACATTTGACATTTTTAGATAACATCTCGACAGCATATTATCCGTTTCCTTTATCCAGTTATTGCATATCCACTTAGCAGATTATTATTACTTAAATTCTCTTTTAACAATTGACGCTCCATTAGGAGAAAAACTGTGAATTTTCGTATAATTAACAAATGCTATGATTCCCTTGCAGGTCCTATCAGATTATGTTCCTGCGGAATATTTAGAAGACCAGAAGAGGGATGGTAAGTGATGACTTCACTTGCAAAGTTTTTTTTGAATTTTTTGAATAAAGCCCATCCATCATCGATAAGATTGCTCTAAGATATGATATCATTGACATGTAGTTGACAAACAACCTCTACGTAAGAAATTGATTAGAGTGAGGAAATGTGATTTAATTTTAGTTATCTATGTTTTCTTGATAAAAAAATTATTGGTTAAAAAATTTCTTATTTTAGGCTAACTGCTTAACTTGGTAGTTATATTTTGCACATGCTAGCTCCACTCAATCCACCACACTACGAGTACAGTTAACGAATTTGAGTCTTTGTTATTGATTTCTTTGTTAAATTGGGTGTCATACTGGTAAACCAAGGATTAACTCACACTAAGTTCACATCCTTAGACTCCTTATCCACAACCATGGGGCAGTTGGTAACTAGGATGTATCGATCCCGTTTAGAAAATGTTAAATACAGTTTAATTTGAATTATTATTAATAGTATCTGTTCTCCCTAAATAATATTTAACGAAGACCACCTGTTGTGTTTGTTACAGCTAAACGCAATAAATTTAAATCAACTGATCTAACTTTTAAACTAAATAATCCATGGGAAGGGCATATAATATAAAAACAGGGTGACTGGTGGGTTACTTTCGAAATCCGAGGACGTGATAGTTTGAGATCATACACGAAGAGAAAAATAAAATAAAAATAAATATGAATTATTGACTGAGTAAACTTAATAGAAAGTTAAAGAATTCATTACGCAACGCATGATTACACTGGTAACTGCTTATATTACAGTGTATCGCGGTCACCTCCGTATGCTAGACCGATTCCACCTCAAGCGTTTACGGAAAATACTTCACATCCGATGGTCTGACCGGGTACGGAATAATAAAGTGCTGCGCAGGGCCAATGTAGGTGGCATTAAATCGTACCTTATGCAGCGTCAGCTTCGGTGGTGCGGACACGTGACGCGTATGACGGAGGAAAGAATAGCTAAGCGGCTAAGAATAGGAAACCGGCGGCTCCTTGTGCTGGATGCCAGACGCGACGAGCTGAAAGCCCGGCCACCTGCGGCAGTCAGCGAGAGCTTTTACAAACAAAATTGGCTACATAAGCTACATGCGAGCACACCAACGGCAAAACCGGACCTTACCACGGACGTATGCACGTATGTCTTCGAGCCGTGAAGCGTTCGTGGACTCTTTATTTATTTATAGGGAATTCTGGTGAAAAATTAAGTAACTACTTTTATTTTATAATTATGATCAGAATCGAGTACAAAGTGCTCTTCTTCAATATCTAAAATTTATCACCAGTTACCCTGTATATCTATAATTCATAAAACCTTTGTGTAAATTACCCCATTGATGTCAGGATAAATGCTTCAACTTCACAGGAGCTCTTTTTAGAGTAATTTTTTGTCGGTTTATGGTTTGAAGGACGACTTCAATGATAACATAACGTGTCTATCTCCAGAAGTGGCCGCGGAGGTGGCTGGCGGGTCGCGCATCCTGTCGGGCTGGGAGGCGGAGCTGGGCCAACACCCGCACCAGGTGTCGGTGCGCATGACGGCGGCCAGCGGCCTGGTCTCCTCGTGCGGCGGCTCCGTCGTGCACCGCAACTGGGTGGTCACTGCGGCCCATTGCACTGCACAGTAAGTCTGTACATTTATATTTTAATCGAAAAGTCGAGAGTGAAGCATTGACAATTTCGGAATTGATCCGCCTAGTGCGACCATACAAATAAAACTGCAGAGGCACGAGCATAGATCTAAGATAGACCTAAGATCTAACATAGACCCAAGACAAGACCTAAGATTGGCTGCTTATTGCACAGTACAACAGTACATTTTAGAGAATGCTGCTCTTGAACAGGTTTAGCCCACACCCCTATACCATCGGACTACCAGACGCAAGCGGAACTGCTATCCCTACATAATCGAAGGAACCACTCCCGTTTTTCCTGACCACAAAAGACTTTTTTGTTAGTGACTAAACCCTCGCGTTCAAACCTCAATCGCACCTGATGGTAAGTAAAGATGTTAGCTTTTCAAAAGATATGGTCTGAATACATACAATACTGAAGGGTGGTCGCTACCCAGGCGGACCCTCAAGGGGTTTTACTACCACGCATATTCTAGGTTTTTTGAAGTGTCGGGCGCATAGGTTTCTCTGCTCAGCTTCATGTTCAGTCATTCTAAACATGTATCCTCTTACAGACAAATGGTCCTAACGATCCGCGCGGGCCTGGTGAACCTATCACTGCAGCCTGCGTACCTGGATGACACACAAGAGTGGTACAACTACCCCACATTCGACAACAACCAGCCGCGCCTCGTGCAGCCCAACGACATCTCCATTGTCAGGCTGCAGAACGCTATCACTTATAGCCGTAAGTTTGTATTCATACATTACATTCATCATCACATCTTTCTAACGAGCCTCTCCCCTGGGTGACGAGGAGGCTGAGGCCATAATCTACCAAGCAGGCCCAGTGCTGGTTTGTGGATGTCAAAATTTTCAGGGCGCCAAATTGGCAAACCCTGACGGCTACTACAACAGTACACAGCACCCTGAACTGACTGCTTAACGTGCACTCCGAAGCAGCAAAGTCGCATGAGAATTGAGCGGTCGGCGTTCACCCATCCTTGTTCCGACGGCGTCGAGCGTTGCTTCACCTGTGATATCGATTGGTGTACACAGGAGCCACTGCGCAACGACAGCTTCTACATTAGTCAACATTAGATTATTCCCTAGACATTCTTTGATTTTGATTACTTGTGGAAGTAAGCCCGTGGGCCCGAGAGCTCGACTATTATTCGGAAAAGGTTTGATTCGTCTTATACCTATTTCCTCTAATAAAACATTAATATAAGGAAAAACAGACATTATTGCCAATATGATATGTTTGTGTCTATTACAGCCGTGGTGAAAGCCATCAAGATCCAGTCAGCGAGCGACGCAGCACGCAACTACGCTGGCGAGGTGCTCATCGCCAGCGGGTTCGGGGCCACCTGGACCGGCGGTCAGTGCATATTACTACTTACTATCTTTAAACAAAACTTTAACTAATCGTAACTAAGTTCATACATTCCGAAGAAAATTATCATACGCTGGAACCCAGAAGCAGCAAGCGTGAATTAGTTAACTGAACAGGAAAAACTTAAAACTTCCAATTATTCAAAGTTATTACGAAAATGCATGAATCACTCACAAAAACTACATTATGATAAACTGATTTGTAATTCCAAAAACAAAAGTAAAACCTGTTGGAACATAATTAATAAAAAAACCTTGGATTACTTTGACAACCAAGTAGAGCAAATAAATAAAGACGGAAAGCTTATTAAAGATCCGCAAGACATCGCTGAAGAATTTAACCAATATTTATGTAGTTTAAGCATTGACAGTAGCAATAAAGAATGCCACAATACTAACAAAAAACGCGTAGTAAATACAATGTTTTTAGAACCAGTAACGGACGATGAAGTTATCTCGATCATAAAAACACTTAAAAATACAAATGCGGTAGGCTACGATGGTTTTTGTACTAAAGTTATAAAGTATTGTGGCTCACAATTGGCATCACCTTTAGCGTTTCTTATAAATCTGTCGTTTTCAGTTGGTCGATTTCCCGATTTATTAAAAAAATCTATTATAAGACCAATCTTTAAAAAGGGAGAAAAGGACCATCTTTCCAACTATCGTCCTATCTCGTTAATCCCGATATTTTCAAAAATATTTGAAAAAGCAATGAAGAAAAGACTTTTAAATTTCATTGATAAATTTGATATAATATGCAAGAAACAATCGGGATTCCAAAAGGGAAAATCAACATCCACGGCTATTTTCGAATTGGTTAATGAAGTTACTAACAGTATAAACTCGGGGAAAGAAACAATAGGCGTCTTCTTTGATATGACCCGTGCATTCGACTTTGTGTCTCATAGCCTGTTGCTTCAAAAGTTAGAAAATTATGGCATTAGAGGAACAGTGCTGGGTTGGTTTAATACATATCTGTCTGACAGACAGCAAAGTGTGGAAATGCAATGCATTAATGACAAAAAAGAAGTAGTAAACTGTAGATCAAACTTTAAAAACATAATGACTGGGGTGCCACAAGGCAGCGTTCTCGGGCCTCTTTTATTTCTTTTATATGTAAATGACCTACCCAACTTGACATCGCATAAATATTTTCTATTTGCAGATGACATATCTTTAATCTTAACTAAGAATGATAATAATTTTGAATATGACATTAATAATACAATAAAATTAATAATAAACTGGTTGACTTGTAATAATTTAAATATTAACTTAATAAAAACTAATTATTTGAGATTTAATACTAATAAAATTCTCAGTACTATTGACATACATTATAAACATGACAAGATTAAAGAAGTAGAAGGCACCAAATTTCTCGGGTGTCATATTGACAATAAATTAAATTGGAAACAGCACATAAAATATGTAACAAATAAATTAAACAGTTATGTGTATGTTCTAAGCAGACTGCGAAAAACCTGCGCACTTTCAACCGTAATGACTGCTTACCACGGTTATGTCGCGTCTATCCTAAGATACGGACTCATCACTTGGGGGAACTCTACTGACTTAAACAAGGCATTTATAGCACAAAAAAAGTGTATTCGGGCAATTTTTGGAAAAGCACCAGACGAATCAGCCAAACCTTTATTTAAACTAAACAAAATATTAACATTGCCTTGTATGTACATTTTAGAAGTTGCTATGTTCGTTGTAAGCAATGTTCATTATTTCACTAAAGCTAAGGACATTACCAGAGCAACACGACATGGAAATCGTTTAGTATATAACTCAATACCACGCCTAGAACTATATAACAGGCAGTGCTACGCTATGTGCGTCAAAATATATAATGCTGTCCCAAAGGATATTAAATCGATGCCTCAAATCAAATTTAAAAAATCATTTAGTGAATGGTTAAGTGAAAAATGTTTTTATTCTATAAATGAATATTTTGACAAAAATAACAGATAAAATTTATTGAATTGTGATAATTTCGTGTAATAATAATATTTTAAAAACCTTGTATTGGTGGTGGGTTAAATTAATAATGACTATGTACAAAAACCAATGTTTATGGATTACTTATGATTATAATACCGATTGCATGCTGTCATACAGCATAGTATGCCGAGCTTGATTTATGTATAACATCTTTATGTACCATACTATACAGCAATAAATATATTTGATTTGATTTGATTTGATTTGATTTGAATTGTCTTGAGTGAAAATAGAGCCTACCTATGTGCCTATGTAGTTTTGTATAGGACTAGCTGTAGCGCCCGGTGCTTTGCTCTATCTGGGTACTTTAGCCAGTTCTTCGAATTTACACAGGGTTAATTTTAATGAGCGTATCACCTCTTGCAGGCAGCCTGTCCACATCAATCCCAACAACATTTGTTTTACAAATTATAAAAATTAATTGTTTAAAAAAAAATGTTTTCCCATACAAAAAACATTTATAGCCTCGGTTTAGTGGCGAAGCTTTATTAACTCTGAGCGTAGGTATGTCACGCATCTTGAGAAATAAAATATCGCTTCAAAATAATAATAGACACTTCTTGCAAAATGTAGAGTTAGGAGAAAACGCTTTTTTTATGTTATTTATCAAGATTTGTAAAAAGTCGTAGAACAAATGTTGTTGGGATTGATTTAGACAGGCTGCCTGCAAGAGGTGAATAAAATTAACCCTGTATATTTTCACCGACTTCGTGTAAAAATCTATGAAAATTCGGCTCGCAGGTAATGTATTGCAATGTTTAATAATGAGCCCAAATATACGCTAGACTCTAGGCTGGAGCAAAACCAGAAAGACCTGTATTCAGACAATCCATAATCTTTCAGGCTAAATCTGATTTCACATAAAACATTTTTTATGTATTACTAGCTGTTTTACCCGCGCAATTTCAATTCCCGCGGGATTTTCGGGATAAAAAGTAGCCTATACGGATTCGGAAGAATACCTCTAAGTAATGGTAAATGAAATCGGTCCAGTAGTTTTTGAGCCTATTCAATACAAACATACAAAAATACAAAGTTTTCCTCTTTATAATATTAGTATAGATAAGGATAGGACGTTTGTTTTCCATGCCACCTAATGGAAAGTGCGCATGAAGACTATGGTGGTTTTAGTGGTCTAAATTATTTCATTATTGCTATTCCAATGAAACTGGTTAGTATTACATCATCTGGATGATTTCAAAGCCTTTCATAGATAGAAACATCCTTGTATTTAATATTAAATAGATAGATAAATAAGGTGTATAGATTGCGCCAAACATCTAGTCCCCTCTGAAGTTGTTGCAAGGCGTTTGCGCAGGTGTTTTACTTACAAAAAACCTTTTTACAGGGAGTAGATGATTGTTGCCATCTATATGTAATGTGTGTTGGTTGATGCGCAGGCTCGGTTAGCAACACGCTGAACTGGGTGTACCTGCGCGGCGTGGACAACGCGGAGTGCGCGCGCATCTACGGCACCGCGCTTATCAACTCCGCGACCGTGTGCGGACAGTTCTACAACGTCACCACGCAGTCTATCTGCCAGGTGAGCACCATTCTCATGCATTTGTCTTGTTGTTCGAAATTTTACCCGCAACTTCGTATGCGATAAACTACCCTCCTTGTGACAATTTCAGAAACTCCTTTCATAATAGAACCAGACATCCATTGAAAGAACCTTTATACCAAGTTTCACATCGGTGTCGGTACTCAAGGAATAAGATCTGTCAAACAAACTAAGGGGTCCTAAAGAATGTATGTTTCACAGCTCTTTACGTCCAATAATTATGGCAGTACGTTTTCTGTCAGTAACTAAACAGTTTTATACAAGGTTATTGGTAATAAGACCGGGACTTTTAAGGTGATGTACCGTCCCCTACATCACCTTAAACGTCCCGGTCATTTGCTTTTTCACAATCGATGTAAACTGGAGTGATTATTTATGCATCATGCAACTAGCAAACAAAGCGATGATATTTTTCCAAAATAACTGATAGTTACGATGAAGTACCTACATACTGTTAAACAAGGTCATCCTCGAATTTTACTGTTAAAGAATGCCCTATATTCTTAGTACACACTCTGGTACACATTAGAACGAGTAATGTGTACCAGAGCGTGTACTAAGATGCGATAAGAACTGATACCCCTTAATGGGCTAAAATGACTTATGATGAGAGTGAACTAAAACCAATATTTTATTTAGCGTCCGCCGAGTCGAAAGGGAACACTGCAGAGTCAAATGTCCAGTGGTCGCGGGTTCGATCCCCGCACATTGGAAATACTTCAGCGCATGAACACGTTTCTATACATTGGTCTTGCTTGGTGAAATGTGTGTTTTGTAAAAAAAGATTAAATAGTTATCCGTTGTCTAGGTAACAAAAGCTTACTTATTAGCATACTTTAGGGCTTACTCAAATTCTTTCTTCACAAGATTTCTCTGAAGCGGAGGGATCTTTGTGTTCGTCGCGATTTGAATAACATTTTATAATTAATTTGTTTTGGCGACAGGGTGACAGCGGCGGTCCACTGGTGCACGTGGGATCAGACGGAGCGCCGAAGCTGGTGGGCATTTCCTCCTTCGTCGCCGGCGGGGAATTCGGCTGCCATTCCGTGCATCCAGGAGGTCAGTACGCAGAGCCATTTTTGAATTCGTCCTCATTTTATTTTTATAACTAACACGCAGAGACCAACGGTCCATTTGGACCGAATATATCGCTCTCAATTTAGAGAATATCTATATGTCGTGGTTGAGAACGGTGACCTAGCTTCTAAGAGTAAGAACACTAACAGTTGTTCAGGTACTGAATTATTAATAATATTTTTTGATTACAGGTTTTATCCGCCCCGGAGCCTTCCATGGCTGGTTGGAACAAGTCACCGGAATCAATTTCGAAAACTTGGATGAAAATCAACCTACAGAACCACCAACTCAGCCACCAACCAAACCAACAACAACTGCACCACCAACAACTGCACCACCAACAACTGCACCACCAACAACTGCACCACCAACAACTACACCACCAACAACGACACAGGAACCTGAACCTGCACCAACCACTTCTGCTCCACCAACCACCACACCACAACCAGAGCCAGAATCTGAAGAAAGTACCGAGAAGCCAGAAACAGAGGAAGAAGACAGCAGCTCATCGGAAGAAGACGCTGATATGAAGGACCTGCTGAAGCGGCTGGAGGTCATGGTCAAGGTTAAGGTCAAGATGGACAAATACAAATCCAAGCACAAGGTTCATGAAGTTGTGAACAAATAAACTATCGACTCTTTTGTCAACGAGAAAGTAAATGTAAGGAAGAAATAGGCAAATATACTCATTGCATGTGATTATTAAAGTGTAAATCAAATAATATGTTGTTTATTTTCATTTTCTTACTGACAAAGACGACTACTATTACTGACATAGACTTATGACAAAGGTTATTACTGTCATAAACAAGTGCTTCTGTTCCACGAATTTTAATTATTTCCTTTTTTAATCCTGTTCATTTCAAAATACCGAGAAATTGTCCATTGGGCAGTTTTCTACACCACATTTCTGGCACAGTTTGTGGTGACTAGTCGGTGTGCTGACGACAGCAATAGAAAAATCTAGCTTTCTAATAAAAAATCTTAAAGTTTATTACCAATTCAGCATAAATAAACCATTACCTAGAATAAATATACATACCTACATACAAAACCTCACGCCCGTCTACCCTTGGGGTAGGCAGAGACTAGGGAACGCCAATTGCTACGATCCAGGAGGTCTATTTTGTAAATCGAAACGATAGACGAAAGACGGATATCGCCCTTCGTTTTTACGAAATGCTATTCCGTGGGGCTTGCGTATCGTTTGCGGATACGAAATACGAAACGAAACACGAAATCATTCAATTTTTGACGTACCTATTGTGCTATTCTGTGAACCAATTGACAGCACGTCTTTCGTCGGTTTGATATCGTTTACGATATCAAAGTGGTTGTCGTTTTTGCTTCGTGAGTAAACAATATATTTTTTTTATTCATGTGTTCTTTTGAATTTAGTATAGTTATTGATTTTGATGAATTAAAGGAACATCATAATGGCTAATTTCATTCTGGCTGACCTAATTGAAGCTGAAGAGCACCGAGAACGCCGGCGTCTCAGACAGCGAATGCGGTTGGCGTTTTTACCTTAATTTATTTCATTTTCTTTATGACTAAATGTTTGCAACTTTTATTCGAGAACGTTGTATGAAAATGAAAAGATATTTGGGGGGGAAATGCCGTAATCGCCACGCTTGGCAGGCGGGTTGGCGATCGCAGTGTGATGTTAATATACACAAAAGGACGCTGCTGCCCGTCCTCTGGTTTGACCCTTAGTCGACTCTTACGACACCCACGGGAAGAGATGGGGTAGCGCTATTCTTAAGGCGAAGCCACGCGCCACCTTGGGGGAGGCCTATGTCCAGCAGTGGACGTCTACAGGCTGTGGATGTATGTATGTGGATGAAAAGATATTATATTTGGTATGCCACAGGAGAAATGATCAAGAAGATATGTTAGTTGATTTTTATATTATCTTTTATTAAAATGTTTATTATATTTGACAATGAAATTTTATTTTATAATTATATTTTAGTCCAGAAACAATACTACAAGTAAATACTATCTATGATGAGATGGAAAGATGATGAGGTTCAAGAAACCCCACAAATTGGTGACTGTCAGAATGGTCTATCTGATGATGATAGGCAGCAATTTATAGGAGCCATTCCAATGTTAAATACGAGTGAATACCATCCATTCTGCAGTCACACAAATTGCAGGCCGTATGTATGTGGGAACTCAATATTAAAACAAAATTATAAATTTCTTCAGTTTATTTATTCAACCCCATTACGTGAGCCAAATGAGTATTTCCATACATACTAGCAGCGAAGCCCGGTGTTGCCCGGGTCATACATCACACACTTAATAGCTATAAAATACAAAAAACAGTTATAATTTTCAGTGTTTAAGGTATTTGGGTACATAATAGCTACTCAAAGTACTAAACATTATTACGACTGATAAATATTCACTACACCACCGAATTAAGTGTTAAAAATTAATCAAAAAAATATTAGTACTTATAGAGGTAGGTATAGAGAAACCAATTAAACCACGTTCACTCCCTTATTTGCCGTAGCACCAACACTAATTCCCGTAGGGCGCTTGTAATATCCCCTAGCTCCCTACGGATGCCTGCAAGCTCAGCATTCTTTTGTCTTTCTGACTCCAGCAAATCTTGGAGCTGGTACACCACTAGTGGCCGAGGCTGAGCGCCTGCATGCTGCAGCCGCTTTTTTTGCGGTCAGCCAGCCCATACCTTTTTCGCTTGGTGGTAGGATCCCTTCTGGGTCCGCCTGGCTAGCGACCACCCTTTATATAAAGTCTGCCGCCAAATGTTACCGCTCCGGCGGTAATGTGTTCCGGCAATATTGTTTAAAGAGCCAGTTCCTTTCTAAACCCGTGTGCTTTCATCTTCGACCTCATCGTCACTTACAATCAGGTGAGATTGAGGTCAAACGCGGGTTTAGTCACTAATAAAAAAAAAAAAAAAAAAACCTTGTCAGCAAAAGACATTTGTTAGCTTCATGCTATCATGCAATATGCGTTAGCAAGCATTTCATTAATTTAGGCAACAAAACTTACTTTTTGCCACCGGGTCACCGTTTTTATGGCCCCATCAGTGGAATTTAGTGCGCCCAAAGTGCTTTGGCACGGACCCTACCCTCCACACTTTTAATCAGCCGCCCTCGCAGGAAATCACTGTGCTCCTGCATAAACTGCAAGAGCATTTGCAATTGCTCCCTCGTGGCAGAGCTCATTGTAAATATTAAGGAGGTAATCAAATGAAAATGAAATGAAATGAAAACTTTTTTATTCGCAGTAGGTAATTTTATACACTTTACGAACGTCAAATGAGGGCGGCGCGGGTCCGGACGACATGACGAATCCTGGGGGAGGCCTCCGTCGAGAAGTGTGCGTCTTTCGGCTTATGAAGATAATGATCGCCCATTATCCACCAATGTCTTGGTGTTGTCAACTACTACTTCTTCATATATATATTGTTGTACCAATCTCTTTAAACTTTCCTCTTAGAGATTCTCTATTTCCAAGTTTATACATTCCACGAATAGCCCTTTTCTGCAGTGTAAATATCGTGTCAATGTCTGCAATATTGCCCCAAAGTAGGATGCCGTAGGACATTATACTATGAAAATAACTATAATATACGAGCTTTGCCGTATAAACATCAGTCAATGAGCGAATTTTCTTTACCGCAACGCTGCAGAACTAAGTCTACTCGCTAGCTGTGAGATATGGGCGCCCCATTGCAATTTAGAATCTAAGGTAATTCCAAGAAAAACAGTGTTATCTACTAGATTCTTATTTACTTAATAGGTAAGTAAATTCAATTCAATTCTTGACAATTTGGCAACCAGCCGTTAGGTAAGTAAATAATTTGAAAGAAAATATTTGCAAGTGTCAAAACAAAATTGGCTGGTTAGTTGAATGATTGACAAATGTGGTTTTTTATTAAGAGGCAAAGGCAAAATTCAACCTACGATTTTACATATTTTTTAACTTTTAATTCATAAAACAATAAAAACCACTGAAGCAAAACACGTCGTTCAAATATTTAACGCCCTTCTAACTGTATTATGTGAAATTACTATGTAAAAACACATAAATTATCAACTGATGGTTTTTTGATTGATAACTTACCTCGTCTGTAAAACCCTAATTTATTTAATTCAGTCCGCCAATGGGTCTATAATTTGTCTATGGATCCGAAAAACGTTGAACGATACGAAAGCCGCACAGAATAGCACTTTTGCACTACTCACGTATCGTATACGTCGTACGTCTTTCGTCCTTCTTTCGATTTACAAAATAGGCCTCCAGACATACCTCTTTCGCTTCCTCTACGTTCATTAATATTTTCATACATGATCGCCGGTTACCGGTATTTTTACTAGGCCCTTTTTCAAAATGTCGCCAATTTGATCGGCATACGTTCGCCTTCTTCGGCCCCTTCCGACGACACCATCCATTCTTGCTCTGTACACCTCTTTCGTAAATCTACTTTCACTCATCCTTTCCAAATGTCCAAACCACCGTAGTAGGTATACCCTTTTCAATCTTTGTCACTACATCTTCTTTCAATCCGAATGTCTTTCTTATTTCACTTTTGCGCCTCACCTCAAAGTTCTCATCTGCACAACATTAATCCTGCGTTCATGTCTCTTCTGCCACACCCAAGATTCGTGATAAGTGTTGACGCCAAAACTCTCACAAGTACGGCAAGGCGAGCCTTATTCGGCATATTTTTTCTTGCTATAATCGAGTATCTACAAGGCGCCATTAACACAGTTTCGTGCTTTTATACTCCGTTCAATATCACCATCACACCTTCCATCTTTTGTAAACAAGGACCCCAAAAAATATATTTCGTACATAAATATTAATAGAACATATTTAATGTGAGTGATGAAAGGAACAGTTAACTACTACGAATCAAGTCCTTTTCTTAAGATCAGTAGCCGAGAAGGCTTTGGCTAAAGGACGAAAGATTTTCTGCTGCCTTACGACTTAGAAAAGGCTTACGACAATGTGATAAGAATAACGAACGAAGAAACTGCGCTTAAAGCATACCACGGATATGTCGCCTCTATACTGCGGTATGGCATTCTTCTCTGGGGTAATTCTGTCAAACTAAATCGGGCGTTTATTGCACAGAAACAGTGTGTGAGGGCAATAAGCAATGTCAGTTCTTGGACCTCATGTAGACCCCTATTCCAAGAGCTACATGTATTGACACTTCCAAGCATATACTTGTACGAAGCATGTGTTTTTGTAAAAAGTAACCCTCAACTGTTTACTAAAAAAAGAGATTATATTGGGTACTAGCTGTGACCCGCGACTTCGTCCGCGTGGATACCGTTTATTAGAGTTGGATAAATACTATTATTATATCCTCCTTGAAGTTAAAACTTACCTTATTCTAAATTTCGTCAAAATCGACTCAGTAGTTTAGCTGTGAAAGCGTTACTGATAGATAAACAGACAGAATTACTTCAAAAACTGTTACAACGAAGCAGTGATCCGCAGTTTCACCTAGGTTTTGTGAAAAATTATAGGTAGGTAGGTATATTACATAGATGATGCCCGCGACTTCGTCTGTATTGAATTAGTATTTCGAGTAGGTTATTTTCTTCTCCAAGGTCCTAACTATCTTTAATAACAAAAATAAAAATGAAGAACCTTCGCCCATATAATATGTATAAATCCTAACCACAAACATAGGTAGGTAACTATCTATTAGGTACATTACAAAGGCACATAGCGTTATTTATAACGTTATTAATAAACAAATCGGGTGCCAAAGTGCCTTAAATTTTAATATTGTCTTAAGTTTTCGCGATAACTATTAAGTATGACTATTAAATAAAACACTTTTTAATCGGATTTATCGCGTATACTTACATTTTAAATTTTAACAGTTGCTCGTGACCACGTGGTCTGCAAAGACACCGAAACGTCGAGTTAAACTGTAAAATATAAATTATACGCCATTAATCCGGTTAAAAAGCGTTTTATTTAATGCCTTCAATTTTACTTAATTCATGCAATATCTTCATTAATTATACTTAGCTTATTGTTATTCTAGGTAAACCTAAGTAGTTTTTGCGTGAAAGAATAGCAAAAATCCATCCATCCAGCCATTATCAGTGTACATACAATACTACCTATAGTTATGTATGGCTGCTTTTCACTGCCAAACGGCTAAGCCAATATTAATGTAATTTGGTATAGTAGTTAACACATACGTTACTTTTTATTCCGAAGAAATCTACGGTTTCTGACTTCCAAGACGCAGAAACGATCATGAAATAAACAAAACCTTGATTTCCATTTTATCTCTGTATGTACAGAAGGCAGTACATCAAGCGTTACAATTCTGTCAAATTTTTTTACTTGAATTTAAACTCTATGCCCTCGATAATAAGTTAAAATTGGTTGGGGAAATTTGACAGGTAATGTAACGCTTGTTCCTTCTGTACCTACCTATATTAAATCGCGCAAAAGCTTGCGCTCGCCTCCCGCCTTTTTATACCCTACCGCCGCGAGCCGCGTCGAGCGCGGCAACCGTTACGCAAAAATAATCCCTATATCATTCAGTATTCACGCGCGATGGGTTATTAGCGTATTTCATGTATAAGTTTGGTGTTTCTATACCGATTTCTATGATTCTTTTTTTATTGAATAGGTAATTTTTTTTTTGTTATTTTTTTTTAATTAGGGATGAGTGAGAGTATTATAAACGTAAGAGTAAACAAATATAATCAGAAAGCTCCGAACTGCTAAGCTATCGGGATTTACACGTGTTATTGTGAGTCAACCATACAATATAGACATATACTGATGTGAGATATTTTTTATATAATTTTATGAAGAATATTTCTGTCATACATGATTTCTATGTAGCTTTAACCATTAAGGCTGTACACGCGACGGAAGCTTAAAAAATGAAGTAACTTCTACCGTTTTTCCAATATTTCCATTCACTGCTCTGCTCCTATTGATTGTAGCGTGATAATAAGTATACTATAACCTGCCCAGGAGTATGAAGAATAATTTTATCAAGTTTCGTTAAAATCCGTCGAGTAGTTTTTGTTTCTATAAGGAACATACAGACAGACAGACAAAAAATTTACTAATTGCATTTTTGGCATCAGTATCGATCACTAATCACCCCCTGATAGTTATTTTGAAAAAATATTTCATGTACAGAATTGGCCTCTCTACATATTTATTATAAGTATAGATAGATAATACAAGATTCCCAAATAAGATATGTCTGCCTAATATAAAAACAGAAATATGCAATAATAGTATATTATGTAGGTAACAAGTGAGCAAAGTTGCTAATTACTGTCGAGGCTGTGATTAGTGCGAGGGCTTATTAATGAGCCGAGACTGTAATTAGCAACGCTCACGAGTTACATACGACGTTTTTCAACACACTTGTGAGTAAAAGACAGACATACGTGGTCATAAAATAACAAACACATTTGATAACAAAGCTGTGAATTGTGATTGAAAAATGGCGCCGAACCTCGCGCATGCGCGTAGTTTTTTTTTTCCGCCAAATGTGTCAATGTCTGTATAGCATATACAGCCTATTTTAAGTGAAAATGTTTAATTTGGAGTAAATCCAAATATTTTAATATTTTATAACAAATTATTGTAAATTGTGAATAATTTGTTTGATATACAAATTTGTTTTACTAATATAAGGCGCAAACATTTAAAAATGTATATGGATTTGAAGTGGTATAAAACCTCTTTGTTGTTTCTGAAAATATTTAATCCGAATATTTAACCCGGACCAATAAAATATGCTCTGTTTACTCGCATGTAATTTGCACAAAGGTACAATTCAACTTTGTAGGATTCATTATATTATGCACTAGGGTATAATATATTATGCACACGTGACTTATAGCCCAGTTTATAGTTCTAAATTCAATAGAATAACGCTCACTTTACGAGCAAGTGTGTTGAAAAAACTGTTATGCAATGTCAGTCAGGATATTTAATGATTTACCGACTCAAATAAAATCCTTGCCGTTAAGTCTATTCAAACATAAACTAAGGAATTGGCTTCTTCTTAAATGTTTTTATAATGTAAATGAAGTCCTAAATAACAAAATAAATGATTTCAAATGCAATTAATAGGCAATTATAATGTATTGAATTATATGTTTTCATGAATGTACCTAGTGCTTGATTTGAATTAATTATTAATGTATTAGTTATTGAATGTAATGGTTGATTTCTGACATACGAGGGTGGATTGAAAAGTTCGCGGCCTAGTCAAGAAAACAGAATAAAGCACATACAAAAATATTTTTATTTTTCGACGTAATCTCCATTTAGCTCTATGCACTTCTTCCATCTGCTTTCCAGAGCTTCCATACCTGTTTTAAAAAAAGATTCCTCAAGGTCTTCAAAATACAGGTTAACAGCGGCTTCGACCTCTTCATTCGTTAAAAATTTCTGCCCACCGAGGTGTTTTTTCAGGTTTGGAAACAGGTGAAAGTCCGAAGGTGCCAAATCAGGAGAATAAGCTGGATGTGGCAACAATTCGAAACCACAATCACGAATTTGAGCCATAGACTTGACAGACGTGTGGACTCGGGCGTTGTCCTGGTGAAACAACACTTTCTTTCTCAGTAATCCTGGGCGTTTCTGTTTAATTTCTTAATCACGTAAACGGCGCAGAAGGGTGCTATAGTACGCAGAGTTTATTGTTTCGCCTTTTGGAAGGTAGTCCACCATAATGACACTGACAATGACAAAAAACCGATGCCATCACCTTGCCAGCCGACAGAATTGCCTTTGCTTTTTTCGGAGTTGGTTCACCTGATTTTTTCCATTGTTTGGATTGTTGTTTTGATTCTGGGGTATAGTGGTGAACCCAGGTTTCATCCATTGTCACAAATCTGTCAAGAACACCTTGTGGATCAGCCTCGAACATCTCCAAACAGTCGCGAGAAATCGTGAGTCGAATTCGCTTTTGCTCTACTGAAAGCAATCTGGGGACCCACCTAGCCGAAACCTTAGAAAAGCCGAGTTCATGGACAATGATGTTTTGCGTTCGTTCATATGAGATGCCTATAGTGTCTGCAATTTCTCTGATAGTCAATCTACGGTCTTTCAATATGAGATCACACACTTTATTGATGTTTTCTTCGGTCGTAGACGTCATTGGCCTGCCGGAGCGAGGGTCATCTTCGATGTTCTCTCGTCCACGTTTAAATTCTGCAACCCATTTTTTCACAGTGGTATAAGACGGGGCAGATTCCCCTAATGTTGTTTGCATGTCATCATGGATCTCCTTTGGTGTTAATCTTTTTTTAAACAAATATTTAATCACAGCACGTTGTTCAAATTTCTCCATTAGTGAAAATTTGTTCTACACACGTATTTATATTGTTCGTAAAATTTTATTTAAACAAGATATCAAATTGAAAATTCGCGGGCTGACAATTGAATAATGACAGTTCAAAATGACGGCATAAAAAATAACAAAAGTTTTTTTTTTAATGGCCAGGCCGCGAACTTTTCAACCAATGTAGTAGATGTAATTTTATTGTGATTGACATATAAATACTAAACCGACATTTAAATGTAATACAAGGAAAGTGATATTATTTAATTATTAATTTATGTATTATTAGCTGTTGACATAATATTTGTATTATTTTTTTTCTTCTTAATTTTTGATCTAAAATCATGGACATGTGTATTTTTGTTGTTCGATTTAATTAAACATTGCATGCTGTTAAACAGCGTAGGTTTAGGAGCCTCTATATATCATAACATCTTAATGTACCATCCTACTAAGCAATAAATTAATTTTGAATTTTGAAAAGAAAAAACATACGGGACAAGTATGGGGTGGGCAGTGATCTGATACGGGCGGATATCCTTACCTATAAAGGAAGTCGAGTGCCTGTGTTAGGTTGCATGAGGACTACACGGAATGGTTTAGCAACGAACGCAGTGTAAGACGTTTAGCGTCTCCATAGCTGTTCAAGGAAAGTGAAAGCAGAAGTAATGTTATGCATATCTGCAGCAAAATTGAGGACAGGGTGGGTAATAGTGTAAGGTAATAGATAAGAAAGAAGATGTAGTAACTAAGATTGAAAGGGGTACGCTATGGTTGTTTTGGCATGAATGGATGGGTACCGTAGTTACCCCGGACTTCGCCTGGTTTCTCATAGGTTTTTGCGTGTATGCTTTCAATATGTGCCCAAGTTTATGCATGCCTAAAGATTGATGCAGTCATGGAAGTCTTGTTAACAAGAAAAGCTTGAGAAACATCAATGTTTTACCGGTAGGCAAAGTTTGGGTATAATGTCATGACTTCGCCTGGCAGTTGTACTTTTCAGACTTTACGTTTTCAAGTTAGTTTAAGTTTATAAGACTACCTATAGTGTGTGACGAACCTCCTCGTTATGTCTCTTATTATGAGTAATATACTGTTTACTACGAACTAGAAAGACGTGTTTTATTGCACTCCTATGACCAACATCGCAAAACGTGATATATGCATATTATAATTTTAAACATGTGCTCTGTTATGCGAATAAAAAGGGTTCTTTTTGGAAAAAAAATATTTTAGGCGAAGTTTGGAACTATTTATGATTGGAACTATTATTGGAACTTTTCATACATTAGTAATTTAGTCTAGGGATGGAACGAAATAATAAAAACACTTTTTATCGATGATAAGTAAAATTCAATAATTTGATTATTACCTACTAAAGATATAAAAAGGGGAAAAATCAATATTTTTAATTAAAATATATTGACCGGGCAAAGAGAGCGTAGCAAGAGCCTCTATTCCTACAAGGCATTTTGTGTCTTCTGCATTTCACGGCATACAGGACACAGTTTTCTTGTTTTTTTTTTATCCAAATTGGTATTTGTGTTGTTTGGCATCAAGAGAAGAGATTAACGATAGAGAGAAGCATGCTAGTTTGTCTTACCTACAATTACCAAAATTCTATTACTACTAGCGCTACGCGCCGGGCATTACTGGAACATTATGTATTTTTTGCTGCGTTCGAAATCGATATATCTGTAATACGTATCGTACCAAGCAGCGTATCTATAGTATAGTATTCAACCAATCAAGTTTTTGCGCTCGTTGCATTTGCTTATTTTGCTGTGTGTTTTTTGTCTTTTGTTAATGTTTTCAGCAAAGTACGTTGAGTAGAGTATTTACTCCTCGCATCTTTAAGATCTCAAATCGAAGATTTGACTTTTGGGAAGTGATATCTATCTATACTTATAATAAATCTGTAGAGAGGTCAATTCTGTACATGAAATATATTTTCAAAATAACTATCAGGGGGTGATTAGTGATCGATACTGATGCCAAAAATGCAATCAGTAAAATTTTTGTCTGTCTGTCTGTATGTTCCTTATAGAAACAAAAACTACTCGACGGATTTTAACGAAACTTGGTAAAATTATTCTTCATACTCCTGGGCAGGTTATAGTATACTTATTATCACGCTACAATCAAAAGGAGCAGAGCAGTGCAGGGAAATTTTGGGAAAACGGGAGAAATTACTTCATTTTTTAAGCTTCCGTCGCGTGTGCAGCCTTAATGGTTAAAGCTACATAGAAATCATGTATGACAGAAATATTCTTCATATAATTATATAAAAAATATCTCACATCAGTATATGTCTATATTTTATGGTTGACTCACAATAACATGTGTAAATCCCGATAGCTTAGCAGTTCAGAGCTTTCTGATTATATTTGTTTACTCTTACGTTTATAATAATCTCACTCATCCCTAATTAAAAAAATTTACATTATTGCCTATTCAATAAAAAAAGAATCATAGAAATCGGTATAGAAACACCAAACTTATACATGCAATACGCTAATAACCCATCGCGCGTGAATACTGAATGATATAAGGATTATTTTTGCGTAACGGTTGCCGCGCTCGACGCGGCTCGCGGCGGTAGGTAGGGTATAAAAAGGCGGGAGGCGAGCGCAAGCTTTATAATTCATTCATTCAATATAGTCTTTAAATAGTTTATTTGAATTTCTTTCGTTGTTATTTTATAAATAGGTATTAGTTGTTTTGGTAGTGTTTAAATATTCGGTCAAATTCCAAATTTTGGCTAATTTATGTTCAGTTTTTTTTTGTATTTTTTAGGTAAAAGCGTAGGTACTTTTATTAATTATTGTAGTTATAGGTATTTATTTTTAAGTGAAGTAGGTATAGGTAGATAGCATTGCACAGGCGTTTCAGCTTTATTTTCATTTCTTTTTCTGTTGTAAGTTGTACATATTTCTGGGTATAATTCTATTTGGATATCTCAAATTTTAACAGGTTGCGGTGCAGGAAAAACCGTCTTTATTCCCAGAATTCCCATAATACCAAATAATTTTCCATTCCAATTTAAAAGAACGCAATTCCCAGTATCGGAGTGTTTTGCAATGACAATTAATAAGGCTCAAGGACAGACTTTTCGTGTTTCTGGAGTAGATCTCGGTGTCAGTAGTTTCTCACATGGTCAGTTATACGTCGCTCTTTCCCGGGTTAGCAGTTCTAGAAATCTTCATGTTCACGTGCCGGACGGGTCAACTTTCTATATAGTTTACTCGGAAGCTTTGCGCTGAAGTATTTTCGTTCCATAGATACTTAAGCCTCATGTGAAAGTGATCTAAACAATTCATTGTCAAATATTATATAATGTCAATCCTTATCCTTACTAATATTATAAATATGAAAGCGTGGATATTTGTTCAGCTTTCACGCAAAAACTAGGATACTTTTTATCCCGAAATTATCGCGAGCGGAGCCGCGGGCACAGCTAGTTTTTACATAAGATACTGACTTTCTCGTGAGATAGTGAGTTAAGAAAAGGAATTGCATTGATTCTGAATGACTGGTGCAAGGAGGTGAACAATTTGTTGTGTGGCAAAAGCATTGAGTTTGACGAAGACTACCCGAACGAATGTATGGCCTATTATTATTATATGAAACACAAATATAAAAATAAAAAATGAATTAAGAAAAAATAAATAATTGTCTGAGATGCATCTTTTTTATTACTCCCAACTCCCATAGCATCATGCTTTGTGCAGTTTATTTAATTTCAACTTATTAGTATTGTGCAGTTTAAATTTGATTCGTTACCTATGTAATAAAACGAATCAAATTACAATTGCGCAATAGTAATAACTTGTACTACGAATTTCTGAAAATTTGAAAGTGATGCGGTACGGCCGGGCTGCATTCTAGGGTTGCTTTGGTCAAAAAGGTTCCTAGAGTGGATACTGTATGGCGCTAAAGTGCAAAAACCGGTCATCTATACTTTAGTACTTATATTCATCTATGGAGAGAAGTGAAAATGGGAGTGATCAATGCTTCAATTCGGCCAAGTCTACTGTGCACAACACCACTTGTTATGGCGAAATAGAACATTCGGTATTGTTTCTTTACATAATTATAGTGGTATTCAGATCAAAATTTTACGCGTAGAAATGCAAATAAACATAACAGAGTGCTTAAAAAAAAACAAAAGATACATTATTTTCATTTTTATCTAAATTTTTAACCATTAAGCAAACATGAAAAAATTAACAAACATATCGACTGAGCTAAATCATTGAATTTTCTCCCATTTCACTAAAGGCAAGCGGAATCTAGTATTGCTTAAACTTCGCCTGGGTAGTTAATTTAAATTAATTAAGTATCGTAACGGTTAAGAAACACTATTTATATACAGAATTATTGTAAAAAACTAAGCATTATGAATTATAACATAGATAGGTAGTACAAACAAACAGAGCCAAACCTTTTGTATTTTCTCCGTGACGGAAAGTGTTTTGAAACTTTGTTGAAACTTACAAAAAAACTCAACAACGTTTTTGTCACAACTATCGAGCATACTTGAAGTTGGCTGCAAATGGCCTCTATTGCTGCTGCCACTATTAAATTACAAAAAAAATATAATATGTTGTACGAGATTATAACCAGCCATTTATTCTCTAATGGCGGGTTTCAATATTATGAAAACTGTTCGTTTTGCCTACGAACAATAGAAATCACTACCAAAATGCCTTTCTATATTCAAAATCTTGACATCTAAACCACTGCTTACGAACTGTTTGACTGTAATGGGTTGCTAGGTTACATTTGACCATTTACAAAATAAGTCATTGTATCTTTTCACGAGCGAAGCGTGCGTACAGTGCAGACGTGTCGTTGATCATTGCAAAAATACAATAATAGTTTAATAATCCATTTTAAATCTTAAGTCAAGGCAGTGTAACATCTTTTTCTAAACCAATGAGTTCGAGTTTTACCGAGTCGTCCGGCAGTATCGACGAGTGAAGTGAGACAAACATACTACCCCTGTCTCGTTGCGCGAGGCGCACGCACATACAGCGTGAGTAACTTTACACAGATATACAATGAGCTTATTGCGTTCACCAACTGGAAGTGGCATCGACTCGATACATGGAGGTTCCCAACCCAACTTATCTTATACACATTTAGAAGATGCTCCTCAGGTTACTTATCGTAATAACAAACGTAAACTGTCAAATGATAATGATTTTATAAAAACCGAACTATCTGAACTGCGAAAACAAATGTCTGAAATGATGGCAATATTAACGTCCAATAATCAAACTCAAACGGAAAACATTAATAGATTGTGCCAAGATGTGGTTTCCGTAAAGAATGAAGTTATAAATATTAGTACTACCATTGAAACAATTATCTCAGAAAATAAAAACCTTAAAAATAAACTTACAACACTAACAGAAATTACAGAAAATACAGATTTAAAATTAAAACTTCTAGAAGATGATATCAACAAACTAAAGAGCACATCAGCCTCAACCTCTGGCCAAGCACAAACGATACCTGAGGAAGTAATTAATGAAGTAATGGATCGAAATAAACGAAGCAAAAATATCATCATTGTGGGGGTCCCTGAATCTGAAACCAACTCTTTGATTCAACGCCAACAATACGAAAATAAAGAGATATCAAGAATAACTATTAAACTTTTAAATACAGCAGTACAGCCTGATAAAATTATACGTCTTGGAAAATATAAGCCAGAACATACACGTGCAATAAAAGTTTGTTTTTCATCTGAAGAAATTGCAAAGGCCATATTACGTAACAGAAATAATCTTGATATACAAAACATTAAAATTTATTCGGACCAAACTCCTAACCAACAAAAATATATGCAAAACTTAAAAAATGAGCTCCTAAAACGTACGGCAAGTGGTGAATCTAACCTCGTTATAAAATTTATAAAAGGCGTACCTAAAATTATAACCCAAGAAAACTCGAACACATATTCTGATAAAACAAATGCAAAAAACTAACCTGCCCCCAGGAGAAAATTACTTACCAAATAACAGATAATTATACTGATATAGCCTTTTCTAAGAAATCACTAAAATGTTTTTATGCCAATGTCCGTAGTATTACCCGACCAGGCAAATTCGATGAGTTAAGATGTATTATCACCTCATTACCAACAACTATACATATTATTGTCCTTTCGGAAACCTGGATCAAAAGTGAAGAGGAAGCTAAAAGATTAGAAATACCTTGTTATACTCACTATTTTAACTTCAGAAAAAACAAAAGAGGAGGTGGAGTCTCAATCTATGTACACAACAACATTAACCACAAATTTGTTGAGGAATATTGCATAAATAATATTCACTACCTCTGGATATACATTGAAAAGTTTTCCTTAAGCATTGGTGCAGTTTATAAACCTGATAAAACTAATAATGAGAATTTCATTGAGGTCTACTCGCAACAACTGCAGAAGAGGAGAAGAGCTATAGTATTTGGTGATTATAACTTTGATTTACTTAAGCCAGATCTAGTAACACGAAACTATAAGGACACATTGAAAGAATGCAACTATGAAATTTTGAATAAAATAAGCAAAGCATATTGCACCCGTGCGACAGCTACCACTAAAACCCTACTAGACCATGTATCTACTAATCTTAAGGAACATAACTTTCACTTGGCGTTGATAGATTCGTCGATGTCTGACCACAGGCAAATAATTCTAGACATAGAACGCTATAAGCCTCCTCCTCTCAAGAAACTAGAATATACTTCCATAGACTATACTAAACTTTATAAATGCTTGGAAAATTACCCTTACATGGATTTGGAACCTACCTATGAAAAACTTGCAGAGAAATTTCGTACCTGTCTGAATAATAGCAGAATAACCAAAACAAAGGTCCTTAATACCCCACGACAAGATTGGATTAATAGAGAAATTATACACGATATACATAAAAGAAACCTGCTGTGGAGGAAATATCAACAAAATTCGTCCAATACCAAATTAAAAGCGGAATTTGAAAAAATAAAAGTTTGTGTATATCAGAACATTCAAAAAGTTAAAAATGCGTATTATTATAAATGTTTTAAGGCTAATATGACTAAACCTCGGAAAATGTGGAAACTAATAAACAATTTATCCAAAAATAAAATTAAAGATGAAACTGGACCAGATAAACTTGAAACAGAAAATGGAACTATAGAGGATAAAAAGGAAATATGTGAAAACCTTAACACCTACTTTTCATCTATAGGATCTTCTCTAGCAAACATGATTAAAAAATCAAGTAGTGATCATTCATGGATGGAACCAGAAGTCAGTAATACACCTGAACTTAAGTGCATAAAGCCAGCAACCACAGGAGAAGTAATTAAAATTATTGATAGCTTGGACCCGAATACTGGTGCTGGTATTGATGGTATCACTACAAAATCAATAAAGTGTGTTAAAAATGTTATTGCCCCTGAACTTACTAAATGTATTAATTTATGTTTTGAACACGGTGTTTTTCCCGATGAACTGAAAATTGCTAAAGTTATCCCCATTTATAAAAGTGGAAGCAGGTCTGACCCGTGTAATTACCGACCAATATATTCTTCCATATTCTTCCAGTGATATCCAAAATTTTTGAAAAACTTCTTTATAATAGGCTAGAAACATTTCTGAATCTAAAAAACTTTTTTTATCCCAAGCAATACGGATTTAGACCTCACTCGAATACTCTTTCTGCTACAATAGACTTAATAACTAAAATTAAAAACAAAATAGATCAAAAACAAATAGGCCTCGGTGTTTTTATTGACCTAAAAAAAGCATTCGACACGATTAGTCCAAAATTATTACTACTTAAGTTATCTCAAGTCGGCATAAAAGATAAAGCACTAGCAATTTTTGAATCATATTTGCAAAATCGTATGCAACTAACTAAAATTGAAAATCATCAAAGTAGCACCCAACCTATCACTTTTGGCGTGCCTCAGGGCTCGATTCTGGGGCCGCTATTATTTCTAATTTACATTAATAGTATAAGCCAAATTGGCCTCAAAGGAGAAATCTCACTATACGCTGATGATACAAGTGTTTTCTACTTTGGTCATTCAGTTGAGACAATAATACCACGAGTGCAACATGATCTTAATTTATTAAATAACTGGTTTCAATCTAATTTACTCACCATCAACACATCCAAAACAAGTTATATTATATTTGCCGCAAAAAACAAAAAACTTACCGACAATATTCAATTAAAAGTAAACGACCAATTAATACAAAGAAAATTTAAGGAAAAATATCTTGGTCTTATTTTGGACAATTGCCTTAACTGGAAGCCCCACTTAGAAAAAATAAAGTCTAAATTAATTTCTCTTACTGGCGCTCTTCATAGCATAACCAAATTTCTACCAAGAAAAGTTCGATATATTATTTATAACTCGCTCGTTAAACCCCACATTGACTACTTAGTTGAAATATGGGGTACCGCGGCAAAGACTAATTTGGAACCTTTACAACGAGCACAAAATAAACTAATTAAAATCTTATTCAACTATAACTTTCGAACACCCACGGAAAAAATTTACAATGAAACTAAAATAATGAATATTTCGCAAACATACAAATACTACACATGTATTCTTATACGTAAAATAATAAACAAGGAAATTCATACGACATTAAATTTTACTCAAAAAAACCAAATACAAAGAATGAAATTACGAAATGCAAGTTATTTAGTAACACGCAAACCAAGAACAGACTACGGTAAAAAGAATATTGAATTTGAAGGTGTTAAAATATATAATAATCTTCTTACTAAAATAAAGGAAGCAAAAAGTATGCATAACTTTAAACAAAAACTGAGAACATACTTAATAAATAATTAAAAATTTCAATAGTTCACACAATACGTATGATACGATCAATACCACATCCAGTTGATTTTTACTCTAGATCTGTGTTCCGCTCGGTCTTTTTAGCATTTAACGTTTGTTGTTCAACCTTATTTAAAATTACCCACTTTTTACTTTAAATTATTTACTCTCTTAATTTTGAATTGTATAATGGTCAAGATAATATATCCAAAGATAATAGCACTCTCGTTGTAAAATTATATACTTAGTAAAGTTTCTCAGTAAGCGAATTATGTAATTCTTATGAGAAATAAAGATTCTTAAACCATCTAGCCAACGACGACCTAACAAGTTATTAATTTAAACCAATGAGGTAAAGGTAGCATGGCAGTCTGCTGCAGCCAATAAGAGTTATGTTTTCATTATGTATGACCAATTAAAGAATAGGTCATTTTATCTAGCCAACGACGTAAAAATTTATTATTTTAACGAAATATCCTATCAAATATCTGTCAACATATCAATAATCCAGTTTTCTCTTTCTAACTTATCTATAACTGTTTTTGAAAAAAGGACGAATATTATTGAATGACATAATTTTTCTTTTAAATATTTACTTTGACGTCATAAAAATGTGATTCAACCAATGTCAAAATTAGTAGAAAGATTGGCGTTTACGTTTTACGTACAACACGGTCAGAATATCTGTGCACCTGGCGTCGTGACGTCATCGCGCTGGTATGGCAAGTTTACTGAGCAAGCAAGGCGAGCGCGGGGAAATGAAAGGGTAGAGGGAGGGGCTCCGCATTCCAGCGAGGTGCACAGATATTCTGACCGTGTTATAAGCAATTAAACGCAATTATTAATAAAAAAACGACGAAACAATGGTAAGCTATGACGTTGAATCATTGTTTACCAATGTGCCCCTACAAGAATGTCTCGACATTGTAAAAACCAAATTACAAGATACTCAAATCTCGCTGCAATACATCAAGCTAATAGAACACGGCTTAACCTCAAGTTATTTCATCTACAAGGGCGAATTCTTTCTGCAGATTGATGGTGTAGCGATGGGAAGTCCAGTAGCCCCTGTAATCGCGAATCTGTGGATGGAACATATCGAGAACATAGCCTTGAGTACATCTCCAGTTTGTGCTACCTTGTGGAAGAGATATGTTGATGACATTTTTTGCATTATGAAAGGTGGGCCACCGGAAGTTGATTTGTTCTTGAACCATATAAATTGTGTACACCCTAAAATGCGCTTTACAGTAGAACTTGAAAATAAAAGATCTTTGGCGTTCTTGGATGTAAAACTAACGATCAAGAGTGATGGCTATTTAAACTATTCGGTATACAGGAAACCAACACACACTGACCGATACCTTCACGCATCCTCTCACCACAACCCCCGTCATCTCAATGCAGTAGTCTCGTCACTCACTAATCGCGCTTATGATCTTTGCGATAAGGAGCCTATTCAAAGCGAACTACAGCATGTGCAACAAGTCTTAATAAACAATGGCTACACCGTGAAGGTGTCAAATATAAAGAGAAGAACGAGAACCAAACCAAATACACCCACGGTGAAGCGCCAGCCCTACTTCATGCCATACTTAAAAGGAGTCACAGATAAAATAGGAAGGATATTAAATAAGTATTCTATCGATACGATTTTCACTCCCTACAAGAAAAACAATCAGTGTCTGCGCTCACCAAAAGATCACATACCGCTTGAAACACCGGGTGTTTATAAAATTGACTGCAGTTGTGGCAGCCCCTACATTGGCCAAACGAAGAGAACTATTTCATGCCGTCTTAAGGAACAAATCAAAGCCATAAAAAACTCAGACACAAACAAGTCAGCCATCGCCGAACATCTGTTAGAATTGGGCCCTAATCATTGGATTGAGTTCCATAATACTCGAATCTTATCTACGGAACGACACTACATACCGCGAATCGTTAAAGAAGCGTTAGAAATAAAAAAGTGCAAAAATAACTTTAATCGAGAAGACGGTTTTAAATTGTCTATTACGTGGAACCCAGTGGTTAGGACTTTTACTAAACCAAAAAACAGCGAAAGTGGTGTGTCCGGTCAAAAACCCAGTGATACTGTGAGCGTGTTTTGCAAAAGTGACATTCATGTGAGTTCCAGTAGTAGCAGATCAAAACGAATAAGAAAGGGGGTAGATCGATTTATCTGCCTCTAACTGTCATCGCCACCTACCTACATCTGCCAGTCGAATGGAAGATCGAACAATTTCGTTACGGCAAAGTCACTAAGGCCCTCTTTTGTATATTAATCTTTCTCTATGGGCCCTCTTGCACGAAACACATCAAAGATTTAAATCCATCTTTGGTTAAAATGATAACTTTGACGTCTATTATAGTCCGACAAGGAGCTTTTCGAGCGTGGCAAAAATTGGAACTAAACACCGTCTTGGGAAATGTCACTAAACTTAATCTTTTACCGCTCATATTTATAAATGTACTTTTAAATTCAATATTAAGATATGAAATACGCCAAAATTTACAAAATGTGGGCTTACTTATTGTAATTGTAAAAGAGGTTGTTTTTAGAAAGAAAAACAATAACGTCTCAATAAATTCCATTTTAAGAGTAAAAGCGGCTACACACGACCCTAAAATCACTGGCGATATCGGGACAGCGGTAGTGGGGATGAAATCGGCTACTACTCTACACACGTCTCTGCCAGTCAGTACGAACGAAACCGACCGTGCAACAGACTGCTCGTTGTTCCGAGATGCCGCCGACACTCACAAAACAGCAGAAAATAGGCATTGTTTTGGCACTTACTACGGTGCCACCTAACCAGAGACGAAAAAGGAAGACCTGGGTTAAAAACTGGTTGATGAAACGTCATGAACTTAGCCACATGAACGTGATGAGATATTTAGAAGTAGATGATTTTAGAAACTTTTTAAGAATGGATTTTGTGTGTTTTGAAGAGCTCCTTTTTTCTTTTCTGTAGTAATTTGCTTTCTTGAATTATTACGCCGCTCCATTATCAACAACTTCTTCAAATACATTAATTCCATGACAATAATTACTTCCTCGAATAACATCTTCTCAAACTTCAAAAACTCTCCAGTATCACCTTCTCGAACTTCATTTACTTCCAGTACTAATACTTCTTCCATTTTCTGCCGTTCGACCTTCCTCAATTTCTATGTTTTTTATCCCACAAATATGGTAAATCGTTGAATAGATCGATAGCTTTGATCCACGCTTCTCGATCTTTCTCCTTCGCCATGTTTTCGCGCGAAATAAACAATTATAGCCGCAAGCACGTCGTCGTATCGTCGCGGCACTCAAGCGCAGACTGCGTAGAAATCAATCCTGATTTCGCTACACACGTACTGACAACGCTCCCTAGACGATAATTGTCCCTAAATCGTGAGCTCGCTCGGAACGATTTAGGGACGATAAAAATCGGGTAGGATTTGCCTACACACGAGACGATTTATGATACGATCTAGGGTCCTCCCCACCACTGTCCCGATATTGCCAGTGATTTTAGGGTCGTGTGTAGCCGCTTTAAAGAAGCAAGTTGCCTCTGCAATGTTTACATATTGCCATACTTTGAAAAATACACCTTTAGAACATAATTTATTTAATTTTTTAAATCTCAATAAAAATTACGAATTCAGGAGAATGACTCTTTACAAAGGCCGTAGTGATGAAAGATAAGCAGATTTTTTACAATCCTTTCAAAATACGAGCATTTCTAGATACGAGCAGTTTAAGTTTGTGGAATGAACTCCTATCCTTTAAAAAACTGCAAAAGTCCCACTATTTGCCAGCTTGTGAAGTAATCTGATCCTAATATATGTACTTAAATATATATTTATGTATCCCTATTGACATATTTAGTATACCTATGTGTGTATTTTATAATTGTAAATATCTCTGATGTAAGTACATTTTTATTTAGTGTATATTTTATATAATAGGTATGCCTTTAACCCCAAGCTACATATGCTAAAGTTCTACATCCATGGTTGTCTGGTAGAGATCGCTTCCCAGCGATAAGACCGCCAATTGTATTTCAATATTGTTATTATCTATTTCCTTTTTTTGTACTTATATATGGCATACAATAAGGTGTAAATAAATAAATAAGTACGAGCAGATAGGTACCTAATAAAGCAAGTAGTGGTGACTAGAATGACGAGGAAAATAATTTATCATAAAAACATGATATTATTTTCTACTCTATTTTTAATACTTATATTTTCTTTGTTAATCTTCTATTTATTTCTTCAACCCTGTGTTTTTGTACCACTAAAGTTTTTCTCAAAGTTTACGCGATTCGCCTTTTTGTAGTACATAAAATGAAATAATTTCTGTTTTTAAACATGAAAAACTTAAAAGTTTATGCATTCATATTTTTCCCTGAGACGAGCGAAATAATACTGTAATGATTGTAATGATGTATTTGAACCCTTATTTCACTCTTACACCCTCTGACGTCATCATCTAAGCGCCAAATAAGCCTTTTCGGACTGTAACTCGAGTTAAATGCTTAATTTTTTACTCGGGAAACGTCAAATCAAATCAGTTTATTGCACTTAAAGGTCATACATGTGGTACCTATACAAAATAAATCAGTAGGTACAATTTAAAAATGACAATTAAGGACCCTGTTGGGCGCTGCAAAAATTAGAAGAGAGGAGGACTACTTTATTTTATCATTTAAGTATTCTTTTACAGTGTAGTAACACTTAGATAGCAAAAAGATTTTAAGTTCCTTCACAAATATTTTTTCGTTACTAATGTTTTTAATATTATGTGGTAGTTTGTTAAAATTTTTTACTGACATAGCTTGAGGACTAGAGGAGTGTAAAGTTAATTTCGAGTTAGGGAATTGATTCATATTTTGATATAATTTGTTTTCTAGTTTTATGTAGTTCTGGATTTTTAAGCACTGCTCTGCACACTTCCAAGATATACAGGCAGGGTAATGGCAAAATTTTATATTTTTTAAAATATGGTTTGCAACTCTCTTGATTTTTTATATTAGCTATTATTCTTGTAATCTTTTTTTGTGAAATAAATAAAGTATCAAAATCTGTGCTATTTCCCCATAATAGAATGCCGTAACTTAACCATGAATTAGCATATGCATAGTACATGGAAATAGCAGTCTCTACGTCAGTCGTCTTTTTTGTTTCTCGAAGCGCATACGCGAAACTAGAAAGTTTTCGTCTTACTTTTTGTATGTGTACGTCTGTATTGTATTTGTACGTCTTGCACCAACCAAAAATTGCTCTGGGTTATTCAATTTTAACAATATTCGAACCAAACTATGTTTACAACTGGACATCTGTTATTGCTTCAAAGCAGCCTAAACATTTTGGCAATACCCGGGTTAGCGACTTGACCCTGCTGTCATCTTGAAGGGTTGAATGTTTAGCAGTTTAATTCGGGCTAAACTGCTAACCCTGGTTGGTACAAGACAACTTATCAAATTAACCCGGGTTATCTCATAACCCTTGCGTTTCAACGCTAACCCTGGTCTGTGCAAGCAAGCCTAAGATTATCAATTTTGAACTGTCACAAATATAATTTGAAAGCAATTGAACTATTGTTACTTCTTACTTTACTCAATTAATATCTTATGAGAAAGTCTCTTGTAACATTGGATGAATTAAGTATAGTTTGTTCTATATTTTTTTTCATTAGACTGCATAATTAACAAGAGCAAACCTTAATAGTAGAATAAATTCCCTCTTTAAATTAATGGCATGCGTTTTTTTTTTCTTGTGATATTTATGTGCAAAGGTATTGAAAATTAAATAATAACTCCTGCCACTAATTTGATCCCTAGAGGGAGATTCAGTTATTTATAAACAAACTGGCTAAAGAGCATTTACCACTACAAATTGAAATTATGGATGGTAAAAATAAATAATTTGATTTCGATGCAACTTTGAGTACTACTTATAGGTGTTAAATGATGTAAATTGATAAACCTAACTAACTTTTATCACAGAAATAAAGTTAACGAAATATGGGAAAAAAATAAATGCAAAGGCATAAAAACGATACAATTTATTCGCTTATGTTACAAGATTGTTTATTTACAAAGTTACATACACTTGAAAGCATAAGCAGAGAGAGCCACACCAGTCAAAGAAAACAATTTGTACGTCTTTATCAGCATAGTCTATCATTGGACGGAAATTGTGATCATACGCCATTCTCAACAAACATCTATACTAATATTATAAATGCAAAAGTCAATTTGTCTGTTTGTCTGTCTGTTTGTTACGCTTCCACTAATAAACTACAGCACTGATTTGAATAACATTTTAAAACAATAAATTTAAAGGAGCTACATAATCATTTTCAGACTATTTTGATAAATAATAACCCCTAAGAGATTTTAGAATAGGGAATGAAATGTTGATTGAAATTCTAAACTATTTAACCGAATATAATATAGGATACTTCATTCTGGAAATGTCAAGTTTTCAGAGGCTCAAACAGATGATAAAAATTTGTATGGAAAAAAATTACACAAGGAAATAGAGATCTTCTATTGTTTTGTTGCAAAAATGATGTACGAAACAGCGCGCCACGAACGAGGCGGGTTCAATGAAACACATAAATAGATTTGCATGTTATTTATTAGTTCGTCCTCCCAGAAGTGTCTCATAACGTTCGGAGTACCGCGGATTATCTTTCGTTTTGGGCTACTTACATTACATTACAATATATAAAGAAATCACATGGTTGTTAGAGTCGGTGCGCGCACTACACTCGCGGGGAGCCGGCCGTCAGTCCTCGTCCGACAGCGGCTCGTACTGCGCCGACATGAGCGGCGCCGGCTCGGGCGGCGGCGGCGGCGCCGGCGGGCCCTGCGCGGCCGGCGACACGGCGCCGCGCGCGCGCGGCACGTTCAGCGCCGAGAACGGGTAGTAGTTGAACGGCAGCTTGCGCTCGTCCGAGTCGCGCATCACCTCCACTATGCGCGTGGTCACGTAGTCGTAGGCCGTGGTGAAGCGGCGCGCGCCGCCCGCCCCGCCCGCCGCCCCGCCCGCCCCGCCCGCGCCCCCCGCCGCCCCGCCCGCGCCGCGCCGCTTGCCGGGCGGCGACACGGGCTCGAGGAAGGGCGCGTGCTTGGGCGCGTCGCGCCGTCGACCGTCTTCTCCACTTTCGCTTACTGAAATTCGACTGTAACAAACGGAAACAGTTAATTACACTATTTGCGGCCAAATTTAAAACATTGAAACTAAAAGGAGAGTATTTTCTTATCTTAATTTTACGACAAAAGAAGCTCATGTTAAATTTCAAAACCCTACTAAAATTACAAGATTAAAAACCATATAAAACTTTAGTTCATAATTTATAGAAAGAAATAATTTAAAGAAAAACAGTAAATCATACCCAAATTTTATAGAAACAACATTATGTGTTATTTAAAAAAATCATACAAACCAACTACAAATGATTTTTTTAAAAGACATCCCTTTTCAAATACTAAGTCCATTTCAGGCCGTCAATAAGCTTTGTTTCAACACTTAATAGACGACTTGAATGCACGACAATTTGTATGATTTATATAAATAATTATTGAAATGGTACCAAAACTAAAATATTTCCAATAAAAATAATCTCAATAAATAGGAAACTAAACGTGAGGAGAGCCATACAATAGCAGCGCAACGCTGGGGCTACTGGTTCAATGCAACATAAGTTTTACTGGTGGTTTATTTTAAAGATAAATACATAAAGCTTTTCATAAACAGTCAAGTAATAGTATGTTATGCAACTAGTGAATAAAGGACGGATTTAAAGCGAAGGCTGTAGATGAATCACGAACAAGTGAAGGATTCTAACGATTGAATCACGAGCGCAGCGAGTGATTTAACATGATTGAATCACGAGCGCAGCGAGCGATTCATCTGTTAGAATCCTGAGCGACGCGAGTGATTCATGGCCCTCGATATAAATTCGTACTTTATTCAGGAGTTGCTCACTATACTTTATACCATGACTACGAGAGAAAGACATAATTTAAGCGAATTATCATTATCAAACACCAAAACAGTGAATAAAAGGCCTTCATTGTTTAATTAAACTACCAAGAACAAAAAAGTTAGTTCCATAACCTTTTAAACATGGTGCTTTACTGTCTAGTCAATCTATTAATAATAATCATGACGGTATTAAATGCTGAAACATCATCGGCCGACGGCTCAAACACTATGGATTTAAGCCTTTTTATAACGTCTAACAAATATGTTAATTACAAACCAACGATACTTCATCCGTATAGGCATAGTCTTAAACGTCAAAAATATATCAATGCCAAACTGCACCAACTACATTAAACACTAGATTTCCGATAACTTTATTGGCCGGTTGTTCCAAATCATCTGCTTTTTTACAAATTCCGTTTTACATTTTACGTATACTATTACTTTTGCTATTACGAATTCGTAAATTTCTGTTGCTCCAACAAAATTCCTGTAAAAGTAACAGTATAGAAAGTAGCCAGGCGTTAAAGACGTTTATTCTTCCATTTCAGCTTGGTAGCTTTTTATTACCATTTTTTTACGTGGCAAGACCTGTCATACCTTTCAAAATAAACTATCGTGATTGGCTGACTGTATGACAGACAATGCATTCAATATTGTGATATGATTGTCAAAAACAAACTAAATAAATTGTTTATAGTTTTTAAAGTTGTTTGTTTTTTTTGCATTAAAATAGTATAATGGAATAATATCTGAAGATAATGTTGCGCTGGAAAAGTAAGTACAACATCTTCAGCACCTATGTACCTATTTAATTTCTCACGTTTTCATAGAAAATATAGGTACCGAGCTTATTGTGTTTCTTTGGTTTAAACAACGAAGTGCTAAATTCAATGAAGATGAGTTGAATTTACTCAATAATGTGATAAAAAAATATCATATTTTATTAAATAAACAAACAGGCATGATACCTTTTGTTTTAAAAAAAATTAACTCATATAAGTGTTAAATCATGTACATTTTTTCAGGTAAAGTTACACCTAAGCAGAGGGAAGATGCCTGGCGCGCCATTACCAATGAATTTAATAGCGATCCCGCATGCTCCTTTGCCAGAAAATCGCACCAATTAAAAAATAAATGGGATTATATGAAGCTTTGCCACACCGACTGTCGCGCTACCAGCGAATAGAGAAGGCCAGGCAGCACTTTTGGACTCGGTGGTCAAAGGAATATGTATCGGAGCTACAAATCCGGGTGAAGTGGAATAACTTTTGAGACACCTTGAAAGAAAATACGCTTGTTCTTGTCAAGGAGGACAACTCGCGGGTGGGGTTTTGAATTACACATCTGGAAAATTGGATTGAAATGGGTTTATTTATGTAGGGGTGGGTTTTCCCTTTCGATTAATACCCCTCTTGTTTTGCAGAGATGCATAGTTTTTTAATTATACGTGTTTGAAATTTCCTATACTGAAACGATATTTTACATACAAAAATTCAATTTATATGATTGCTTGGTAAAACGAAACGTATATCCAGACAATCCATTTGTGGCAGAAGATGGAATGCACACCCAAAGGATTGAGTCTCAGTGGCGGGTGGTTAAAAGGTTTTTCTATAAAGATAATTATAACCACCCAGAAAATTTTGCTGACATTATAGTTGAATACAAGTGGAGGCGTTACTTGCTAAAATATGTATATAAAAGACCAATTTATGGAATTGTTAAATGTAATAAAACAAGTTTATAAAATATAATAAATAATAAAAAAAATATTGTTGTTTTATTAATATGCGTACTAGTGAAATGTTCAATTATTAACGTACAAAACAAAACGTATGTTGTTCGCCCTTATAAACGATAAGAGTCCAGTATTAACTTAATAATTGTAACTTTTACAATTTGTGTCACAGACCGACATGGACCGGTTAGGTTAGGAGGAACCTCCGAGGTTAGTTTTTTTTAATAAACGCACAAAACCGAGTCTAACCCCAAAATTTTATCTTCGATTTTCTCACTTACTACAAGGATCCGCACCTCCCCCTCCCCCCCCTGAATTCGACGGTCCATATACTGCAATTTTACCAAAATCACCCCTAATCAGTGATTGATAACCCTATTTTTGAGGTTATAAATAACAAACTTCAAAATTCATAAAAAAAAACTAGCTATCTCCGCAACTCCGCATCGTGGTGGGGAGACGCCCCTTTGCCCCCCTCCCCCCTCCACCCCAAACCTAAATTCCAGATGTGTAATTCAAAACCGATCCCCAGCTCGCCCCCCCTCAAGAGGTGCATGGGACGAATCATCGCGATCTACCCAGTGAAAGACGGAGTGTCGAGAGTAGCTTCTATACGAATGGCTACAGGCAGCATCATACGTAGATCTTTTCCTAAAATTTGACCACTACCTATAGAATGCAATGATACAAATGAAATAAGGTGTTTCTCTATTGGAAGTCGGTACTTCCAAGGCCGGGGGCATGTTAAGAACGCATCCCTACGGTTTAAGAAATACTATGTTGGAACGCAACGTAACGGATGAAGGAAGCCTGTGAAAGAATCCTGTGGAGAGGAGGAACTTTTATACTTTTAAGCTTTACGCACACGAATACGCACTAAATCAATTTCTATAATTAAAATAATTTACACTTGTAAAACCGAAAAATATAAGGTTTAAATACGACACAAAGGCCTATTATTTAATAGAGTGCAATAAAAGTATTTTTTTTAGTAATTAAACCAAATTTAGCACACGTGCTGTAGGCTATTTTCCATTTTCCAATCAAAAAAATATACTTTTACGTTATGAGGTGGGTCTGAGCTCCGTATAAAGTATACGTGAAAAGTAACTGTAAAAAGTATAAAAAAAATGTGGTGCAACACTTTTTACGGGATACTTTTACGTTTTACATTTTTTTTTACGAATTCGTAAAAGTATAAACTTGGAACAACCGGCTGTATGTTTCTAAAAAGAAAAAGAAAACTAAGAGAATGACCTAATTTCACTTTTATAAGCTTGTTACGAGGTATTAAAGTTAAATAATTCCTGCTTTACGGTAGATCTTGTAATTGTCTTGTAAAATCTTGATTATGCAACAGAACACAACGAATTGAAGTTAATTCTTTCACCTTTCTTTTTCAAATAGTACATTAAAGATTTACTATTTCTGGTAAAAGATAAACGTGACGTCATATTATTTATGGATTAAAGTTAACAGACAACTTGTTGATTATCTACAGATTAAATACATGTGTGTTAGAGAAATGGTTCCCAGCAAATCTGTTATATATGTACGAAATGTGTGAATTTTTACTGCCCAAAATTTGGCACATTAACAATGAAATACTTATTTGTAAAAAGAAAGGGTATAATTAACTCTGTTAAATTAACGGTGTTTCTTGGCAAAACCTTAGACGCAAAACCCCGATGGAGATCTCATATCACCAAGTCAAAAAGATGTGAACTATTTCTAACGCTACTGCGCCATTAGTTTATCTTGTGCAGAAATGCAGACTCAGATCAGAATGTCGGCAATGTATGATGACGAAATTCAGGTGTAATTTTTTTTTAACAAAATATCCTATGTATCGTGTCTATATTGAGTAGTTTCGCTTTGTATCCCATAGTATTGGGACATCCTGTATACCTGGTGACGACGTCAACAGGTTTGCTCAAGGCTGTAGGTATGGGTAGTGTAACATCACGCTAGACACATACCTCTGATGCAGGATATTGGGCGTGGGGCTGCAGAAGTCTCTGGTGATGATGTTTGAGGCGAGGTCGCCCAGCTTGATGCTGGTGGTGTGCTGCGGGGGCGAGCGCTCCGCCGCGGGCCCCGTGGCCCCCGCCGCGCCGCCCCCCGCGCCACCGGCCCCCGCCGCCCCCGTCGCCCCACCCGCGCCGGGGGACTCGCGCCCGCTCGACTGTACACAAAACAAAAATTAATGGTCAAAACATGAACTAGCAGTTTCTTGTGATCAACACGCGTCATGCCTGACTAATGATTCTGTAGGATTTTTTGATTAAATAGGCTATATAAAACATTTCCTGATAAGAATAATAAGTATAAAAAAATACAATATAATGAATATAAAATAAACTTTATTTTGTAACGCAGGTCATTTCAAGTAGTAGGTTAAGAGAATGAGGTTACTATTTAAAATAATTGGTGATGCTCCAATGTTTTTTGGACATCCAGTAAACACTAGGAGATGGTGGTTTATCTAGTGAAGGTTGGGCACTAGGCTGCCGTGTACGCACCCTGGTGTCGTGCGCCTGCGAGATCTGGTGCGTGATGATGGCGTCGATGAGCGACGCGGCCGTCAGCGTGCCCCCCTCCCGCGCCGCCCCCGCCGCCCCCGCCGCCGCCCCCGCGCCCGCGCCCGCGCCCGCGCCGCTCGAGCTCACCGCCGCCACGCCGGGCGCTCGGCTGGAACGCAAGACAGTATATGATTAATATCGCAATAGATATGATATGAAGCTGCCAGTCCGCGATCTTGATGCTTGTAACAGCAACGAAATATCGGACCCGCGAAACAATAAAAATCGGAAATCGTGGTAAGAATCCCGTAAATTCATTAATTTATAGAAAATATCTAAATTTCATATCAAAGTTTTCATGATTGGTATATTGATTAGTAGGCTTATTAAGTTACTTTATTTATACGTATGTATGTGTTTAACTGGACGTCAATTAAAATCGATTTGTTGACAAGCAGTATAAAGAACTTCAACTGCGACTAATAATTTACCACAACCATGAACTGATATATTATATTCATCTTTTTTAAACTTTTACAATATAATTTTAAAATCCATATTAAAAAGTGACCAATTAATAAAAACCTAAATGGCATTAAGTATAAAATTAATCTATATAAAATTAATTGCTCTACACATTTTATGAATCAAACTTTACAATATCTATGTTTTAGTTTAAAAATAACGATAAAATAATCCTTGATCATTATCCATTCATAATATGAAGTTCCTCCACGGTAGTATTATTGCAAATAGTTATTAGCAATTAATAACTTATAATAGAGTGAAGTAGGTCTTCACTAGTATTACTATATATATATATATATATTTCATACCTTTCTTTTCTCTCTTGATGCAGCACACGGTGCTTGTGGCTGTACGCGCGGCGCTCGCTATCCGCCGCCGCTTGGTTCGCCGCCGCATTCTGCAATATTACATAACTATCGTTACTGACCACCCACTACTCTCTATAGTCTACAGGCCACTGATAACTGCTCTACTCTACACGACCCAAACTAATTATCACAAGATTCACATTACTCGATTGCCTGTAGAATAAGCCACAGCTAATTTAATTCGATACGTTTCCAATGAAAACATTTTACGCTGCGATGTCCTTTCACTGTAGATTTTAATAATCAGTCTAAAATTACATTTTATTAGCAATTCTCATACATTACTGTGTTTATATTTAAAAAGAGAATATAGATACATTATTAAAATATACTTAAAGAAGTTTTGAACATCAATGAAACAAAAATTCAGATAATGAATGCTTCCTGTGTACGGAAGTAGAAAGGCCAAAATTATATTTTTAGAACAAATAATAATTTGTTCACATTCACGATAGGAAAAGTCTTGCCCATGATAAACTAAAATGTAAAAACTAAAATCTGTATTGTAAACGCTTTCTTTGATGTAGAAATAACTCGAGCGTAGATCCGCTGTCTATGCTCCACAGAATAGTATCAAAGAATGGATTGTTACGAGGTCATTGTATAATAGAGAGGGGGAGAGAGGGTGAGATTGAGAAAGGAGGGGAGAGTGACCTGTTGCATCTGGTGCGAGTGGTGCAGCATGTGTTGATGTTGTTCCATGGCCAGTCGTCGCTCCGCCATCTCGGCCAGCGCGCGCTCTCGCTCTCTGCAACACGGAATTACACTTTAAGCACGCCAACACAACATACCACACAATTTATCTACTAGTTGCATCTAAATTAATTCAAATATAAAAATTACATCAAGGCTGCACCGAAGAAACGAACATAAATATAATGCCACAAAAGATCTGTTTATCAGTTCGTAATAGCTGCAGTGGATGTTCAGTTTGCTACTTTTCTACATTTGTACAGAGTATAAACGACCAGTGATCATGTTTCCGTAGTTAATATGAAAATAGAGCACAGTTGAATGGCATTTCATCGCATCCAGAAACAGCAATACATCTTGTTTATTAGCGATCATTATAACCTATCATCAAGTAAAATTATTTGTTTCTTATTATAAAAGCGTCCATATGAAAATCCTCTATCCATCTACATACTACGAAGCAGCATGTCATTGTGAACACTACGACGTAGTACTACGAAATGTTTTGTAGTAGCATGTAGTCGTCTTTATTTTAATTCTATTAATTCATAATATCGCACCTTCGGTAAGACAAGGGCACAATTGCACTTTTCGTAATTTTACAGGAGAGTCATTTTAAGTTATTTTTGGCAATCAATGTCAAATTTCTCACTGTATATATTAATTTTCACTCATTGACTTCTACAGTAACACGCAATGATTATTAAGAAATAGAATTATGTCATCAGGGTAGTACATAAACTTTAAATTAAATTTATTTTTATTATTTTGAATCCGTCTCTCCATACATATTTAAAATTAAAGGGCACAAGTATAACAAACGAGGCTTTGTCCTTCCAGGAATGAAAAATTAAGACGCGTATTTACCGTTATGACTTTGGCAGTCCAGTAGACTATTAAATCAGTCGAGTTCCACGGGCGCAACTGACCAATGCGTTCTTGTCGCGTTATCTAGAGTAAATGTAATAAATTAATGGGCGTCTTTGTCTGTCTAGCGATGTTACTACTATTTATATACCTTTTGGCATATTTAAGTCATTTTCACAAAATTTGTAAGTTATGCCCTTGTCTTACCGAAGGTGCGATATAGAGTGACTATACATCGCTTAATATGTTATCGAATATATGAATTTCCTTATAAAAAAATATATAACTTCTTTTTAGTACGTATTGTGTAAAAAAATTTGGTTGGTGTCTAAAAATCAACCCTGTTTAAATATAAAATTTTTAGTAGGGTAACCAACTCACCGATCCCTATTATGCTGATTATGTTGCGTATGTTGCGTATGTTGGTTATGTTGGCTATGCTGGTTATGTTGATTGTGTTGGTTATGTTGGCTATGTTGCGTGTGTTGCGTGTGTTGCGAGTGTTGCGAGTGTTGCGAATGTTGCGGGTGCTGGGCGTGTGGATGCGGCTGGTTGTGTTGATTATGTTGATGGTTCAGATGCAGCTGTCGCTCGCTCGCCATGTACCCGGCCTGCGGCGTCCGCCGGTCGATCGCCTGCTGGGGATTCAAATTATACAGTTTATTATTGTTATCGAAATGGTCATTTAGAATAGGAAGAAATTGCAGTGGTAGTTACCTGATACTGTATTGATTGATGATATTTCTGCGCCATCGCCATGTCTCTTTGCATTTTGTCCTGCATTCTGTAATGGAATATTGCAAGATTAAAATCAACTTAAAATATAGACAAGGACGTTTTAGTATTCCTAAGTTTATGTAGATTTCACAGAATATAGTTTCCATGATAACTTTCATGAATAAGGTTAATTAGAATGTGACGCACCTGGCGTCGAGCTTGTCGGGCTTGTCGCGCGGCAGCGGCACGGGCAGCGACGGCGCCGCCGACGCCACGTCCACCAGCGACGAGAACGCCTCGTGGCCTGCAATCCATATTATACATCAATACACCATTCAATATTGTTTACGTCAAATCCTATTCAGATTTTACCCATATTGCATATGGAGAGGTTTTTAGACAGTTCTCTACGAATAAAATTTTAGTGACTATATTTAAGAAAGCTTTCAATCAAAAAAATCGAATCTTAAGTAAATTACCGAATCTTGAGAACTGCAGACATTTCAACAGTGTTAATTGTTTTAGCGGCTACTCGTACAATGCAGGTATAGGCAGCCGGGTACAAGGGTTTTATTTTATTTATTTTATTTATTCTTCATTGTACACAAAAATAAGGAATATTTATACAGAACAATTTTTAAGATACAAAGCACAATAGGCGGCCTTATCATCGAAAGATGATCTCTTACAGGCAACCCTGTAAGGGTTTTGTATTCGATTTCGATATGAAAGATTCAGGGTTAGATTTCAAGCCCATTTACGAAGCCATTTTTTTTCTCAACTGTCTTAGGTCTGGGTGTATACTACAATACCCTCTACTTCCACTGTGTCTTCTCCACAACGCAAGCTTATTTACTTTAAATTATCATAGTTGATGCAGACACAAGTTTGCACTGAAACGCGTATTATGAAAGCTAATTTAGATTTCATTTTTACTGAAGAACTTTATCATGGAGACTGAATAGAAATATTTTGTTTGGATTATGATCATCGCTTAAGAATTATTTCATACTACGGACCTCTCCAATCTTTTATACTACGGAAAAATCGAAATTACCGTATATTCGTTTTAGCAGCTACACGTAAAATGTATGTGTAGTGGTATAATGGTCGAGTATGTGACATCGAGGTGGGATGCCTTATGTTCAATCAAACAAACTATTCTAATTTAGTTCAGATCTGGATGTATACTGAGTTCCGCTGTGTAGTCTCCACAACAGGTACGGACCGTTTCGTACACTCAGATGGATAGATGATAAATAACTCGGGAGTGAGATTGAACTGATATATTAAAAACTGATAAATTGATATGATTGATGAGCTCGCCGCGAATGCTTTACGCGAACTGAAATGATTCTGGTGCTACATTTGATGGCGTCGTGGAAAATGCTGACGCCGAGCGAATTGTACGCGCTGCTAGCCCGTACAACAAGCATATATTATAAAAAGTTTAATCTAGTGTTAGTTTGTGTATTTATTGTAGTGATTAATGTGCATGTGGTCACCTGGCGGCGGGTAGTGCCTCTGTATGACGGACACGGGCTCGGCGCTGGCGGGCGCGGGCGGGACGAGGGGCGCGGGCGGCGCGGGGGAGGCGGGGCGCTCGCGGCGCGCGGCGCCGTGCATCTGCTGCGAGGTGATGAAGTCCGCCATGATGATCTGGCGCTGCTCGAGCCCGTACGGCGAGCGCGAGTACGTGCTGCCGCCCTGCGCAGGGACAATCTTACCTTACAATGTTGCTCGCTACTTCAATGTAAATAACAAATTAAAAACGTCTTTCTGTTACGAAATTGATTTTATGAGCTTAATAACAGTAAAATAGATTTATGAATTTAATCAAAATTTTAAACCAGACTTTATATGCTTGACATTTTTATACAACTTAACAATGCGTACTTATGTTCGTTGCAAAGATATTTAAATGATTGAAATTAATACGTCAAGAAATACTTTTTTGAGTAATATTTGAAATTTAATATTTTATAGACCTATGGCACAATACTACATATTTTTAAAATTACAACAAAATTAAATTTAATAGAAACTTTATCGTTAATATACTTTTATATTGCATTTATATTCATTCACTTTAGAATTGGTCATTTCCAACTAAAAATATGTTAAATCATCTTTGACACTACAAATCAAATAACATAAATGTTGCACACATTCATCATCGATAGAATTAAACCAAAAATAGAATATTAAGAAGAATATTAAAAGAAATATTAAGAATTTCAATTTAGTAGATACATGTGTACATGGTTGTTTTTTAATCACCAACCAAAATTTTTAAACAATAAGTAGGTACCATTTATAGAAACCCGATTTTTGCAAAAATTTATTAAATTGAGAAATTAAGCAAACCATGGGCACTCTAAATTATGAACACGACTACGCGCTACTACAAAATATCTTGTAGTACGTACTAAGTCGTATTATTATCATTGAAATCCCGCATCGTAGTAGCTATGTTCATTAACAGTGCCTGTAAAAAAGTTTATGGTGCCATATTTGAATTTTTTTGTACTGAGCGATACTAAAATAAATATGCAGACTGGATGGTATGCATAATTCTGTTGCACACTGTACATTTATATCGCAATAATATTTAAATTTGGCTGGTAACTAAAGACAACCCTCTGTCAGTGGTTTTCTTTTACTTCGTTAATGTAGAAGTGTAAGTAAATGTTATAGTGACCTGCTGATAGTGCGTCTGCTGCGGCGGCTGCGCGGGGTAGGCCTTGTAGTCGAACGCGCGCTTGTCGCCCAGCACGGGCGTGCCCGCCGTGATGGAGCCGGCCCCGCCCCCCGCGCCGCCGGCCCCGCCCCCCGCGCCGCCCCCGCCGCCGGCCCCGCCCGTCGCGCGCGCCTCCACCGGCGTGCCCAGCGTTATTGAACCTGCAATCATAATAACCTTAATACACCCGCAATCCTATTATCCAGTATCCCATTGAATCTTAGGCTCCAATTATGACCTACTCAGATTAAAACACTATAATATTTATTATGGTTTTTGAAATTTAATTGTGAATGATTCATAATGGGATTTTAATATGCATGTCATTTACAAAGATCAATTTTTTTATAGAAATCATTTATTTTCATTTATCTTTATATTATTTAAGTATTATTTTCTTAATACCACTCACACTAAACTTAATATTTAATAAAGCTAAATAGTACTAAATCATTATCACAAAACTATTTATTTATTCTAATAAAGAAATCGCAATTTTCTTTCATCAAACAAAACGTTGTATATTTATTTTTATCGAAATACGACGATCTCAAAACATTCAATGCCTCTTTTATTTATTTATTATTACAATTAATCCTTGCATCTGATGGATGATACCTTGTTATATGAAACAATAATTTACAAGTTTCGAGTACAAGTTATTAGAAGGATGATTAATAAAATAATAATACTAACCTTTAGGATTGGGGCTGGGTTTGAGCGGCGGTCGTGGCGGAGGTTTTTTACTAAGGTAGGGCGGCGACGCGCGCTCGCCGGCCCGGTACGCCGGCCCGCCCGCGCCGGCCGCGCCGGCCGCGCCGCCCGGCGGGCCCGGGCCGCCCGCAGCGCCGGACTCCCCCCGGTAGCCCTGCACGTTGAGATCACATTCAATATAACTTCTCTTTATTTAGAAAAGCTTTTCCATCGAGGTTACTTTATAACATAGGCCTCAGTTGACCTAATCAGGAATCATATTTATAAATTTTTATTACAAATTAAGACTTAATCTGAAATCTGGTTCAATGCTATATTTCGTAATACGCAGAAGTATGAAATTATCTAGGGAACGAAATTTATAAGCGTTTCAATGTATATTAGTTTACTGTACATAATTCTGTAATTTTTTTATATTCTCGAGTTCTAATACCGTTTATAGCTATAAATACTTTTAACTTATCTATGTAAAGTTGAAATTCGAAGTTAAGAATGTAACGTTTTAATATCAAAATCTTTTCAGAATGTGAACCTTGGGGTAATTTATATTTTTTAAAGACAAGACCAGAATCAAATAGCATATTATGCAACAAGTGAATAAAGGACGGCTTTAAAGCGAGGGCCGTAGATGAGTCACGAGCAAATGAAGGATTCTAACGATTGAATCACGAGCGTAGCGAGTGATATAAGATGATTGAATCACGAGCGCAACGAGTGATTCAACTGTTAGAATCCTGAGCGACGCGAGGGATTCATGGCTCTCGATATAAATTTGTACTTTATTAAGGAGTTGCATACTATACTTTATACCATGACCACAAGAAAAATACATAATTTAAGCGAAAATAGAAATTTAATCAAGAAATAAGAAATGTTACATTGATTGAAATGTACATTAAAATTAGAGCAATGCCTGAAACTAAGCGTAATTTTCTTATTATTATCATTATCAAACACCAAAAAAGTGAATAAAAGGCCTTTTTTATTCACTGTTTTGCATGAATAAAATAAGCTTTTTAGAGTAGGTATGGTATAAAATAAATTAGAATCAATTCAAGAGGAACGTATTAATATCAATAGGTGTTTCTTGTACATGTACATAAGGGGTTAGCACAGTAATGGCAAGCTTAGTGCGTGAGTAGTGCGGTACTCACGGCGAGCGGGTGCTTGTGGTGGCGCGGCTTGAGGCTGAGGTCCAGCAGCGAGTCGTGCCGCGCGTCCAGCGTCACCAGCAGCACGTCGCCCGCGGGGGCGGGGGCGGGGGCGGGGGCGGGCAGCGCGGTGATGGTGGCGGCGCGCGGGGGGGAGGCGCGCGCGCCGCCGCACGCCGCCGCCGCCGACAGCGTGGCCAGCGGCGAGCGCGCCGGCTGCGGCGCCGGCTGACACAACACAACACACAAGTTAACTCATGCCTACATACATACACACATAACCTCACGCCTGTACCCCTTATGGGGTAGGCAGAACACCAGAGGTTATACAAGACCATCTCATGTCACGTTCGACAAATTTGAAGGTATTATAAAGATGGAGGGAGACTATTGCAGTGAGGTCAGCCTAACGCCCACAAAACCGTCTTTAAAACCTCTGCCCCTTAACTGACGTTTACAGTATGCCCGGGAAGAGAAGCAGCTGGCGCATTCTAAATTTTTTGAAGCAACTGATACGATTACAGTTAAAATGAAAACAATTATTGATATCTTCACGGTAACTTTTGAGACATATTCTCTTAATATTGAAAGTTTTGCACGATTTCACCTGCGTAATTCTTAACGAGGTACGGTTTTCTGATGAAATTTTATTTTGCTTGTAAAATTGCTCCATTGCAAGCAGCCAAATAAACTTTCATCTTTCCTATCTAAAATATTTGCTTATATAAACGTAACTCTACTGAGGGGCAATTTAACTACTTTATTTCTCATCAAATAATATTGAGATATTATCGCGATCTCCTAAATGTCAAAACTTTTTGGTGAGTAAATTCACTTCAAAATAGCATTCCGATATTTTCAACTTTCGTCCTTGTTGACAAAAATTTACGTGAAATGGCGTTCTGATAATTATTTATATAGAATCATGCTAAAATAGTACTAAATACTTTAAAACCAGTTTAATAATGGTGTATATGATTAATTTACTAAAATATTATATGCAAAATACTTGAACATAAACAAATTTTATATTAAATCTATAATTTACGCATATCAAGAAATAAAAAAACATTTCTATCTATTTCTTTTAAAAATAAGTTGAAAATCACCTAGCCAAAACATTAATGACATAAATAATTACAACAACAAAACCTCACCTTCTGCACCGGCGGCGGCTGGCTGGACTTCATGAGGCTAACTTCTATCATGTTCAGCACCACGTCTCTCACAGTCAACGGCGGGTTTGCGCCGTTTCTACTCAACGACAATCCCGTGGTTATCCCACTCGTTATCCCGCTAGTTATCCCGCTGGTTATCCCACTGGTGATGCCGGTGGAGCAGGGGGTGGAAGTGGTGGAAGTCGTGGATATCGTCGAAATGCAGATAATTGGTGTTGATACTGGTGTTGGTAGCGAGGACGGTGGCTGCACCTGTGACAACATTATTTGTGATAAGTTTTCGATCTGATAATAAAAGCGAAGATAAGAGCTGAATATTTAATCTTAAAAAATAATCTGTGACGATATAAACTCTCATGCTAATACAATTTGATTTCATGTTCTCAATCTCATCGCAATTTTTTTAATAATTGCAATTAAAATTACTTTGGTTCTTTCATTTAAATACTGACGTGCCGATTCTCTGCATTCAGCCAGCTTTAATTTGGGAAACTTAAAATTTATCTTCGTTACCAATATTAATTTATAAAATAATGTCAGTTTAATACAGCAAATCGCGACTAACACTTGCAAAAAAAACCTGTGCAGTTTTTTCATTTCGACAGATTGGAAATAAAACATTAAATTTTACGAAATAGTTGAAGAATTTTTGTTTTTAATCTTTTTAATTTTATGAATAGCGCGCGAGGTGGTGGGAAGACTCATGACTGGTTTCAATAACTTGTCCGAGGGTTGAAAGTAAACATAGCCTTATTTTGCTTGGATACGCGTATTGTAAAAGGCGACTAATTCGAGTGCACGCCGCTTGGTGGCAGGATCCCCTCAGGTCCGCCTGGCTAGCGATCGCTCTTCATATAAAATCTGACGCCAAATATTACCGTTCCGGCGGTCATGTTTTTTGGATATACAGGTGACAAATACTTTATATTTTAGATATTGCACTCTGTACTCGATTCTGATCATAATTATGTAGGTACCTAGTATGAGTTATTTAGTAGGTACCTAAATTTCATTAGAATTCCGTGTAAATAAATAAAGACTTCACGACTGCTTTGCGGCTCGGCGACCGTTCGTGAAGTTGTCTAATGGCGGGTTTCAATATTCAACTGACTGGTATGAGTAATCAGTACAGGTACAAAACTGGTAAAAAAATAGCCTTTCACAATATCTATTAGCTACGAGCTGTAAGTTCTCAAATTTGGCATGGGCCCTCCTTACATGACGTTCGACGTTATATCACGCATTCACAATTTTTATGTATGATATTTGCACTAAATAAATGTATAAACTTATTCACTTTATTCTTGCTATGTTTTGGTATTCGATAAATATATATAGTATGTTTTTTAGAGCTTTTTGTTAATAATTGCTTTTAATTGGTTAGGTAAAACGAAACGCCAATCCTTTGACTTATTTTTCCATTGGTTAAATCATATTTTTATGGCGTGAAAGTAAATATTTAAAAGATAAATTATGTTATTCAATAATACTCGTCCTTTTTTCCAAAAACTGTTATAGATAAGTTAGAAAGGGAAAACCGGATTTTTGATATGTTGACAGATATTTGATAGGATATTTCGTCAAATGAATAAATTTTTACGTTCTTGTCTAGATAAAATGACTTATTCTGTTATTGGTCATACGTAATGAAAACTTAATTCGCTATTGACCGCAGCAGCCCGCCATGCCACCTTTATTTCATTGGTTTAAATTAATAATTGGTTACATTGTCATTGGCTACATAAAATGATTTGTTTTGTAAATGGTCAAATGTAACGACGTTGACTAGCAACCCATTGCAGTCAAATAGTTCGTAAGCAGTGGTTTAGATGTCAATATTTTGAATATGGAAAGGCATTATGGTAGTGAATTCTCTTGTTCTATTCTATTGTATAGATTTCATGATATTGAAACCCGCCATATACCTACCTACCTATTCGCCTATTATTGATAACGCCGTGCGTACATCGGTGGTAAGTAGTTACCAGTGTAACCATGCGGTGTGTAATTAATTCTTTAATTTCCTGTTAAGTTTAGTCAGCAAATAATGAATACTTATTGAATGATTTCAAAGTATGACGAGGTCGAATTTTAAAAGTGATCAACCAGGGACCCTGTATGATGTAAGGAGGCAGTAGTTGCCTGTCGGCTCGTGCAGGTACCTTGTGGTGCGGCTCGCTGTCCTCGTCCGCGGTCTCGGTGGCGCTGGAGTCGCTGCGCGCGCGGCGGGCGGCGCGGGGGGCGGCGGGGGGCGCGCGGGGCGCGGCGGGCGCGGGGGGCGGCGGGCTGCCCGCGTCCGACCCCGACCAGCCGCTGCTGCTGCTGCTGCTGCTGCGGGAGAAGCCACACATACAAGGCTGCTCTACACGAGAAAGACACGGAGGAAATATATAGAGGAGCTGCCTTATCCAGTTTTTTCTAGGGACTCAAGTGAAGCCTACGCGCGGGGTGCGGGAGGGGTCTGCGGTGGGTCATGGCCAATCATAGCCAACCAGGCGATGGCATTAGTCACCTAGTAGCGAGTAGTAAAAACCGGTTGAAACATAAGGTTAAAATATTCACATGATCATCAAAAAAGTTCAGCCATACTTTACTAGGTGGCTCTAGTTTTTTTAACGAAATTTCATACGTTCCAAATCTGTCAGAAAAAACCGCGAAATAAAAGTATTTCTACTTGACGCTAGCGCAACATTTTTTCGCGGCATAATAATCACCTAGGCAACAAATACCAATCTGGAATTTTGGACACAAATAATTGGAAAACAAACAATTTGTAAAAAATAAAATAAAATATTTTCGTGGTTACTTAATTTTAGTTGGAATTTCAATGTAATTCCTTTATAACAGTATAGAAAACTAAATTCTACATCGAGAAACAATGGAGGATTTAATCTTTTTTAAATATCTACGCGTGTACATACTTCACAGAAGTCATCGACGAACTGACGCCAGTGCCTCTAGCGAGGAATAGCTTTAACTAAAGGCTGTGACGTCAGGACAACCCAAATGGAAGCTGTGCAACTTTGCTTACAGCAGCTCTACTGTGTATCTGGTTTGTGGTCGCGACGGCAGGTTCATGAATGAATGCGGGGAGAGGGCTGCGGGGGTGGGTGCTGCGGGAGGGGGGGTACCTGTCGCCGGCGGGCAGCAGCAGCGCGCGGCGGTGCGTGAAGTAGAAGGCGCGCAGCGAGGGCGCCGCGCGGCCGCTGGCCGCCGCCATGCCCGCCCAGTCCGTGCCGTGCGCGCGCAGCAGCGACCTGACGAACCACTCATCCACATTACTCTCCACTTCAAATAATGGAACCTTTTGCGACACTATAGGTACATATTTGAGGTAATGACGATCTTTTCGAAAATCACTTTCTTATGATTTTCTTGTATAAACTACGTATAATGTAATAGATTATACTCTTTATTTATTTATTTACACATTTTAGGAAAACTTACAGCTAGGTATATTACATAATTATAACTAAATAACGACAGAAGGCCAATTATCAGTTTCCCCTAATGAGCAACTGTATAATTTTAAAATTACGGCCAGAATCGCACAGAAATAGACAAAGAAAAATAATAACAATAACCATAAAAGAGAAAAGATCTCTTTTTTTTAAAGATAACATTACTTTAAGTAAAAAAAATAAGTAATAAAGTAAATTCAAAAGTCGAAAAAAATAGACAATATTACTATATGAAAAATAAAAACTATAATTTAAGAGAGAAGAAAAAAAATACACTAATAGAGTACGTTAATTATGACTAAAATAGTATATTATGCAACTAGTGAATAGAGGACGGATTTAAAGCGAGGGCCGTAGATGAGTCACGAGCAAGTGAAGGATTCTAACGGTTGAATCACGAGCGTAGCTGCGCTCGTGATTCAACTTTTAGAATCCTGAGCGACGCGAGTGATTCATGGCCCTCGATATAAATTGGTACTTTATTCAGGAGTTCCATACTATACTTTATACAATTTAAGCGAAAATAGAAATTTAATCAAGAAATAAGAAATGTTACATTGATTGAAATGGACATTAAAACAAAAAACAGTGAATAAAAACAAAACAGTGAATAAAAGGCCTTTTTATTCACTGTTTTTCGTGAATAAAATAAGCTTTTAAGAGTAGGTATGGTATAAAATAAATTATATAAACAACAAGGAAAAACAAAACACTCTAAAATAATATGATATATGACACGATAAAAAATAAAATGTATATTAATCAGTTAAAAATTCTGCTGTTTGATCTGCTCTGACACTCAGGACACTAGTGCGAAACAAATCTAGATTATTCAGTCTTTTAAACTAAGCCCGCCCTTCATGTTAAAATTAAACTATTCCAATAAGCTCTTCATATATTATTATTAAAGTTGGAACATGAACAAACTAGCATTAAGATAAACGAGTAAACTAAAATTTATGAAATGAAATTGCCAATTTTCTAAAAACACTTAACCTGACGGCTTAAATAGGCTTAAGCAGGATTTACGATTTCTTTGAAGTTTCCCATAAATGAGCTATCAATAAGTTTAATGATAGGTAGAGTAAGAATGTCGTCTGTCCTATTAGCTCACCTGAACCTCGCCGCCTCTTCCTCCGTTGGTTCGGAGGAACCCCCGTCCGGCATTGAGTCCAGCCGCCGCGTGATTCGCTTGAGGCAGGATAAACAGCACTTGCTAAGCTCCGCTGGGATTTCTGTAGATATTGCATAGCTTATGTTAGCAAGGAATTGTTGCGATACAATACAAAATGTCTCTATTGTATATAATATATTATGAAAAAGAAAATTAAGTCTCATAATATAAGGCACAGTTAATGAAAGGTTGTTTGTAACGAAGAACGGCATTTCAACAAGACTATAAAAAATTGTGCTGTTGGTAATAATTTTACTTATTCTATCCAGTTTTACCCTAGTTAATCATTAGATAAAGCATCAATTGGAATACAAAGTGTTTCATTATTAAACGGTCGATTTCTTCAATGTCAGTCTTTAATTCAGAATCAATTAACTAAAGCTGTCATTGAATAGTAAAGTCATATCGAAGTTAATTTACAATCCAAGATCAGACACGGTCGCGGGCTGAAATTCTGGGGGAAGTTCACTACTGCAATTGAGGATTGGGTGGAAAGTTGTCAAATTTTTATTTTGCCTAAAAGTTACGTAATATTAGAGGTTTTGATTGATTTGATTTAAACGATCCTTAATCTCTTATAGGTACCTACTTTGTTTTTTTCTTTATGATAGTATTTGTTGTTTCATAACCATTGAAAGATTTCATTGGAACCTGAAGGTTGTTTTTCTGGCGTCTACTCTTCTAAGTTGGTTATCTTTTCTTAGATTTATCAATTTGTGTTAAATAATTTGGGGAGGAGTCATGTCTCCTGTGACCGCGCATTTCCAAAATGGGCGTCGTATACGAAGCCCACCTGTGGGATAGATGACAGTGAATAGACGGGATAAGTGTGGGATAGATAGGCATACTCACGGAACTCATCGCAGAGCGGCCGCTTGAGTTTGTCGGGCAGGTCGTGCCAGCGCGGCGGCAGGTAGCGCAGCCGCTTGGCGCGCGAGCCCGGCCCCACGCACGTCGCCACCGGGCAGCGCGTGTACCTGCACAAACATACACAAGGTCGCAGCTAATGATCTACGTAGGTATTTATACATAGGTAGAGAACGCGCCAAGCATTTTGTGTCCTTCGATAAATGTTTCGCGCAGGTTTTTTTGAAAGTAATACCCCTGCGCCATACCACAGGGAGCTAGATGTTTGACGCGATCTATACAATTGAAATAAATCTACCTCCACTTCAGAAAGTGGATCTCTTGAGAACTGGCAAGAAATACAACAGCAATTTACATTGGGCACACGCGGGTGCTGCTTCTGTTAAAAGAACAGCGATGATAATAGCCGCTCCTACTGCAACCACGAATGAAATTACAGATAGAAAAGTCCACTTTGTTGGGTCACATTGAGTCGGCACTATTCAGCAAAAAATTGGTGTAAATTTATCTCACCGTCAGGTGAATCTTGCACTGCTTGCGAATTCATATTCAAGAGTAAAATATATATATTTTTTTTTTTTATAAGTGACTAAACCCGCGTTTGACCTCAATCTCACCTGATGGTAAGTGACGATTAATGTTTATATTAATGTTTTTTCAATTATTTTGGAAAAATAACACTATAAAACATCAGTATTCTCCCACGAATACTTTATTTTACTATTTATGGATTTACAAACTCATTTTTTTTGTAAATAAACAGCATTCTTAATCCTCGACATACTCCAGACAAAACCAATCCACTTACCGACACGCAACACAAGCTTCACATATCCTCAGGCCCGCCGCATCCTCCTTGAGGCCGTAATGCTTGGCGCGCGAGCGAGACACGCTGCGGGTGGCGCCCTCGGCGGCGCACACGGCGCAGCGCCCGGCGGCCGGCGCGCCGGCGCCCGGGGACCCTACGCCCGCCGCCGCCGCCGCCGCCGCCGCCGCCGCCGCCGCCGGCACCGTCGCCGTGCAAGACGACGGCGTGCCGATGCGCTCTATCACTGGAGAAGACGAAAGAAAATTTTCAAATACCGAAAAATACAAACGAAAACTTCTCGCTTCGTAAACAACAGATTACTGTACTCATCATAAAATTTGTGTAAAAGAATGATCGATTCATTAAAATCATGAAAGATATGGTATTCGTGAAACGAACACAAGAGTCACACGAGATTGACAGATTCTATTGACGCGACTGTTAAGATTTCCTTAGTTGATGCATTTACATCCTTAGTTAAAAATAAATTTCATTTCTTTGGTTGTTTGTATAATGGTTGAAGAGTATCATTTAAGAGAAATACTAAAATTATGAAATTAATACAAAATTTATATCTTAAATTAAAAAGAAATCATTTCCCAGTCCCAATTTCCCTTGAACACATATGTATACACTGCAAAACTCACGCTAAACTGTTACTAACACAGACAATCGGGCTGAAGTTGTGCAGCGCGGTGCTGCAATATTCAGCAGTCCCAGCTCGGGCGCCAATTCCGACAACCCCGGTTAACAACTTGTAGGCTTTACCGTACAAAAATGCACATAATATAATATATTTACATAAGAGCTTAATAATCACAGAAAGCAAACCACACAAACCTTTGTACTGTAACTTATTAACAACCAATAACTTCAATACAACTAAATTATGCTTGTTCATATGTAGTTTGAACAAGTGGAGTACAAAACTTTATCGAACACAAGTTTCAGCAGGATTATAGTTTTGTCAGCCCATATTAAATTAATAAAAAATAATAAATACTGTGCCTCTTAAAGTTGATACGTGAAATTATAAAACTACTCATTTTTCAAAAAATACATATAAGAATATGTCATAAGAACCTGTGATAAACATAATCAAAGGAAAGTTTAAAAATAAAATCTAGCTCAGGAGATATGTGTGTATGTTTTGGTTGTTGCCGATTAAATTAACAATAGTTAGTAATTGTATTTAAATAAATTATATTATACAATGTACTCGTATGTTCATTCATGAGCAATAATCGGAAATTCCGAGTCGGCTAAAGTTTGTAGTACAAACAAACTATATATATACTCCATTCACTGCAGCGAGCTCGACGGCTAACAAAATCAAAACTACCCGCAAAGTGCAGGTGTATTCAATAATGAATCGGCGGTTAGTGGTTGGCGCGGATTAGAGCGGCGTAATCACGTTACTTCCTAGTCAAACTAGTTCCGCTGAACGTAGCGCTGTCTGCCCACCGCCGCATCCAATATTCATTGCACTCATGTTCTATGCTCTAATGGAATATTTATACGATTTAGATTATTGAAATAGGAGTTTAATGAAGTTTATTTAGTTCATTATTTTCCAATATTAAATCAAATAAGAATATTTTCATAAAATGTTTAAACGATGTTCGTTCTAATAAAAATAGCTGTTAGAACTTCTAGCAATCTTGTAATTACTCTAATTGCGAAGTACACATGCTAAATGGTTTGCAAATATTAATTAAACCAAACAGTCAGCGAGAATCCGTTAGATCTCGACGAGTCTGGTGCTTAAGTCAAATATAGCTTCTGCGGCTGGAGAAACCAGTCTTTGAGTAAAGCTAGCGCGCCTGCTCTAATACTAGCAATAAATATAGATGTAGTACAATAAATGCAAAAGCAAGATTTCTTCATTCAAACGATTCACAATATCAACTACTTATCTACAATTTAAGGTTACTTTCAATCTTTCAAATCTTTTACGGATGAGTTATGATTCAATGATTTGTTTTGAAGATAGTGAGAACAACAAGTCACTTTCTGTATAATGTATTTATGTATGTTAAAAAAATCTTAATTCTAAAATATTTAAAGTTGTTCAGAACAGTATGGTTCCAAACAACAAAGAAAACAAAAAAGTAATTACAAAAACTAAAAACCCGACTGCGGAAAACAGTAAGTACAAACTAAAACGCTTTTACACGTCGACGGTTAAATTCATCCCTATCACAATGTCATATTCAAGTACCTATGCTGTGTTGGAACATGAAATCGTTATATTTATAAGACTAGAAACCATGGTGAAACCAACCACAGAAATGGTGAATTTTGAATTTTAAATGGCATAAAACTTATCGTAAATGCTTTTCAGACCGATGACTAATAAAAATGAACAGTCGTTTAGTCCCTACCTTCAAGAAAATAAAAAAGATTAATGTTCAAAACACAATATTTTTTTTGGGTTTCTGTGAATATGGTTAATTTAAAGCCGTAAAGGTAATGTATAGTTGTGTATATATTTAGAATAGGCTGACCATTAGCTTTCATTTGATACCTATATTGTTGAAATCAGAAATTATTTGGTTTTATGCCCCCCAAATGTTTATTTTAAGACGCCATCTTGAAATTTCATGAATTCAGTTAATACGAATACTTTGGTTCCTCATTTGTTTAAATCCGTCCGTCAGTTCAGTAGAAATCAGGGAACGAGAAACAGACATACATACGCGCTGAAAACATAACCCTCCTTTGCGTGTGGCAGTCGAGTAAAAATGTCTTAGCAAGCACTTTCAGGTTTTTATTACTTGATGCAATAAATAGTTTTTTGACAAGTACATGAACAAAGTACTGCGTTAAGTCTTTATCTATTGTAAAGCACTTTGCAGCAAGTCCTGTTGCAGACAGTTGTGGACTAATTACGGTTTGCCCAGCGCAAACCAAGCGCCGGTTTGCTTTGGCTCAACGTTTTACTAACTAACGTTTTGTCGTGTTTGACTTTATGCTGGAGTTTACCAGCTAGATATGCCAACTTTTGATTTCATAGTAAATATTTCATAGGTAATAGTCACTATGTACATTTGAAACTAGAATAAAATGGCCAGGGAATTTTGACACGTAAATACCCAATCAATATTAAAATCACCGTTATAGAATAAAATCAATAATTCTATTTAGATATATAAAAATCCTTAAATATATCTATTGGTGGTAGGATCTCTTCTGGGTCCGCCTGGCTAGCGACCACCCTTTATATAAAGTCTGCCGCCAAATGTTACCGCTCCGACGGTAATGTGTTCCGGCAATATTGTATAAAGAGCCAGTTCCTTCCTAAACCCGTGTGCTTTCATCTTCGACCTCATCGTCACTTACCATCAGGTGAGATTGAGGCCAAACGCGGGTTTAGTCACTTATAAAAAAAAAAAAAAAATATTAAACATTTGAAATAAAATAATCTACACAATCGAAAGATTCATATAATGTATGTTCGTTAATCTTGTACCATGAATATAACAATATGCCGCTTCTAGATAAGCTCGCTCCTCGGCGAGAGCCGGCGATTAATCTCCCCAATTACTGATATTTGCACGAGCACTAATTGGATCCACTTTTGCGTTTTATTCATTTGCCAGTGTAAATACAGCCGATTCATCAAGTACTGATTAACGTTGGAAACTGGGGCCCGAACAGGGACCCGATTCAATATTAATTACATCTTCAATTATGCAAATTTTTAATTTGCAAAAGTAGTATAATTTTTTGTAAGTATACATGTTTTGTTTTGTTAATGATCTAATAGTGTACCTATGGAAAGGTGAACATATAAGTAATATAGTGAATTTACACGGGTATTTTTCAGGTGCCCCATTTGTATTTTTCAGATGTTTTGTTAGCTGCCGGTAAACCAAATCCGTGTGTAGGCGAGATGACAAAATAAAACGTCACCGCAGCGTATGCCGAGTCAACCGAGCGCACCAGTTTAACGAGCCGCGGCCGGCGCCTGTTGACAGAGACAACACTCGCGTCGCCGCGGGATGCGATCTACCACACAGCATCGGGTTACTTATTGTGTCAACGTAATAGCTCAGTACTTAGTTCCTCACTGTACTATATACGGCGGATTTTGCAATATACTAGATGTTTTTATTTATGAAACTTCACAACAATTGGTGCTAGTATTTTTTGGTTCGCAACATTATTTAATACAAGTGCAATACTGCAGCAGCTTTACTTTCAACATATGCTTTTGAAGTGTTTTTGGATGTAACTCATTTGTACTATGTGTAACGAGACAAACTGAGTCAAAAGTAAAATCAATAATAAGATGAATATCTTGGAAATCAACACCGTATTTAAGAGCGAAGTGTAAAACTAAAAACACAATAGATTTTAAAAAAATGCTATATGCGCCTGTAATTGACGCGGTTGTTACAGCTCGACAGCGCCGCGCTAACAAGGATAATCTGCTGATGAATATTTGATTCGCTCTTCTGTATTCCGATTGAAAGCTTACATTTTAAATATCCACGATTTAACTACAATCTCCCAGGGATGAGCGTACAATTAACTCATGTACTGACTTTATTTTTTGATTTTAATATAGAAACCGATATATTTATTAGGTAATAAGGTAAAAATTCTAATAATGAGCCTCAAAATTATTAAGTATCACCTAAAAATGAAAAATAGAACGCTGCTTTTGAGCTACGAATGTGAAAATACAAAGAATATAAATCCAGATTTGTTAAATTAACCTAATGAGTTTAACAAGCTGTCATGGAAATATTCCTTAAAGTCAATCTCAGGTATATCGATAAGAAATATTACTTCGTCTGTTTGACCGAACGATTATCTAATAGCGAGTAGTTCAGCTAGAGATCACACTACATAATTTAATTAAAAAACATTGCAACTCAACAGCTTGTAGATTGTAGGTCGAGTACCAGAGGACGGCTGATTGTGCATTCTCTGTGTAGCGACAGCCGGGTGACAGCGCGACGGCGACGGATTACGCCGGTGACGGCTGCCCGGATTACCGGTGGACGGAGCCGTAATGTAATTGAACACACATTGTAAGAATAGCTGGTAAATCCTATATTACTCTAAACATTGATATTTACAACCACAAGTTCCTATATATAATAGAATTGACAGTCAGAACCTGTGGAGATTTAAAAGCGGCAAAAGCATAACTAAATTGTATGCAAAATTAAAGATATTTTGAGAGAAAACAATATCATCAATAGCACATATTTGACATGACTAGATCGAATTCGTACTTCAAACACACGCGTCCCGCCCGCTCCCGCCGGGTCTCGGGGGACAATTAAGCAAATAAGACGTAACTGGGGTTGTAAGCGACTGATTGTTGACAATCGGCATTGTCTCCGGCGGTCGCTGTGGGCGCGGCGAGGGGACGCCCGCATGCACGACGGAACTATGTTTCATCAAGGAATTTCCATGGGGTTAAAAGTAATGCTGGTAAAACTCAGCAGGAGCTAGATCGTTGGATAAAATAAAGCTTAAAAAAAGCTTAAAGTAAAGAAAACAAAGCTGCATCGAACTTTCCGAGTTCACTGGATTTTAATCTCGTTTTTCGTTATTTTAACTCAAAGCATAATATTATTAAAAGTGATAAAATATATAAAGAACGTATTACATGTGAAAAGTGAAATCTTCAATAAATATAAGACAATAATTTTAATTATACACCAGTTTTATAAAGGAGCTAACTCGTCCCTCGTCTTTCCAATATAAAGGGTAACTTGTCAGTATAAAGTGCTATTCTATGTATGGAACAGCGACATAATTTTATAATAAAACTAATCCCTTTAAATAAATAAAACAATATTTAGACAATAAATCCTCAATAACTTTAAATTCTCAACAGGGCCTACACACTAGCTGTTTAAACCTCGAATGCCTAACTCACAGCACTGTTGGCATGACGCCGTCCGCGCGGCGACACAAACCCACATTTTCCGCGGCTCCTCAGCTCTCGCGGGACAGCTCGCTATTACTTATTCATTCAATTCCAGAACAGATTGTTAATAAATTAATTCAAAGACATCGCAAAGAAAACTCATTTCTTTTCTACTCAGAATACGTAATGTATTCTCAATGCAGATATAGCTATGTTTCGCTTGGATCGTAGGTAATCAAACAACGAATGTGCAAATACTTTAATGTAATTAAATAGTCGCAATATATGTTGAATAAAAATGATTGGCTTATTTTCTCATAGCCTTTAGAAATAAGTGAGCTTAGCTCTACATTGGGCCCGATTCTACATTGAATTCTTTTATATTAAGTGTTTCTCAATGCCGTGATAGAAAAGGACAAAAATAGTTTTTGTATGAGGCTGTCACGTTCGTAATGTTGGCACTGGAGAGACTTAAAAATAAGAAAATGCAATGTCAAATACGGCCAATTGCGGTCGTAAAATCTTGGCTTGTGAGTATTATATTTGGGAAGCGTCTTGGGATAAGGAGTCGGGCGGTTGTCAGCAAGCACTCGTGGCGCCGGCTGAGCCAACATCCTCCAACTCGAGCACCTTTCAATTATTTAACTTTCACACTCCGTGAACCATTTCTGTTCATAAAAGGTTGCTGTTAAATTATTTCTTGCGATATGGTGGAAACGCGCTCGGTTTGAGATTTAAATTTATTATTCATGGTATTTGTTTAGAAAGATTACATTAAAATAAATTTATGAATTTGGTTTCAGAAGTGGCTTACGCTCCGTTCTGTTATATTTTTTATTTAAACTGTATACATTTTAATATAAAATATTAATGCGGTCAGCGCTGCCAGCAATATGGACATTTATTTTTATGTATCAACAAAAAGTATGGAATATATTGGCAAATAAATAAATAAATTAAAATTTATATTAGTAAGATATTGTGAATTCTTCATTTAATAATATTATTTAAAACTTGAATCGTTTTTATATTTATCAATTTTTTTAATATTCCTTATCATTTTATCTTTTCTATGTGTATGATGAAAATAAACGAAACGAAAATATTTTTGAACTCTACAAATTTTCCGAAAAATCTGACAGACATTTTCCGACAAATTTTCGTTTATTTTCCGAATTGTGAAAAAAAATACTGTTCGAAACTAAGTTATGTTTCGCGAAGTAGTGGAGCGGGCGGCGGGCGGCGTCGAGGGTATATAAGCGGTGTCGGAGCGGTCGGCGGCGCAGTAGCGGGCAGCGCTCGGCGGGATGTTGTCGCTGTACCGCGCGTGGCTGGGGCCCAACCCGTGCGGCCCGCGCCCGGCGCCGCCGCCCGGCGCGCTGCGGCCCGAGCCGCGCCGCGCGCAGCCTGCGCCCCCGGCACCCGGCTCCCCGGCCTCCCCAGCCTCCACAAGCGGCAGCGACCTAGACGTTGACGTCGAGCGAGTCGAACCCGGTACCACCGCGACGGTACTAGACGTGGCTTGCTGCGACGGGCCTGTACGGTTCACTCGAGTGGTCAACGCGGGCTGGCGCGGCGGCGGGGCGCGCGCGCCGCACTGCTACCCCTGCAAGACCTGCGGCTGCAAGTTCCCCTCCTACTACTTCGTGCACAAGCACCGCAAGGCCTGCCACGGGGGAACCTCGCCGCAGAGACCCGCGACACCACAACCCTCCACCTCCGCCGCCGCTGAATGATCCACCACTCGCCAGCAACGACTTACGTTTCGCACTTGAAAAAAGTTTTGTGTCGAGCCGAATTTATAGTCAAAAATAATGTAAATAAGTTCAGTGATAAATCTGTTACTTTAAATCGCGAACGAACTTAATCGAAACTTGGAAACCTATTATGAAAAGTTACCTATGTTTTTAATGGAAATCTAAATTAAACATAATCAGTTTTTATTATGTATAAATTAATTTAGTGTAGTAAAATGATACATATCAGTTGTACCGAGTGATCTCAATCGAGCTTAGACCTATCGAGCTAGTAGTAATTCTTAAATAGATAAATTAAAAATAATATTGTTAAAAATAAAAACTTAAAACCGTAAAGACGAGTTTTATTTCGTACCAACAATTCTAAAACAAATACAATGTGGAGCGAATGCAGATGGAAAATAGTAGAAATAGTAAACTATATTTTCAAACATCCCGCGCGCACCAAACTAAATATAACTATTAGAATATTTGTTGCGGCTAAATATTATGAGCGCCGCGCCGACCCTCCAAGTTTTTATTTATTTATTTTCAAGGGAAACATACATTTTTCTACACTTTTATATAAAAAAAAAATTCATAGTACATGTGACAACTAAGTTTCCACCCAATAAATCACATGAACACTGGAGAATATCAATTTAAAAAAAAAGTAAATAATTTAACAGAAATTAATCTAAAAATATAAGGTTTAGGTATTTGAAATTGATTTCGAAATTCCTACTCTAAACTGACTAAATGATAATGAAAATATATCTAAATGTGAAAAAGCGGTGTATGACTTGCAGGCACGCGCCATAAAACTGTTGCTGCTGTGATTGGATCTCACGACTGGTACATGAAATAAGAATTTAGGTCTCGCTCCTATTCTTTGACATCTGAAATGTATTTCGCCTAAGAGTTGCATCGATTCAATCATATTGTGAATTATCCTGTACAGAAGCATTTGATCTCGAAGCATGCGAAGAGATTTTAAATCAGTATTTGAAAGTGATGGTACTGATAAATTTTCATCTACTTTGTAATTCATATGTGTCATAAATTTGTTACGTTTTTTTTCTATCATTATATAAATTATATAAAAATGTAAATCAAAATGTAAATTATATAAATTAATGTAAATCAGGTACTGTGGGTTCCATACAGATGAACAATATTCTAGCAGTGAACGAACCAAAGCATTACAAGAGAACCAAAGTTAAAGGCTTTTCAAAATCTTTAACAATTCTTAAAACAAAACCAAGCTTAATTCTTAAGACCAATAAGAGCAGTTATTTGAACAATATTAGCTTTATACAGTAATTTATTATCCAGTCTCACTCCCAGGTCTCGCAACTCAGTCACTCGACTCATCGGTACACTGTTGATATAATACTCGAAAATCAAAGGATTTTGTTTTCTTCTGAATTTTATAACATTTTAATCATCATCAAACAGTCCCCTTCACAGGGTGTATAAATATGCTTGCAGGTATACCTATGGAAAAAGGACGAGATACTGTAATACACAAACAAAAGTACAAGTTTCTTTTATTTCGTTATTAAGTTTAATAATATGTGCCCAGCTTACAGTGATACCTTGTTTTATTGAAGGTATAAGATAATAAATAGACTTTACGCCACTAGTACAGCTCAACTTTTCCAATTCCAATTAGAATAATACATAATCTAATTTAAAAATTCAGGTCTGTAAATGACTTCGTTCTTTGGAGTTTAGTTTTAAAACAAAAACTAATACATGTCATCATAAATGTCATCAGAATGCTATTTTGTTAAACATGGTCGCTTGAAAATTACGTTGTTTTTTATTTTTATATTCTTAAATAACAAATAGGAAACCTCATTAGATTAAAGTTATATTATTTAAGGTGATTCAATGACTTGATTTAAACAATGCGTATTTAATTAGCATAATAGAGTATCTCTAATCTGATAGAAATATCAAACACAAGTAAATACATAATACGGATTCCAAGTTAAGTTTTCTTAAGGACGCGTTTCCGCAAATCTTCAAAATAGGGTATTTTCTGGTACATATTGTGATAAAATGGCGCAAAGTTTAGTATAATTACAAGTACTAATAGATAGATAAGACTTTCATCTCCATTTATGATATAAAAATAATATAAATAAATTAGTTTTTGTGGCTTAAAAACTAATTTTGCGATGCCTCGTCGCACGAAAATGACGATTTTAAGCCAATTTACGGTACCACTTTTGGTATGAAAACACAAGTATTTATGAATAAAAAAAATACTATTCGATGGTTGACATGTTCATTTTTGATAATACGCATTTTTTTCTTTGAAATTACTACTAAAAACCCTTTAAAAAAAAATAAAACCAAACACGTAATTTTCTTCATGTTTGTATAAATGCGTAAATCTTAACACACTGTGGTAAGGGTTATTATACTTTAGCAAATAATGTCAATATCATTCCAAACAAAAACTAGATATCTTCAGTCTGCGCTCAGCCGCTGTCGAGAGTGGACCTGTATCGCTTTTGAGTTATTTTTCGTGCTAAGAAACATCGCTGTACATACACAATTTATTACATCAAACAAGTCTCGATACTTGACGCTCTCTGAACTGAGTTGAAAAGGTAATAATATAATTTTATTGAAAAAAAAAAATACAAAACCTTTTATGATTAGGATTGAATTTGGAAACTTGGAATCATTATGTTTGTTAGGACTAAACCTTATCTCCAGTTCTGGTAGTGGGGTCTGAAGGTATACCACGAGGCGCTACTGGTACTCCTAGACGGGTAAAGCTCGGTATATCGAGTTTGGGCTCATTTTGATTCGAAGGAAGAGACCTTACCACCAGTTTTGGTAGTAGGAGCTGAAGGTATACCTCAAGGTGCTACTGGTACTCGTAGACCGATATACGTAGCTAGGCATGTCGAGTTTGGGTTCATTTTGATTCGCAGGACGAGACCTTACCACCAATTCTGGTAGTGGGAGCTGAAGGTATACCTCGAGGTGCTACTGGTACTCCTAGACGGGTAAAGCTAGATATATCGAGTTTGGGTTCATTTTGATTCGTAGGACGAGACCTTACCACCAGTTCTGGTAGTGGGAGCTGAAGGTATACCTCGAGGTGCCATTGGTACTCCTAGACGGGTAAAGCTAGTTATATCGAGTTTGGGTTCATTTTGATTCGCAGGACGAGACCTTACCACCAATTCTGGTAGTGGGAGCTGAAGGTATACCTCGAGGTGCTACTGGTACTCCTAGACTGGTAAAGCTAGATATATCGAGTTTGGGTTCATTTTGATTCGTAGGACGAGACCTTACCACCAGTTCTGGTAGTGGGAGCTGAAGGTATACCTCGAGGTGCCATTGGTACTCCTAGACGGGTAAAGCTAGTTATATCGAGTTTGGGTTCATTTTGATGCGTAGGACGAGACCTTACCACCAGTTCTGGTAGTGGGAGCTGAAGGTATACCTCGAGGTGCCATTGGTACTCCTAGACGGGTAAAGCTAGTTATATCGAGTTTGGGTTCATTTTGATGCGTAGGACGAGACCTTACCACCAGTTCTGGTAGTGGGAGCTGAAGGTATACCTCGAGGTGCCATTGGTACTCCTAGACGGGTAAAGCTAGTTATATCGAGTTTGGGTTCATTTTGATGCGTAGGACGAGACCTTACCACCAGTTCTGGTAGTGGGAGCTGAAGGTACCATATTTTAAAAGAACTGAACAGGACACAAGGAACTGAAATCTATAGGCGGTCAGATTATGGGGAATCGGATTTTCATATTTTAAAAGAAATAATAAAATTTATGGACAAAGGATAATGCAAGTGATTGGGCTCCAAAAAAAAAGTCATTGTGCAGAGATGAGATGAGAGTCAGATTATAGATTAGACACATGTCATTCATATTTGTTAGGACGCCAAAAAAATTAGCCCTGGGAAAAAAAAGATATGACCAAAAATACATTTTGCGTTTAATAGAATAAAAATCGTTTTCTTTTATGATACAGAAACTGAACGCCCGTACATTTCTACGAGTGTATTCGTATAACCTTTACAGCCATTGACTACGAAACTAGTGAATATTGTAAATAAATACGATTATTGGTAAAAAAAAAGTGCTTGTGTAATCCTCATAAGTACCTAATGGGTTGGCTACACAGTTGTAAACCGCGATTAGTTCGTCTCTTTTCTTAGTATCGTCGACACACAAAAGAGATGTTATTATTAATCTGTCTCTTTTCTTACTACAGCGAACTTTTTGCGGCACTGGTTCGGCGACATTGGAAGCACGGTTTACAACTGTGTAGCCACCCCTTTTGATTTGATTTGTCTTTTTTCTTACTTTAGCGATGTCTCTTATACGGCACTGGTTCGGCGACATTGGAAAAGCAGTTTACAAATGTGTAACCACCCCTTATGAAATAATGGTATGTATGGTTTATCTAATACTGCCATTTAGAATAAGCTAATGTGTTGCTATAAGTGCTTATCGTTAATGAAAAAAGTAAGACTTTTAAACACATGATTTATTATTTCATTCATTACCATTGGTAAGAGTTCTTAAACATAAAATAAGTACTATTTTTGAAGACGTTATTCATTATTTCAGTGCAATTAAACAAACATCATAAATTATAAAAGGAATAGTACTTTTAAACACATGATTCATATTAACAATACAATTAAATATCATAATCATAAAAGAAGTTCGACTTTCGACTCGAACCCCGAAATGTTTCGAATAAAATGGACAATGCGCGCTAATAATCTGCTCCGAGAAAGAGATAGAGAGCGTTAATTAAATCTAGTTGTAATAATTATATAACCACTATTAGACTTTATTAACCACTTATAGCAACATACAAGCTTATTCTAAACGGCAGTATTAGATGAACCATACATACCATTATTTCATAAGGGGTGGTTACACATTTGTAAACTGCTTTTCCAATGTCGCCGAACCAGTGCCGTATAAGAAACATCGCTAAAGTAAGAAAAAAGACAAATCAAATCAAAAGGGGTGGCTACACAGTTGTAAACCGTGCTTCCAATGTCGCCGAACCAGTGCCGCAAAAAGTTCGCTGTAGTAAGAAAAGAGACAGATTAATAATAACATCTCTTTTGTGTGTCGACGATACTAAGAAAAGAGACGAACTAATCGCGGTTTACAACTGTGTAGCCAACCCATTAGGTACTTATGAGGATTACACAAGCACTTTTTTTTACCAATAATCGTATTTATTTACAATATTCACTAGTTTCGTAGTCAATGGCTGTAAAGGTTATACGAATACACTCGTAGAAATGTACGGGCGTTCAGTTTCTGTATCATAAAAGAAAACGATTTTTATTCTATTAAACGCAAAATGTATTTTTGGTCATATCTTTTTTTTCCCAGGGCTAATTTTTTTGGCGTCCTAACAAATATGAATGACATGTGTCTAATCTATAATCTGACTCTCATCTCATCTCTGCACAATGACTTTTTTTTTGGAGCCCAATCACTTGCATTATCGTTTGTCCATAAATTTTATTATTTCTTTTAAAATATGAAAACCCGATTCCCCATAATCTGACCGCCTATAGATTTCAGTTCCTTGTGTCCTGTTCAGTTCTTTTAAAATATGGTACCTTCAGCTCCCACTACCAGAACTGGTGGTAAGGTCTCGTCCTACGCATCAAAATGAACCCAAACTCGATATAACTAGCTTTACCCGTCTAGGAGTACCAATGGCACCTCGAGGTATACCTTCAGCTCCCACTACCAGAACTGGTGGTAAGGTCTCGTCCTACGAATCAAAATGAACCCAAACTTGATATACCTAGCTTTACCCGTCTAGGAGTTCCAGTAGTACCTCAAGGCATACCTTCAGCTCCCACTACCAGGACTGATGGTAATGTCTCGTCTTATGAACTCGAACTTGACATGCCTAGGAATAGGAATTCCAGTAGAAGCCCTCGAGTGTACCACCAGCTCATCAGGTTCGATGGTGAGGTTTTATCATTACGAATAAAACGAGCTCAAACTTTCCGAGCACTTTAATTAATCTTACCCAATTTAATCGTTTTAATAAAAGAATTTGCAAATATTTAAAACTAAAGTATCAAAACTGTTCAAAACCTTTCGTCTTTTTCACGGCACGCTTGTGTGCGTGAATCTTATACATGTAGTAGTAGAATTCGATACCTAGCCTTTTCGGAAACGCATCCTTAAGACCACACATCGTTAAGGATTTTTTTCTCTATTGGTCACTGGGTTTTATGTTAATAATGTGTTTTTTTTTACCATTTGTATTTAAAGAAACAGAAAGTGACGCGTTTGACTAAGTATACGCAAATGAATTTTACACTTCTTTCGCTATTTGACCGGTTGATATCGTGTTGTTAGATTTAATATTCCCTTACACATTCACTACACGGTTGACAGGTCTGTGTCTGTGAAATTAAGCATGAAATGTCGACATCGCTGTCTAATTTTATTATTATATTAGTAAAGACGCGGGTCCGAGCGACATAGAGAATTTCATGTCATTAATGACCGGCGAATTAATCTTGACCAGTCAAAGTCAAATCGCAATTCCAGCCACCGCTTTCTCGTGGAAACGAAGCCATCCGCCCGTATGTGGGTTTTCAGAACGCTATTATATTCCAATACAATAAAGCAGCGCGTAATGAAGTGTCGAACAAACCTTTAAGGTAGCGGACATTCAACATAGTGCAACCTGGCGAGATTGTAGAGGATTTTCCTCGCACTAGTTAGCTAATTTTCAACCGACTTCCAAAAAGGAGGAGGTTCTCAATTCGTCTGTTTTTTTTTGTGTCTTTGTTACAAGATATTTCGGACAATTATGAGATTTTGAAAATTTCAAACTTTTGAAAAAATATTTATAATTTCGGAGAATGTTTACGTGGATGACATTCTCAACTCAGCCAAAGTATTGACGTGAAGTCGTTTTTTTTAATGCTCTGGATTCATTGTTTATTTATTCGTTTATTTAAACATGAATACTTAAAAGTAATCTAAGGCACTGACCTGTGTCTGGAGTAGCGGGCTCCAGCGCCGGCGCCGGCGTGCCGGGGGCCGGCGCGTCCGCCGGCGAGTTCGCCGGTGACAGCGTCAGGGTGGTCGACGATGTCTAAGGACAAAGAAGATGATTAAGGTGTGCCGTATAGGGCCAATTCTTGGATTTCTAGGATTAGTCAAGATTGAAAGTCAATTAGGACACCTGCAATCGTAATAACTTACCGTTGATTCTGTGCTAACCACCGCTTCAGCCGCGGCATCTTCCGAGGTCGCCGGCAATGGAGTGTCCGGTGCCGGCGCGGCGGCCGGCGGCGTCGGCGCGCCCGGAGCCGGCGAGCCGGGCTCGGCTCCCGGCCCGGGCGGCGCGGCTGCCGGTGGAGGCGACGACGGCAGCGGCGGAGTCTGCGACAGATCCGATCTGCTACGACAAATTAACCAATTAGAAATTATGATAAAAAAATTAGAGTAGGGAATAAAACTACCATTCGCTATCTACATTTTCAATATCAAAGAAGAAGAATATTAAATATAGAATATTATATTATTTGCTTGGTGGTAGGATCCCTTCTGGGTCCGCCTGGCTAGCGACCACCCTTTATATTAAAGTCTGCCGCCAAATGTTACCGCTCCGGCGGTAATGTGTTCCGGCAATATTGTATAAAGAGCCAGTTCCTTCCTAAGTCCGTGTGCTTTCATCTTCGACCTCATCATCACTTACCATCAGGTGAGATTGAGGTCAAACGCGGGTGGGTTTAGTCACTTATAAAAAAAAAAAAAATATCAAAAATATAATGATAATTTGAATTCAATGTTTTAATTTTTTGCATAAATTCACAATTGAAAATCGACCTTTCTGAAATACCAGTACATTTATTTTTTACTTTGAAAATACCATTAATTAACGTCATTATTCCGACGCGACTGTTTATTTTTAAAGTAAAACATTTCCTTGCAAGAAAAATCAACAAAGCAGCATCCTAAAAAACAATAACAGCTCCGGGGGCGGCCGGTTGATTAAAAGAGAGAATTGAGCTAATTATGTTTACCGGCGGAGCTGCCCCCGCGCCCCGCGCCCGCCCCGCTGTTTACACTGCCGTGTTAATTATGCACCCTGCGATGGCGTTGTATGGGGTGTCATGAGCTGCTGAGTGGATCATTTGCCGAAAGCGTGTACTTTGTGTTCATCATTTATAATTAAAGGTAAATATATTGTGTTATATTATAACATTTAAGTTTGTTTATTTTTTACTAGAACTGACCTCGACTTTAAGTCCAGCTACAGAATATATTTTTTGGCCACGTGATCATGCTTCTATTTTCATAAATTAGCCACGAGGCAATACTAATCGCGGAAAATGTGTCTTGAAGCAATTTATACTATAATTATAGCAAAATAATTTATACTAAGTAATATATTCATTAAAATTGCGATGAAAAATATTATGCGACAAGAAGGGCTCCCGTTCAGGAAGACGTAGTCGGTACGGTTAGGTGCGACGACGAGCGCAGCGAGGAGAAGCAGTTAAGTTGCATATTATAGTTATACACGTGCGTGAGCCGAGTGAGCGTAGCGAGCGGTGCCGCGGCAGCGGCCGGCGAAGCGCCATAAACCCTAGAGCTTTTTTAAATAACCCCGACGTGGTTTGTGGCACGGTTTGTGGCTGACATAGTAATTGAGAAGGCAACTTAGATTTTTAGAGGGGAATCTGTTTCATTGGCACCCATTATTAACTATTAAATTAGGTACGTCACTTTATAGTCAGATTATGTTTGATCATGATATAATGTACTGTATATTTAAAAGTCATCAGTGAAAATGAGAATGTCTTTTAGTATCCATATCGATAGGACGGCAAACAGCTAAGGGTTTGTGTCATCTCACCTCAGCTCAGTATGGTTCAATCAAATCACCACATAATTTTCCGCCATCCGCAATAAATATACCTTCTCGTATGCTCGACTTCAGATGCTAACGAGTCACTTTTATGCTAAGTTTTTTTTTTTTTTTTTTTATAAGTGACTAAACCCGCGTTTGACCTCGATCGCACCTGATGGTAAGTGACGATGAGGTCGAAGATGAAAGCACACGGGTTTAGGAAGGAACTGGCTCTTTATACAATATTGCCGGAACACATTACCGCCGGAGCGGTAACATTTGGCGGCAGACTTTATATAAAGGGTGGTCGCTAGCCAGGCGGACCCAGAAGGGATCCTACCACCAAGCGTAAGTTATTTAAGTTCATTATGCTATGTGAAGATTTTAAGAAAGTTGGTAAAAAGAACTTGCCTATCGCATTAGGCTACCTGTAAGGATAGATGTAAGTGGTTTGTTTGATGATTTAATAAACTACAATGACAATGCTACAGATGTCATTTTTGCACGATATCTGCAATAATACTATTGACAGCTCGGATTTGACAGCCCTTGCCTTGCAGTTTAGAACACCTTCACGACGTACGAGGCATTGCCCTTTATTTCACGTTCCAATCAGCCGTAGCAATTACGCCAAAAATTCAGTATTAACTAGAATGTTGAGCCTTTATAATAAACAATTTGAAACTCTAGATCTTTTTCATTTATCTAAACACTCATTTAAAAAGAAGGTTACGAATTTGTTAAAACTTAAATTAAACATTTAAAAACGATAAATACATAAGCTACAACAGTTCATTTAAATAAAGGGGTTATTTTTTAGTGTATTCTGTCGATATAAATATAAATCAAATATATAATCGTATCACAGTTTCTTACTTTTCACACACACACACACACACGTACACACACACACACACTAATACTGCAGGTTGTACTATGCATATTTTTATTTTTTTTTTCTCTCAAATTTGGTGTAATTTACTATATTCTGATAAATTTCATTCCCATTTTGTCAATTTAAATCAATCAATAAATTAGTTGTCACTTAGAAAATCAATAATTTTAACAACGTACTGTAGTCAACTTCAAGCATTATTCTATTATGTAACTTATCTGAAAGTTGTGAACCTGTAATTGGCAGTAGGAATTGTATTTTTAAGATTATTTTATAATGTGAAAGTGCTGTTGGTTCTGTATAAATAAATAAATAAACAAAATAATAAAAAAAAAAAAACAATATTTCGTAATATAATAATATAAAGTGTTGCATATTTAGTTTATTGTTTGTGCATTTTGATGTAAATACTGGAATAAGCAATGGTGTTCAATGCCTAAACCTCGGTGTCGGACAATACAATACAACGTACATTCGTGTCAAGACGGAGCGACCCGGCTACCTGCATACTGTGCACATTTGCACAATCGAATCAAACCTTCAAGCGTTCAAATCGTATTTCGCCTGTCGTGTTAACGCTGACTCGTTCGAATCCTGCCATTCGCGAATTATAAACTAATTTACCCCCGCCGGACTACTGCTACATAAGTAAGAATAGACAGAGTTTTATCGAAATATTGTACTCAAATCATTTTTTTGGGGAAGAAATCCATTTGTAGATAAAACAAAAAGCAGAATTAAGTAATAATGTCTTCAATCTCTCGTGACCGCGGGGTCTCCAAAGACACCGAAAATGTACTTATACCCGATAAATCCGGTTAAAAAGTGTTTTATTTAAGTGCAGAAATACTTGTTAGAATTAGGATAAGGATTTATGAAATACTCCTTTGTGAATTCGCGCAACTACTTCGAACAACATCTTATGAGTCAAGTGACGATTTAAAAACCATAAGCATTGGACCAACAAGTTGTGTGATTGCCAGCGAAACGCTCCGCTCACCGCTCTCCGCTCGCCGCCCAGCCGCCGCCGCTTTTAATTAAGCCAATTAGAAAGATGGCTGCTGCGGTGTTTGCGTAAAAATCTAAACAAGCCGCCGGAAACGGAACGCGAGTGATGAGAAATTGTAATTGTCGATGGATCCTCGGCGATTCGTGTTTAACTACCGAAATTGGACCGGAGCTAGTTTCTTTTTATATTTCAAGAAAAAACGGATTGCCATTCATTTTGACCGAACATATTTTTTTTTTTAATACATTAAATTCACGATGTGGGCTTCACTTTTATATTTTTTGTAATTGAAATTTACAAAGCAAAATAAACTACAATTCCGAAACAAAAGCAAAAACTTTAGAGAATTTATACCGTAATAACTGGCATACCTCGCACATGTAATGCTGATTGGATCCGGATCGAGTCCCGCGGGAGCCTCAGCAAATAATCACGGAAGTAAATGTCAACACACGCACATCTCCATTATTATTCCATACATTTTTCCAGGCAGCTCCTTTGCGGAGCGGGCTACTAATTAATTCCGTATTTCTGCTTAGATTCGCCGAATGTGTTTGCTCTGTATGCTCAAGTTTTGTTTACCGCGTAAACACATTTTTTCCATTCCCCGTAATTGAGGAGGCAAATAAAAAACAACACTTGTAAAAACAAAGTAAATTAATTGCAACATTGATAAACATTCCAGTGTGCTGTAGAAACGGAGCCATTTTAAATAATTGTTAAGAAATCAGTTATAAAACTCTCCAGTAGAACGGTACTTCTCGGGGCGCATTTGAATAAAGGAAAGGAAAAAATATGAATTTTAAATGTTTAATCTGGTGGTGAAAAATTAAATTATACGGTACTGGAAGCTCATAACAGTGAGTGGAGGGCAAACAGCGGGAAGGCGGCTCATTATTCCGCGCTCAGATGTGGCCTTTTAAAATGGATGAGAGTGTGTCCGCTCCGCCTCAAGTCGCGCTGCATTGTCGGATATTGACTGCTATAAGCTCCTTGTTTTCATCCTTTTTAATTTTTACTTTTTTTTTATTATTATTTATGACATAGCTCGCGTTTGACCTCAACCTCAGCTGATGGTAAGTGAAGATGTGGTCTGTGATGAAAGCACTCGGGCCTAGGACAGAACTGGCTCTTCATAAAGTATTGCCGGAACACATCGCCGCCGGAGCGGTGACATTTGGCGGCAGATTTTATATGAAGGTCGTTAGCCAGTCGCCATTCGCCATTTACCATTTACGACACACGCTTATCCAGGGAAGGGCTGTTCTAAGCCGACACTTCACGGACAGTTCTTAGACATCTTTTAAAACACGTTTACAATACTCCTTCACGCAAGTTACAATTGCGACCATCACAGACAAACACAATTCGATTTTCTCAGGAACACAGCTGTTCACAAAGCAAGTTGAAGGGTTGCAGCAATTTTTCTGAAGCTCCCAACTTTTAGGCAGATTACATTTGCAATGCCAGCCTACTCGGCGAACGCAATTCAATTTCATTTGAAATTTTGTATTTTCTTATCAAAAGAATCGGTTTTATATTGCAGTAGTAAATTCGTGTTTACCGTTAAATACAGTTTGCTAATTGGAAAGTAAGTAAATAAAACGTACGTACGTTATTTGCTTGACATGTGAATTAATTTTAATAAAATGCTTTTTCAAGTTTGACTCAAAATTATCAATTAGATGAAATAAAGCGCGTGTTTTTTATTACATTCGATTAGTATACATTTCTTATTTCTAAAGAGATTTTTAGTTTGTGAAAAATATTTTGTTACCATTCGATATTTTTATTTGTATTAATGATTAAAATTGAAACAACAGTGTTATTGTAAACAAAATAAACGATGGCAATAGATGTGTTGGTTCTTAACCGACTTCCAAAAAAGGAGGAGGTTCTCAATTCGTCTGTATTTTTTTTGTGTCTTTGTTACACGATATTTCGGACAATTATGGATCGATTTTGAAAATTCTTGTTTCATATGATAGAGGATACTTCATAGTTGGTCCCATATAAATTTCATCGAAATCGGATGAGTTCGGAGTATGTTTACGTGGATGACATCACAACTCAGCTAAAGTTTAGAAGTGAAGTCGGTTTTTTTAATGCTCTGCATTCGTTGATTATTATTGGAATCTAAGCCCCACTTTAGTCTCCATCGAACCCGATGTACGTAAGATGACAGCGCAAGGTTTAGGTAGGAACGGTTTTAGGAATATATTTTCGTAACTAAATATGATAATTTGAATTTAATTAAATATCAAAACCGCCAATAGTGCGAGTAATGTTAAGGGGACGATTTTCCTTGTTTATAGTGAAAATAATTATGATACATCAAGTATGCAAGCAGTCTTTGGATCTAATTAATAAACTTGATTAGTTCGATAAGTTCTTGACGCGATCTTAAGTTCATCACGCGGGGTGACAGGTACTCAGCCCTGCACAATCCAATACAGACTACATATCTGTACAGGGTGAAACTTAATTTGTACACAGAAGTGATTCATACTTTTAGCATTAGTTTAAACACATGCACAACAGTGAAAAATATGCAATCTTATTTTTTCAATTAAAAAATAATAATGTTTTGTTCCGGGGATATTCTGTTTACACTTATGTTTCACCTAATATATTGCTTCACTTTGCAGATAGTAAATATAAGAATGAATGGACTATTATAATTATGTAAATATATAACATGTATTTCTCTGTATGAATTTTATTCCAGCATACAAAAACTCACTGACGAGGACAAGCTTCAAGCAATATAAGGTTGATGATAAAATAATTTGGGTTGGGATTGTCTGGAAGAGATTGTCTGTAGATGATAAGGCCGCCTATTGTGCACTGTACCTATTATATTTTTAATAAAGTTACGTCTTACTCCATGTGTACAATGAAGAATAAATAAATAAATAAAATAAATAATTTGGGTCCTTAATTGGTGTTGTCTGTTATCAAGTGTATTTTAATTTCTCAGGTGCAAAATGTACTAAAGATTAGTTTATTTATTAGGTTACCTATACATCAGTCATTTATACTTATAGACTTACCAAAATAGTACCTTGTTACTATCGCATATTTCCAACTCAATTTACAATCAAAAATATAAACCCCTACTAGTTCAAAAATTAATATTTTGGAAGAAATTTCTTATTAGTCACCCTTTGCACATTTTCTTGTGATTATGGTTTTCTTTTTATTTTGTTTTCTCTGTGTTGTACAATAAAGTATAAATAAATATATACATAGTTCATACAAATAATAATTCAAATATCAAGCCATGGTATAAAGCTGCTAGGCATGTTTCATGAGCAGCATATGTATTAAGTAATTATATCAGTATTACTACATATTCCTTCAACTTAGTCACAAATTGTCGTTTCTTCGAGTATTCTGGGTCGTAATAATAAAGGACACAGAAGTTGCAAATGAGAAACTGTTCATCTGGCATGAATTTACGAGGAAGCACAATGTTTGTGCTCCCTGAACATATCATGCAACTATGCATGGCTTGGACACTGCTATAAAACAGAGGGTTTCAACAAACTTTTAATTTTATTACAGTATATTAGCATTTAAAACATATGGTTAGTTAGGGTTTATCTTAGCTTTTGTTTTTATTTATCTTGATTTTTTTATGTTGCTTACTTAAAAATACAAACCTATTTGTACAATTTGTAACCAAATTAAATATGACCAAGAAAAGACACAAAAGCCTGTTGAATAAACTGTTTCCTTTAATAGTTTTCATATCAACAGACGATACAATCCCACGTATTACATTTGTGCTGTGGCATGGTGCAGGTGACAGTTACACTAACATATTGTTTCACTCCTCAAAGTTGCCGCGATTTACATATTATGACTTAGTGTTTCAGTTGTATTATCTCATTAGTACCAGTGGTGAATTAAATTATACCCAACCAGAATGCTCTAGTCAACATCTTTTATTTATTCCGATCTTAAAAACATATTAGATAAAAGCACCTTAAAGTCTGTCTATTTTGCTCTTTCCCAATCTTTACTTTTATATGCTATTGCAGGCTGGGGTAGTTGCGGCTCAACTCTTATGAAAAAGGTTGAAGTTTCTCAAAAAATTAATTTAAAAATAATTGAAAGAAGACCTAGAACTTTTTCAACTGAATCACTTTTTAAATTGGCTAAAGTACTGTCACCTCGTAAGTTATTTATTTGGCAATCTATTCTTTATTTAGTTCAACATTCGGATAAATTCCCAATTAACAGTAAAACTAGACATTTAAGAAATACATCAATAAAGACCTACGACATCCCATTCAGACATTTTTCAGCAACTCGCAGACATGTCTCACAAATTGCTCCCCGGATGTACGAACACTTGCCGGCGGATGTTAGAGAGCTTATTGATAGCATTAGGAACTATTTTGTTCAAACGCAAGTTAAATGTATAACAAACGCTGTAAAATCTAAAGTAAAAACATATCTACAAGAACTAAGTTATTCAGAATTCTCCATATTATATAATAAACTTATATAACTAGATGTACTAATTTGTATCTATCTAAAATGAACACTATATTTTATATACGTATATGTATGTATGTATTAACTATAGCAATATAATAATTCTATCTATGAGTTATTAAATTTTAAATAACTGTTATTTTATTTTCACATACTAAAAGATTTTAGCAATATACACCTTATTCTGCTCTGGTCAAAAACTATGTTCCTTAAAACCTGGCTAACCCTAGCACAGACCTTGGTCTATTGGGGTTGCCTTAGTTCCCACCTTAATTGCAACTGTAAGCGCTTACCTGAGTCTATTTATCTAGTGGTGTAATATGTAGTTATTATTGTGTATAAATAAATAAATAAAAATAAATAAAAAAATAAATAAAAAAAAAACAAATAAAAACAAATTGAACTCTGAAACTTAAGTGGTTCTGACAGATTGAACGTTATTCAGGTAACTGTCGCCCTCACCATGCTACACAGGGCAAATAGCATAATGTATTTTCAGGATCTCTTTTAAGTTGGTAAATATACTGAGAAAAGCCGTCATTATCAAACATCTGATCCAAGCAAGGGGCACTGACCTTGAGGGCTGGCCGCACTGGTTGTCTTGTTGCGCCGCTGATAGCGCGTCTTTCTGTTCCACTCGGATCGTTGTACCTGCGGGGAAACATTACATGATTAGGAAATACATCAATAAAGCAATAATGCTTAGGCTACACTACCGTGATATGCCAATAATTATTGCCATAACTTAAACACCTAGGTGTAACCATGATTTACGGCCATAATTTTACAATGCCAATCAATATGGCAAATTGCGGTAGGCAACAGCTCCGGCGGCGGTCTTTTTTCGCAAATCAAAGAAGATTACCGCAGTAATTATTGCGTTTGTGGCCACACTACCGTTTGTCCAGTGTGCAATATGAGCTCACCGGCGACGCACGTATCAACCGACATGGAGTGGTCAAATGAAAAAGCGCTCGAGTTTTTAGAATTATTCCAATCCGAACCATCTCTTTGGGATACCCTATTTTGTCTTCTTTTAGCTTTGTTGAAATTTAAAAGATTCATGTAAAAATAATTGGCACTCATAAAACACAACACAGCTGCAGCTTCGACCTCCATCTTGAAAAAGTGATATTTTCCGCCAAATTTATTGACATATCATGCAGTTTAAACGGTAATTTAATGCCATAAGTATTGCCGGTAGACGGTAAGGTAAGTTGTTGACAGTAAAGTGTGGTACGTGTGTGTAGGTCTCACCCTGGCTGCGCTGCAGGCGCGTGGTGACGCCGGGCGGCAGCTCGGGCTCGGGGCGGCTGGCGGCCCGAGCGGCGCTGGCGCAGCAGCTGACAGTAAAGTGTGGTACGTGTGTGTAGGTCTCACCCTGGCTGCGCTGCAGGCGCGTGGTGACGCCGGGCGGCAGCTCGGGCTCGGGCGCGGCGCGCGGCGGCTGGCGGCCCGAGCGGCGCTGGCGCAGCAGCTGACAGTAAAGTGTGGTACGTGTGTGTAGGTCTCACCCTGGCTGCGCTGCAGGCGCGTGGTGACGCCGGGCGGCAGCTCGGGCTCGGGCGCGGCGCGCGGCGGCTGGCGGCCCGAGCGGCGCTGGCGCAGCAGCTGACAGTAAAGTGTGGTACGTGTGTGTAGGTCTCACCCTGGCTGCGCTGCAGGCGCGTGGTGACGCCGGGCGGCAGCTCGGGCTCGGGCGCGGCGCGCGGCGGCTGGCGGCCCGAGCGGCGCTGGCGCAGCAGCTGACAGTAAAGTGTGGTACGTGTGTGTAGGTCTCACCCTGGCTGCGCTGCAGGCGCGTGGTGACGCCGGGCGGCAGCTCGGGCTCGGGCGCGGCGCGCGGCGGCTGGCGGCCCGAGCGGCGCTGGCGCAGCAGCTGACAGTAAAGTGTGGTACGTGTGTGTAGGTCTCACCCTGGCTGCGCTGCAGGCGCGTGGTGACGCCGGGCGGCAGCTCGGGCTCGGGCGCGGCGCGCGGCGGCTGGCGGCCCGAGCGGCGCTGGCGCAGCAGCTGACAGTAAAGTGTGGTACGTGTGTGTAGGTCTCACCCTGGCTGCGCTGCAGGCGCGTGGTGACGCCGGGCGGCAGCTCGGGCTCGGGCTCGGGGCGGCTGGCGGCCCGAGCGGCGCTGGCGCAGCAGCTGACAGTAAAGTGTGGTACGTGTGTGTAGGTCTCACCCTGGCTGCGCTGCAGGCGCGTGGTGACGCCGGGCGGCAGCTCGGGCTCGGGGCGGCTGGCGGCCCGAGCGGCGCTGGCGCAGCAGCTGACAGTAAAGTGTGGTACGTGTGTGTAGGTCTCACCCTGGCTGCGCTGCAGGCGCGTGGTGACGCCGGGCGGCAGCTCGGGCTCGGGGCGGCTGGCGGCCCGAGCGGCGCTGGCGCAGCAGCTGACAGTAAAGTGTGGTACGTGTGTGTAGGTCTCACCCTGGCTGCGCTGCAGGCGCGTGGTGACGCCGGGCGGCAGCTCGGGCTCGGGCGCGGCGCGCGGCGGCTGGCGGCCCGAGCGGCGCTGGCGCAGCAGCTGACAGTAAAGTGTGGTACGTGTGTGTAGGTCTCACCCTGGCTGCGCTGCAGGCGCGTGGTGACGCCGGGCGGCAGCTCGGGCTCGGGCGCGGCGCGCGGCGGCTGGCGGCCCGAGCGGCGCTGGCGCAGCAGCTGACAGTAAAGTGTGGTACGTGTGTGTAGGCCTCACCCTGGCTGCGCTGCAGGCGCGTGGTGACGCCGGGCGGCAGCTCGGGCTCGGGCGCGGCGCGCGGCGGCTGGCGGCCCGAGCGGCGCTGGCGCAGCAGCTGACAGTAAAGTGTGGTACGTGTGTGTAGGTCTCACCCTGGCTGCGCTGCAGGCGCGTGGTGACGCCGGGCGGCAGCTCGGGCTCGGGCTCGGGGCGGCTGGCGGCCCGAGCGGCGCTGGCGCAGCAGCTGACAGTAAAGTGTGGTACGTGTGTGTAGGTCTCACCCTGGCTGCGCTGCAGGCGCGTGGTGACGCCGGGCGGCAGCTCGGGCTCGGGGCGGCTGGCGGCCCGAGCGGCGCTGGCGCAGCAGCTGACAGTAAAGTGTGGTACGTGTGTGTAGGTCTCACCCTGGCTGCGCTGCAGGCGCGTGGTGACGCCGGGCGGCAGCTCGGGCTCGGGGCGGCTGGCGGCCCGAGCGGCGCTGGCGCAGCAGCTGACAGTAAAGTGTGGTACGTGTGTGTAGGTCTCACCCTGGCTGCGCTGCAGGCGCGTGGTGACGCCGGGCGGCAGCTCGGGCTCGGGCGCGGCGCGCGGCGGCTGGCGGCCCGAGCGGCGCTGGCGCAGCAGCTGACAGTAAAGTGTGGTACGTGTGTGTAGGTCTCACCCTGGCTGCGCTGCAGGCGCGTGGTGACGCCGGGCGGCAGCTCGGGCTCGGGCGCGGCGCGCGGCGGCTGGCGGCCCGAGCGGCGCTGGCGCAGCAGCTGACAGTAAAGTGTGGTACGTGTGTGTAGGCCTCACCCTGGCTGCGCTGCAGGCGCGTGGTGACGCCGGGCGGCAGCTCGGGCTCGGGCGCGGCGCGCGGCGGCTGGCGGCCCGAGCGGCGCTGGCGCAGCAGCTGACAGTAAAGTGTGGTACGTGTGTGTAGGTCTCACCCTGGCTGCGCTGCAGGCGCGTGGTGACGCCGGGCGGCAGCTCGGGCTCGGGGCGGCTGGCGGCCCGAGCGGCGCTGGCGCAGCAGCTGACAGTAAAGTGTGGTACGTGTGTGTAGGTCTCACCCTGGCTGCGCTGCAGGCGCGTGGTGACGCCGGGCGGCAGCTCGGGCTCGGGGCGGCTGGCGGCCCGAGCGGCGCTGGCGCAGCAGCTGACAGTAAAGTGTGGTACGTGTGTGTAGGTCTCACCCTGGCTGCGCTGCAGGCGCGTGGTGACGCCGGGCGGCAGCTCGGGCTCGGGCTCGGGGCGGCTGGCGGCCCGAGCGGCGCTGGCGCAGCAGCTGACAGTAAAGTGTGGTACGTGTGTGTAGGTCTCACCCTGGCTGCGCTGCAGGCGCGTGGTGACGCCGGGCGGCAGCTCGGGCTCGGGGCGGCTGGCGGCCCGAGCGGCGCTGGCGCAGCAGCTGACAGTAAAGTGTGGTACGTGTGTGTAGGTCTCACCCTGGCTGCGCTGCAGGCGCGTGGTGACGCCGGGCGGCAGCTCGGGCTCGGGCTCGGGGCGGCTGGCGGCCCGAGCGGCGCTGGCGCAGCAGCTGACAGTAAAGTGTGGTACGTGTGTGTAGGTCTCACCCTGGCTGCGCTGCAGGCGCGTGGTGACGCCGGGCGGCAGCTCGGGCTCGGGGCGGCTGGCGGCCCGAGCGGCGCTGGCGCAGCAGCTGACAGTAAAGTGTGGTACGTGTGTGTAGGTCTCACCCTGGCTGCGCTGCAGGCGCGTGGTGACGCCGGGCGGCAGCTCGGGCTCGGGGCGGCTGGCGGCCCGAGCGGCGCTGGCGCAGCAGCTGACAGTAAAGTGTGGTACGTGTGTGTAGGTCTCACCCTGGCTGCGCTGCAGGCGCGTGGTGACGCCGGGCGGCAGCTCGGGCTCGGGCGCGGCGCGCGGCGGCTGGCGGCCCGAGCGGCGCTGGCGCAGCAGCTGACAGTAAAGTGTGGTACGTGTGTGTAGGTCTCACCCTGGCTGCGCTGCAGGCGCGTGGTGACGCCGGGCGGCAGCTCGGGCTCGGGCGCGGCGCGCGGCGGCTGGCGGCCCGAGCGGCGCTGGCGCAGCAGCTGACAGTAAAGTGTGGTACGTGTGTGTAGGTCTCACCCTGGCTGCGCTGCAGGCGCGTGGTGACGCCGGGCGGCAGCTCGGGCTCGGGCGCGGCGCGCGGCGGCTGGCGGCCCGAGCGGCGCTGGCGCAGCAGCTGACAGTAAAGTGTGGTACGTGTGTGTAGGTCTCACCCTGGCTGCGCTGCAGGCGCGTGGTGACGCCGGGCGGCAGCTCGGGCTCGGGCGCGGCGCGCGGCGGCTGGCGGCCCGAGCGGCGCTGGCGCAGCAGCTGACAGTAAAGTGTGGTACGTGTGTGTAGGCCTCACCCTGGCTGCGCTGCAGGCGCGTGGTGACGCCGGGCGGCAGCTCGGGCTCGGGCGCGGCGCGCGGCGGCTGGCGGCCCGAGCGGCGCTGGCGCGGCTTGCGCAGCAGCTGCTTGTAGTTCTCCGCCTTCTTCGATAGGTAGTAGAACCTGCGGGCCGGGGGGGGGGACTCAGTGGACTGCTTTGGTTCCATGTACGGGAAATGAAGGCTCAAACTCTATTGTAGCATTATAGTATTTGGTAAAAATCTGTTAATTTGTTCTTAGTGAATAAAGGACACAATATACTAGAATAGGCAAAAATTTTATTGTACATTGTATCAAATTTCCCCAACTAATTTTTACATTAATGTCCAAGGCATGGAACTCAGATTAAGTTACCATTTTTTACAAGTTTGGAATGTTTGATATGCTGCCTTCTGTAAACTTAAATCTGGGAATCCAGTGGTATACATATCTAACACAGAGTGATCAAATGTACATTGTTTTTGAAATACATCTGGTATATTCTGAGAATAAACAAAATTTTAATTGTTATTTTGAACTGTATAAATTAAATTGTTTATTTTATTAACCTTTACTAGATTTAATGTGTTTCTTGGGGTGTTCTCTTCATTGGTCTGTCCGACTATGAAGAAAAGACACTCGGGTGAGCGAACCCAGCCTCCCTAGCTACTGCGTACACAACAAACGTCCCCTCCGTACATGCAGCATCCCCATAATACCTTTTCCCTTCCCATCATTCATAATTCCCTTCCAAATTTATTTATTTACAATCTTTGGGAAAACTTACAGCTAGGAAATACAATAACAATTTTATAGAGATAGAAAGCCAAAACAAGTTTTCACTTCTAAAAATATAAAGTTTAGGTAAATACAATTCACAGTCATAAGATTCTACATATTATTTATTCTTTGACAAAAAAACACAAAAAATATTCTTAGAGAAAAAATATATATATCTATATATAATAAATATTAACAAATTAATAAATTAAGCATAAGAAAACTAAGAGCCAAAACATACGGATATATAATCTATACGAGTAAACAAATTTTTTTTTTTATACACTAAATTACCCAATCCTTTCCTATCCAATGAAGTAGGAGAATCAGAAATGATGAGGAGGGGAATACAAAATAGACTACCCCAGGAGGGTACCAGTCGAGCTGGAGAATCCCTCCCTGAGGTCAACTCAGGCTGCCCGATCGTATCTGGGGGGGGCAATATTCCCGACGGCGACGTGCATTGCCACACGTCACGTCTTGTGTCACGTCACCCCCAGCAGGCAAAAAGAGGGCAGGAGAATGCTTATTTGCGACGATGAATGTTTGTGGAAGAAAAGATGATAAGATTGACGAAATATGCGAGGTGATGAATGCCAGGAAAATTTATGTGTTAGATGTGGGTGACTCGAAAAAGAAAGGTTGTTGAATGTCCACGCATGGGCGACTCTCTGCTTACTGGACTGGAGTAGAGAGTTTGAGAGAGGAAGCCAAGGTGTGGGCGTTCTTGTGTCAGAAAGATTGAATGTTTGTGTAAAAGGTTATGAGTATGTGAGTCCCAAGCTCCTGTGGCTGAGACTGAAAGTAGGCGTGACCAGGATTTTTATCCTTTGTCTGTATGCGCCAGATATGTCCAAGCCACAGGCATTCAGGGAAGAGTTTTGGAATAATGTAAGAGATGTCCTTGGGAGGTGTGAAAATAATGAAAGGATGTTATGTTAGGCGATTTTAATGGCTCGGTGGGAATAAAGCGTGATGGGAACGAAATGGTGTTAGGTTATTTTGGTGATGAAAGGATAAATGATAATGGCACTAGTCTGTTAGATGTATGTTTGGAGAGAAAGCTTGTGGTGACTAACACTATGTTTAGTCACAAAATAATTCATATGTATACATGGCATAGTCTTCAATACAAGCCTTTGAGAAAAGATGAAAGTATATCAAGTGCTTAAGATGCTGCAGGTACTTCTCGCAAACATATCATCACACCATCTCACCTGACACAGTCCCGGACTGTCTTCCGGGGAAGGAAGCTGGCGATCTGGCCGAAGTTCTTGGGATGCTGCAGGTACTTCTCCCGGAACATTTCCCGCTCCGCCTGCGACCACACGTTGCGCAGTTGGAGCTCTTTGTGTTCAGACTCCATGTCCATACACCGACCTGTTCAAATGCAAAATGTTAGTAAAAAAATATGTTTATAGCCGCTTCAAAATTTAGGCACAGTTGTATTTTCAAAATTCTAGTGAATAGATTAAGATGACTTAATATTATGATCTAGAATTAACAAATACGAAAGGTATTTCGAAAGCTAAAGGGCTCACGCATAAACTCCTACTAATAAACCTATAAGTAAAAGTAAGATGGAAAAGCTAACATTCTCACTTATCATCAGTTTCATGCCCAACAATTTAAGGTTAAGACCTGAAAGTTTTTGGGTTTTTACAATTAAAGTATCAACATTACTAATATAAATTGATTATATTTCCTCAGCACAATTAATGTGTTTTTTTTATATTGCATAAGGTCAGATGAACAGGTAAGTTACAGTTTGCAGTATAAAATTTAGGCAGAACCATGAGACAATAGAAAGTAAGTCTCAGTACACATATCTATTCTGATTATACTCTCTTTCTGTCAAATGTACTGTTGTTTAGTTCATCTTTCGGCATTCCCAAGCAAACTTTTATTTATTTATTTAACAATTTATGTACACACTACAAATGAGATCAGATAAAGTAAAACATAAGATAATATTTATCTGATAAGCCACTGTTTCAATTAGTACATACATACTATCAAAGCTATTTATTTAATTTAATATAGTTATTTAGGTGACATTATCACAATGAAAGTTGCAACTTTAGTATTTTTCTATTTTTCAGTCAATTTATTGTATTGTGTGTCTGTAATATAAGTGAGTTAGATAGACCCAATCATAAGTTCATCCCTTTCTACTGTTTCTTAGGTCACTTTTTAAAACCATTCAATGAAACAAGACATAGTGAGTGTATTTATGTCAAAAAGTCAAAAACCAAAAAGTTCGAGAACCTTGTCCGTGTCGGTAAAGATGCATGCGGAAAGAGATTTCATGCTTTGATTTAGTGTCTTTTATATTATTCGGTACATTTGGTGGTTCCGACTTCATTTTAAATAATCGCTATACACTGATATATGAATTAGCGTATAGTTATTTTTTTCCTATAGGGCTGAAATAAAAAGTAGCCTGGGATGGACTCCACTATTTCAGATTAGGTCTTAATATTTCTGAAGGTTTTTTTTTTATAAAATATGGATGGGACGTTTGTTTTCCATGACACCTGATGTTAAGTGAACATGAAGACTAAGGTGGTACAAGTCCATCCACGAGGAACCTATTCACTCGACGCTTAAAAGTACTAGGACTATACTGGTTAGGGTAGATAGACGGCAGTTCATTCCATACCTTGGCAACCCGTATCAAAAAAGAAAAGTAAAAGCGCTTAGTTCGACTTTTCGGACTATCTACCACATACGGATGGAATTTCTGTCTGCGTCTAGTAGTCCGATGGTAAAAGGGTGAGGGTTCAATTTGTTCAAACAGAGCACTCGCGCACTCACCAAAGTCAGTCCGATGGTAAAAGGGTGAGGGTTCAATTTGTTCAAACAGAGCACTCGCGCACTCACCAAAGTGTATCCTGTATACGGTTAAACAAGCAACTTTACGACGATGCTCTAGGGTCTGCAGTTTTTTGGTTGTAAGGTCGACTTTGATATAACTTAATTTATTGTTGTCCTCGTGCTCCTGCTCGTGCAGCTTGTCACGGCTCCTGCAGCCTGCTGGGCCTGCACTGGGCCCGCGTGTGTACACTCACGGTTGGTGTCGGTGTAGAGCGGCGCGCGGTCGGCGGGGTCGCGGCGCAGCGGCGGCACCACGGTGAGCGCGCGCATCTTCTTGTCCTCGTGCTCCTGCTCGTGCAGCTTGTCACGGCTCCTGCAGCCTGCTGGGCCTGCACTGGCGCCGCGTGTGTACACTCACGGTTGGTGTCGGTGTAGAGCGGCGCGCGGTCGGCGGGGTCGCGGCGCAGCGGCGGCACCACGGTGAGCGCGCGCATCTTCTTGTCCTCGTGCTCCTGCTCGTGCAGCTTGTCACGGCTCCTGCAGCTGGGCCTGCACTGGGCCCGCGTGTGTACACTCACGGTTGGTGTCGGTGTAGAGCGGCGCGCGGTCGGCGGGGTCGCGGCGCAGCGGCGGCACCACGGTGAGCGCGCGCATCTTCTTGTCCTCGTGCTCCTGCTCGTGCAGGTTGTCGGCGATCTCCTCCAGCTCCGCCTCGGACTTGACGCGCGCGCCCAGCCGGTGGAAGCGCTCGCGCTCCTCCCGCGCCTTGCGCAGCTCGGGGAACACCTGCACAGAGGAGGATGACTCAGCTTTACATTCAAATACACACAAATCACGAACTGACAGACAAAATTATGTATGAAAACCATCAATAGATGAATTCTCAGTTTGCAATATGAGATTTTTTCATCTATACTAATAAATAAAGCTCAAGAGTTTGTATGTTTTTTTTTTTTATATTGTAAGGATAGGACGTTCGTCTTCCATGCCACCTGATGGAAAGTGCGCATAAAGACTATAGTGTTACACGTCCATCCACGAGAAACCTATTCACTCGACACTTAAAAGTTCCAGGACTGTAGTGGTCAGGAAAAACAGACGCAGGCAGATTGTTCCACTCCTTGGCAATCCGTACCAAAAAGGAACTATCGAAGCGTTTTGTTCGACTTCTTGGTAAAACCACTATGTAGGGATGGAAGTTCTGTCTGCGTCTGGTAGTCCGGTGGGTAAAAAGGGGTGGGTTCAATTTGGTCAAAAAGAGCACTCGCACATTCACCAAAATGTAGCCGACAAAATACTGTCAAACAAGCAACCTTACGACGATGCTCCAGCGACTGCAATTTTTTATTTGTAAGGTTGTTGTTATTTATGAGTTTACGGGCTCTTCGGTCAACAGAGTCTAGCGCTTCGAGCTGGTATTTGGCAGAACCATCCCAAAGATGACTACAGTACTCCATGCACGACCTCACTTGGGCTGTGTATAAGTTGAGCAGCCGTTCAGGGCTGAAGTACCGCCGGACCTTCGAGATGATACCCAATTTTTTGGAAGCCGTTTTTGCCATAGACTCAATTTGTTGACCGAAGTTTAATTTGGACGTTATAGTGACGCCCAAAAGCCCTAGTTGGTCGGTGATGGGAACAGATACATTCTGGAAAGTGGACGTAAAAGTAAAGGTGCTCTTTTTAGCGGAGAATAGACACGCTTGTGTTTTGGAGGCGTTGAATTTGACCAGGTTAGATTCGCCCCAATCGGACACATTCCGCAAGGTCGAATCAACGCGCTCAATCATAGACTTTCTCAAAACCTGGATTTCATGGTCGCTCGTTCGCGCATTGGATATATATCTCTCAACAACAGTGCTGTCATCAGCATATCCAATAATGCCTGGTGTTAGGAGGTCATTAATGTGCAGCAAGAATAAAGTTGCAGAGAGAACAGATCCCTGAGGTACCCCGGCATTAATTGCCATTAGGTCAGAGGAGTAGCCGTCTAAGACTACTCGAATCGACCGTTCCCTCAGAAAATCAGATATCCAGTCGCCATATGCTGGAAGCCTGCTTAAGAGACCATCGTGCCAGACCCTGTCAAAGGCCTTGGAGATGTCTAAGGATACAGCTATTGCTTCACCATCCATGACCCTCCAAGGCCTCACTCCATAAGTGTGTGGCATACACTAGAAGATCACCGGTCGAGCGTCCACTGTGGAAACCATAATGGCTATCGCTTAGGAGCTCGTTGGTCTCAAGGTATGCCAGGAGTCGATTGTTCAATACACGTTCCATGACTTTGCAAAGTATGGAAGTGATTGAAATTGGTTGAAAGTTGACAGGATCAGCACGGCTTCACAGCACTTCTTCGGTACTGGTTGTACATTAGCCAGCTTCCAGGATTTTGGGGCATCTCGTGAACTGGTCCGATTTGAAAAATTATTTTTGCATTGAATAGTCCATTTATTGAGAAAGGCTTTAGGCTATTTATACTTTATTTTACCGACTATTACTAAATAGGAATGCAGGTTTTGATTGTCATTGGAATGTGATTTATTGAATCTAAGATTGACACTTGAGAAAACACAGTATTAATTGATGTATCTTTGTTAAACACTTCAATGTATAGATTTCTCTGAAAAACATCATGTTTTTTTTAAATCTATGAAATATGCATTACAATATTAATGACACTCAACTCAATAGCATGCAATAAACACTCATTTTAATAAAATTATATGTTACTAGCCACCGCGCGCAGTTTTGCCCGCGTAACTTTTGATTCCGTGGGAATTTCGGGATAAACTATAGCCAGAGATGTAACTTATCTGAGATACAAGTATCTGAAATACAGATACAAGATACAAAATACGTATTTTGATCTTGTAACTATAAAACTTTTTTTTAATTTATTTCGTATCTTATATTTAAATACCTTTCGTTTGGTATCTTAGTATTTTGTAGATACTATGTTTTCTAAAATACTTTTAGTAATAGATGACTGATTTTATTGTATGTAAAAGAACTTATCCTGACTGAAACACGAAAAATTTATCGAACTGAAAAACATAAATCGGAAGCTTTAGACAATATTGATGTTTAAATTAACTTTAGAAACGGGATATTTACCATGTTTTTCATTTATTTTGATGATGTATAAAAAAAAAGTCAAAAGATGAATCTTATTACATGTTTTTAGAGGATTCTGATTCCTCTGTTGCAAGTGCCGAAAACACTGGATCTACTGGCAGCATCGCTGACTTAGAAGCATTGCAATACTTAAATAAACATAAAAAAATACCAACATAAAGAGCTTAAATGCTTATCCTACAATAAAAAATATATTTTTCATGATCATGAGGCCCCATCGAAGAAAAATGAGTGATCAACTATTTGAAGCACTGGTTTTACTTAAGTCTCAATTAAAATCTTAAAAGTATAATATTATGTTGTGTCACAGATCAACGCGATATAGGTACATGTAAAAAAAATAAACTTTCATTAAAAAAAAAATTGTTTTTTACAAAAGTATTTTATCCATAAAAAGTATTCAAAAGATACGTATTTTTAATCTAGTATTTCAGATACCATTCCAGAAAGTTATTTGTATCTGGTATCTGAAATACTTAATTTAAAAGTATTTTACATTTTGTATTCCAGATACTTTATTTGAGGTATCTTATACATCACTGATATAGCCAGTGATAACCTTCCTCAAGAGTTGGGCTATCAAATGCAAAAAGAATTTTTCAAATCCCACTTGTAGTTTCTGAGATTAGCGCGTTCAAACAAACAAACAAAAAAACAAACTCTTCAGCTTTATACATTAGTATAGATTGATAGCATTAATAAAACAACGAAAAATATCGCAATTTGGATCACTTTTACATTTACATTACATGGCGATGGGGTAAACCATCTCTGCCTCAGACGCCAGTGGTTGCGGGTTCGATTGTATAATTATAATTGCATAAGTTGATAAAAAATGCTATGCAATAGCTTTACCGCGACAGTCTCCGAGTGCCACAAGTCTTTTTTTTTCTTTTTTTAACAATTAAAACATTTATAACAAGAACCACAATAGGAGATCTTATTTAGAAAGTGGTAACATCCAATAATAATTAACTTTTTACAGAATAGATTAGTTCAGTTTAGTTTTAAAACCATACCCTTTAACTGCATAGATTGGTTCCTTCGCAAGTTAGAGTACTTTACTGTAACTGAGGTTTTTTTTTAAATTATTGAGTATGTCAAACACAAGAATTACTTACTTCCCCCTATAATTAGTAATTTTTTAGAATTCACCTAGACAATTTCAAAGATTAACGCACTACATCAAACAAATTCATATACCTCAATGATATGCCATTAATATCAGGTCAATATCAAAATTGGAAAAACATAACCATTAATTTCTTTCCTCAAAAATTTTTTATCATAGATTGTATAACTCTGTTAATCAATGCCAAGTAGCTAGTGTAACTTCGTATCTCTTATCAATGATAACAATACCAACAGAAAGCTAGCAGACATCACAAAATCCCACTACTTTGTGATAACATTGTTTTGTGGTTACGTCATTAATAAAGCAATGTTTCATAATTGATTACAAATAGATTTACGAATTGACGAACTTACTTGACCCAGGTGAATTAAACGGCATTGGTTAATTCAAGTATTTTTTTACACTTTGCTTTTGTTTACTTTTTGTTTAATACTTTGGCACCAGCTTCATAATAAGGATGCTTTCATTGTTAGATAATGTTAGTAGCTTTCAAATATTGTGTACTAGCAGTACATTTTGAATGTATTTGATATTTTATTTATTATGAATAATATCGAAATTCCAATTCTAACTTTAGTTATTGACTACTTTTAGTTATCTTTTGCCTGTATTTTGTTATAAGTATAATGGAAGTGTGATTTATTTTGTATGTTTGATAATGGCATGTCTCTAACAAACTATTAAGCATAAATAAAATAGAAAGATAGAATACACACCTTTTCATAATTCAAGACTAAAATGTGAGAGTATGGTTTTTGGTTTATTTTTATTCTATTACTTATATTTTTCCTTTTCTTCCAGATTGTAGCAGTAAATTCTATAGATCAATATTAAAATTTTGAACAAACCTTTTCAAAGAATTCCCTGTTCTTAGCGTCCTTGACTTTCCGCTTCTGTCCCTGTTCTATTCGCTCCACCCTCTTCAGCCATTCACTGGCCCCTCGCGTGTAAGCCTCCGCCAGGGCGTCTTCTCGCTGGGAAATTAAGAATAAATAACTGTATTAGAAAAAGGAAATATATAAGGAACATTTTGAGATCTTTATTATATGACAAATAATAAGCATGAATGTTTGTATTTCCTCTGAATCTATTTAGGTAAAGTTAGGAATATAGAAAGCCAGGTTCTCTATGTTGAATGTGTATCAAGTTAACGAAACTAATTTTACAAACAGCATGAAAATAAAATAGACATAAGCATTTGGACACTATGGTTGTGTAAAAAAAATATACATACATAAAAAAAGCAAAACGATGTTAATTTATTTTGTGATTCAAATATTACTGTATGAGCGTGATTTCCTTTTTAGTGTGTTTATTGATCCACTTTTTTATTGGTGACTAAAACCCCTCGTTTGCCCTCACACCTGATGGTACGTGAAGGTAAGTCGAAGATGACAGCACACAAGTAACTGGTTTTTCATAAAACATCGCCGGAACACATCTACGTCGGAGCTGCGACATTTGGCAGCAGATTTTGAGTCTTATGAATTGATAATATATAAACTTGTGTTGTGACGACCACACACCTGAACTAGGAGGCAGCCTAGTAAACACTCCAGTCAATCGTCCACCGCAAACTAAACTTAGTTTAGCTTAGCTTGCATACTTGAGCAAGTTTTTCATACACGTGGGTATGTAAACTGCTTATTTTTTGGTGGATGGACAACTTTAGGTTAGTTTAGTTTGATGAGTTTAGTTTTCACTAAGTTTATTTGACGGTGGACGATCGGCTGCACAGCTGAGTCAGTTTTCGAAAAGTTACTTAACTGGGCCTCGAACCCAGGAGGTAGGTATATGGCTTCGAGATTTTTGCCACTACTTCTCCATAGATTTCCGGTGGTAGATTAAGTAAAATTTGTAATAAATTTGACATATTTCAAGTTGAATAAACATACTTTTGAAATAAATAATGATGAAGCTCACCTGCTGCTTCGCCCTTCTAACCGCGCGTACATGTTTCGCCAGTACCGCTCGGAACGTGCGATGCGTGCGCGCGTTCTCTCTGTACACTTCCGCGTCTTGAGGCTGGTTGTATAGCGGGTAGCTCACGGCCGGGCCCAGGTGCGCGAGAAGCGCGTGCGCAGCGCCCGCCTGAAGGGGATAGATAGAAATTAAAGACGTGGTAGTATTATGTTGCTTACTACCTAAAACTGTGCTTATCTTAAGACCGGTACACTTCGGCGTAATTGTAACAGGCAATACAACCAATTGTCAATAAAAAAAGGCGCAGCTCGCGGGCGCACTAATCTGTACCCAGCTTTAAATAAGCACATTTTAATCGGATTTATCGCGTATACCGACTCTCTTTCAGTCGCTCGTGACCTCGAAGGTCTGTAAGGACACTGAAAGGAGAGCTAAATTTTGAAATATGATGGCGCGATAAATCTGTTTAAAAAAGTAATCCTTAATAAACGCGGGATACATAGTTTTATCTAATGAGCATGACCAACACGTTATACCTATAACAAAGAGGTTTTTTTAATTTTAAAAGTATTTAACTTTTAAAATTTTGTAATTTTAAAAGTTAAATACTTTTTTTCTCAGCATTATCATTCACTGAACCAATAGTTATCCGGTAGATAATGCAAAACGCTACTGTATAATAAAATATATTGTGTAAGCGTCGTGAATGCAAAATCAAATGTTCACTCGTATAAACGAAGTTAAGCACGCCGGTCATGGAATGAACTGACGTATCTAAAAACATTGCCAAAAAAAATTAATGCTGCCGCTATTATATTTGAACAAATATATCCAAAAGGATTCATAATTAACTTACAGTAGCCTAATGAACTACTTTTTCCCTATATTACACTGGCAAAAGACAAAACCTTCATAAATAGGATCTTGCCTTATTAAAAAATTTAAATCGTCATATCATAATTTAAGTAATTTATGGACATTTGATGAACTATGAGCACTAGTCTATATTATCTAAAATATAAAAAATACTTGTTTTCCCAATAATTCATTGGCCGTTTTTGATGTTTGTAACTGTCTTTGCATCTTGAAAAAGTAACTCCTAATACAATACATCATCAGTAGCACTTTAACCGATAGTAACTGGTTGAATACAATACAAGATGGCCACTTAATCCATAATACAAACAATGTAGCTACCTGGCCGCATCTTTCATGCGCATGAATATGATAAATCATTGATATTTCTGATTCCTGACACGTCGCCAACGGTAAACTTATTTCGAAATCACCGCTACTGACAGTGATTGTATTGGATTTTCCTTTTGATGTAACAAAACACAACTAGGCTTGTAGTTATTAAAGTGCCGCTATATAAAATACTTCTGCAATATTTGACAGATTCAATGCCTCAATAGACGAATTTTTGCTTCTAATACAGGAGTTTCTGTTTTCGATACCTACTCAGCCAGTTGCATTTAGAAATATTACTCAATTAGAGTTACTAGATTAATACTACTTTTGTTCACACAGAATGGAAATTTCCATTACATCTTGACTCCAGTAATTTTTCATGCCATCTGTTTTAATAAATAGGTGCAAAAACTGTGTGAAGTGTCTTGAAGCTGTACTCTCATTCTGAATGACAATGGAATCACGTTACGCGGCAAAATCCGTGGAATAATTCCTAAGTTTATCGCATATGCCACTGTCAATTGTTTTAAGAATAAGATAATTTAAGAGTTTGACGGAGAATATAGGGACATGAAGCATAATATGGCAAACTAAGTTGTAATATGTATTGTTATTTCATGAAATCACTAATGTGTGTCTCAAAGTGTTTATTTTTAAAATTTTATAATATTTAAATTAAAAGCTTTCTCATAAGGTCATATTAATTTAAAAACTCATGGGACTGGTTAATGTAATTTAAATTGTTTTGGATATTTATCATTTTGCTCTTAAAAATGTTATTAATTTCGTTTTTCTCATTAGTTTTTTGATACTTCTCACGATAACAGAGTAATCGCCTTCACATAGTTACACACTCATAGATTACACCCTGTATATTTTTATAGATCTCTACGAAGTGGGTTATACAAACCATTCCAATGATTTGTCCATTGAATACTCCTTGTACTATAATATCTCTACAATCCATCTAAACAAATATGAGTGAATATATGAATTAACTTTAGAAACTGTATATTTGCTACGTAATTTATTTTCAGTTCTCAATATTTCAGCACTCCTACAAGCTAAGTCACTTAAACTTATTTAAAAATCATAGTAAATCATAAAAATCCTATTTTTGTACTCAATTCAAAAGTTAACGAAAAAAACTTAAAAAGCTTTGTCAAAAAAAAGATTGCGATTTAATAAAATTTACCTTATTTGCACTGGCTATCAGTAGAATATAGATCATTAGATATGCCCAATTGGCCATTATTTTATGTTATTTTTCAGGCCCTGGCTACTGTTTAAAACGCGGTTTATTTAAAACGAGCTCCCGCCAACCAAAACCAAGAAATATTTCGTTGCAAAGAGCCGCCTAATTTTGTTGCTAACTAGTTTGAAACAGCATTGTTTTAAATTATTGTTTTAAACAGTGTAGCCGGTGCTCGAAGAATAAAGGCCAATGTCGCATCTCGCGGTGTCTATGCGCGTACCGTACGTCCGTATCGTACGCGCGTACCGTACGCGGGTACGGCACGCGTGACGTAATTTCGCTTAAAAATTTCATTAGTGTGCTAGTACAGTCGTGTCAATGGAATACTTAACCTCTTATCTTATACTATTTGGCTAAACTTCGATTAAAATCGATGCATGATGTACGGGGGCGTGTAACACACGCGGGAGCGAGCCACGTCCCAGTGTGCCGTACGTCCTTCCGGTACGGACGCAGCAGATTTGTATTAAATAAATAAATAAATAATAAATATTTCTGACACTCACACAACATTATCTAGCCCAAATTAAGTTTCTTAAAGAACTTGTGTTATGGATACTAGTTAACTGATATACTTAAGAAATATATATAAACATACATATTGAATAATTTACATATTTTTTATTAGAAAATAAACTTAAATAAACATATAAACGTCCATGACTTGACGACTAATATCTGTGTTCATCACACAAATATCCGTCGCCGCCGGGATTCGAACCCAGGACCTTTGGTATAGAAGGCAATGTACGTTACCCCTACACCAGCCGGTCGTCTATTAACATGCGCGGGTACACGCGTGAAGCGTGGGCCCTAAAGTGAGTTAGATCAATGACCTTTTTCCGGTTATCAGCGTAGACGCACTGCGCGAGGCTGCGATGCCTCGGCGAGGGCTCTTCGGGTTCCTCGGCCTGCGCCGGCTTTGACGCTGACTGCTCTAGTTCCTGCTGCTTCTTGCGGAGCTTCGTTAACGAAGTCTCTGCTAGGACTACTTCTCTGTCCACCTGGAAAAGATACACAGATGTGTTAATTAAAATTTTTTTTTAGGTATACATGGTGTTTTGTTAAGACTGAGTATTGTTTTAGGGTTGGTAGGTTCATTAGCACTTCTTGTATGAGTAATTATTTATTCCTTAACTTTGTAATCAAATTATTACACCAATCATCCTAATTCGAATTTTGCTACATGCAAGCTAAGGCTGTTTTAAGTTTAAAGAAATGCAAACACTAAAAAGTGCTTTATTAGGGTCCAATTAGTGCACTCAGTAAAGATTGTTTAATTTATATTTAAGATAAATAACTAGAATTTAAGTAGGTATGTACTCGTTTTTACTGATATCTGTATTCCTAGTATCCGAATTAATAAATTGTTTAATTTATTATGCTTAATTTTCTTATGTTTAATTATTATTAGGTATTAGATCAGATATATGATTAGCCACAAAAATTGTTCTTTTATTATATTCCCGAATTTCGTATTATATTTACTACACGTAAATTATTTATGAATGACTCACACACACACAGTCAAGGCTAAGGGCTATAGTCTAATGATAAATATCTAATTACTTGACATTATGTTTTACACCTCACCTAACTAAGCTGTAAGCATGTATGTGAAGGCACCAAGATGCATCTACTAAACATATCGCAGAGAACACCACTCACAGCTTACATAAGCAAATATGCCGCCATTAAAAGTCAGTGAACAAACGCCGGCGAGCGTCCGCCCGTGCCCGTGCGTCATCCCACTAATACATAAATAAATAGAGCCTCACCATTTCACAATGAATTTATAATGATAATATTGATTCAATGAATCAAATCTCAATCCAGATGAACACGCGCGGAATTTTAAATTTACCTAGCTATAACACTATTTTAGATTTTACGCAAATCTGGCAATTATTATTTTACTAACAGTTTTCGAATTAATAATTTATTTCTAAGAATCACACACCACATGATCTTTGGACTTGAAACAAGATAAACTTTATTTTTATAAAGTTTTAATAATATTCTCTTAAACCAGGATTCAATCCTAGAACTTGTGGCATAGGTTTAATTGTTTAATAACATTAATACTGTAACAAGTATGTAAGAGTAATAGGCGACAACATTTCAATGGTGCTCTGTTATTTATAACCCAAATTTTGTATTTAGCTATGTAAATCTGTTTGTTGTCTGATGAAAATAAAATAAAATAAAATAAAATAGCAGCAAAAATTGTTATCTCTCTACACCGAGGCTGTTAACTTATTCATCTTTAAACTGCATATACAGTGGAATCCGTTTATAATGACATCGAAGGGAAACAAGTCATACTAAACGGACGTCATACAAAGCATAGGTACTGATTTATGTGATTTATTTTTATAGAGAGAAATAAACTAGAGATAATTCAAAGTAGATATTAATAAGTAGACTCAATAAGTAAGTCCGAGACTCAAATCAAAAAAGCTTTTCACGCGCCGAAAGTCTTTGGGTACCTATAACGTGACTCTTCCGAAACTGCCAAAGGTTTTAGAAATCATACGATCGGTCGGTCACTATAAGCGGAAATTTGATAAAAAAAAGGGTCACAATAAGAGATATGTCACTATAGGCGAAGTCATTATATCCGACTTAGTTATATAATTAATATGAAAACCAAACTTCACTGTGTAAACACGTCATAATGAGCGGTTGGTCAATATAAGCGGAGCCATAATAATCGGATTCTACTATAAATGCTATAACTACTTCGTAAATATACTATTAACGTGACGCTTAGTAAGGACATATAGATGAATTTGGAAGAAATTGCAGTGTTCAAGTCAGTACCTGGAACTTCTTAGAATATATTAGTAATGTCTAATCTCCTGTGGCGCAATTTAAATAAAGTAGAGGGCGGCCAGTTACTATTTATTAATTTATCGTTAAAACTTATAAAGTGCGGAAATATGTCCAGATTCTAAATCATCGTTAATATACAATAATAACAGTGTACAGTCATGTCAGCTATACATTAGCGTGCAGGCGCACATGGACGCGGCGCGGCGTCGACGGCGGCGTCTCTCACAGAGCGCTTCATAACGACGCAACACGCAGTGACGATGGCATGCCACACGCGAATACACTACTGTGACTCATGACGAGATATCATGCAGAACCTTTTAAAATAAATTGCGCTGTAGACAGTCATGTCATTGTAAACATTATTGTACTAAGCAACTTTTGCTCCCATCAAATTCAATATAATAACACTTATGAAGTAAGCACTTTGTCTATGCTTCCTTTCAATTATAAGATGCGGTCACCCGATTAAAAAAGCGTGAATTGCGTAATCATCTGAAGATTCTTAGTAAACGATTCATTTATAAGGGATTACTACATCAACAAAAACTAAATAGTACACACCTAAAAAATAAAATAGATATTCCGTGAGCAAAAACAAGAGTTATAAAGCTAGTACTTTTACGCTAACTGACTAGACAAACATAAGTTCTGTAATTTTTTAAAAGAATTTACTATCAATTACTGAACAAAACACCGCATTAATGAGTATGCGATACGAGCGCTGCGCTGTTCCAATGACTCACAATGGAGTTACAAGCTATGACGAATCCGATATTTTTATGGCTCTATAAAAGGAAGGTGTAACGGTATTAAGGTCACGTTTTGCAAGGGGACATGATAGCACGAACGTACTGCGTTGTATCCACTGAAATTATGTCACGATAAAAACTTTAATGATATTATATTTTTAAAAGCATTAGTGACAATATACTAAAACTGTTGAGTATTATAAAAGAGAAGTTAATTATTTGCTTGTAGTAAAAAGTTATCTACATACATGAAACAATACACAAAAGCGAGATCTATTTAAAGCCAGATAAGGCTATTCGTGGCATGTTATCAAATCAGCATATCAGTAATGACATCATAGAAAGAGATGTAAGCAAGCAATGTCGGGCACCGCGTGACACAAGCGCGGTGGAATTTTCGGAGGTGCCACGTTGCAGCGGTGGTGGGCCGCGCCGCATCACAAGCCAGGCTAGGATTCGGGTCAGCGCGGCCAATGACCTAGACAAGCTTGCATGCAGCGACTGTTTACTTAGTAATTACGACCTATTTCGTACGCCGACTGTTGTTTCACAAAGTATGCTAAACGCGCTTGATGGACGTTGCTGTGCGGACTGCGAATGTATTATTACGCCTCGAGCTCTTCTATTTATGCTGGAAACTTTATACCTGCTCTATGATGGGTTAAAGTTTAATTATAGAGTAGCTGCAGTATGCCAATTATAGCTATAAAATATTTAGTAAATGGGTATTATTATACCAGAGTAGAAGCGTGGTTTGTGCTCATTATTACTTCAGCGCACAAAAACCGATTTATTTCTCTGCACTTTCGTGTTTCTTTAGTGAAATATCCTTCCTTATTAAAATGTAATATTTAATACATTCTTATTTTTATTCTACTCAGTATACTAGCTCATACGTGCATACAAGCAAAATCTAAATCTGTTCAGCACAAATATCTGAAATCACATTCACAACAAAACCCTTGCCCAAAACGAGTCTCCGCTGGTCTTATAAACCCTCAGTTCCTTCGAGCAGCTTACCCTGGAGATCTGCTGCAGCAGGTCGTCCTTGGTGTTGCGGTAGCTCTGGTCCTCGGCCGTGGGTTCCGCCGGCGGGTTGGGGGACACCATCTCTACCGCGTTGTACGAGTTCACCGCCTCCTGGAATTACAATTACAACGAACGTTTACAACAAATAAAGGTATACTTCGGATTATCTTAAGTTTTCAGCTTTTGAAACAGATTTATCGCATATTTTACATATTATCTTGACTTTTCGGTGTCTACATACTCCGTGGTCACGAATGTTATGAATGTAATACGGAGTGAAAATATCAATAGTAGTTAATTTTCGTTTTACATTTATTGACAAGTCGGTGTTTGATCTCAATCGCATCTAATTAAAAGTGATGACGAAATACGCAGACGTAGGTCCTTAGGGCACAAAGCTCAGTCGGCTCACTCAACATATTGATAGAACAAACTGTATTGACATCGATGGACTACGTAACAAAAGTCGCTAAATAGGTTTCATCTCCTAATTCCTAATTCTCGGTATTGTTATGCACTTTAAACCAGAACTTCAGTACCCACTAAAAAAGTAGGTGACTTGTTTCCTACAGGAAAAAAATACGAGAACCATTTTATTTATTTATTAAAACGTATTCGAGATGGTAAATAACGGCGCAGTTCGCTTCGTTTGGACGATAAGCCAGAATAATATTTCATTCAAATATTTAGGAACTCAGTGTCGAATGACCAAGGCAGCGATAAAACATCCCACTAATGTTAGAGATTTTGTGTAGGTTGGCTCACACTAAGGCAAGGCATAGCCTGAGACAACATAACACACTTTGTATCTTGAAATTCCCACGGCATCAGAATTTACAGCTAGTTATTGCTCAAGTTAATTAAATTGCCTTTAAATGCTAACCCATGTGTTAAATCGCAGCGGGCGACTTTAATTCAGCGTTTAAATTAATCTTACCTAAAATAATATGGTTTATGTATCAATTATCAAATCGTCATAGATAAAAGTTAATATATTTTAATATGACAGTAATGAATATGAGATAAAACAGATTCGCAGGGATAGCTAACAGTTGAGTGAACCTTTCAGTGAGGTTTCACCAGACAAGCTCCACCTCGGTGGGCATTGTGTATCAGAGGGCATGGCAGGTCATGAGTACATCAATGGCCCGGGTGACCCCGCATTATGCAACATTACACCTATGCGCTTCCAGTAACTACTTACATCTGATAGGTGGTGCCCTCGGCGTGCCTCGGGGAATTGCAATGTTATTGTGATAGGTTGAGACTTTTATTATTATTGTTGTTATCGTCTTCAAGAATTTGAGGTCATGAGAACTTAATTCTCTTTTCAGATTTAAACGTAGCTTCTTTTACTATTTGGTCAGGACGCTATACAAACAATATAAATAGCATGGTGTTTCTTTTACGTAGGTTATTTAAGAAAGTTTACGCTATCAGTCTAATGGGCTAACACACGAAATGTGTTTCTATCTGCGATAAATAGCAAATGTCTCTATTATAATGGCGACTGTCTTGCGGAGGCTGCGGACCGTAACGGCTGATGTAATCTCACACTCTGCATGAGCTGGCTACTGGGGTGCATGCAATACTGACTACACTACTTTAATGACATCCTGTGGATCGGATTATGTGGTCATATTCACCCGATCCTTAGACAGCCAAGGGAGTCTACAACAAATTTGTTTGTTTTGACTGCTAAAGTTCTATTCATATTTCACAAATATATCGATTTATAACAACATAAAATGTATTCAAGATATATTAAATAAAAAACTTTTTAACCGGATTTATCGCATACAATTACATTTTAAATTTCAACTCAACATTTCGGTGTTTTTGCAAAGCCAGTGGTCACTGTCTCTCGTGACCCTGGGCCTGCTAAGGTACCTTCTATATGATTTGATTGAGGCAAGATCACATAAACATGAAAAGATCGCATGTCAGCGTAATATGACTCACCCTGGTATCGACCCTGAGTTGCTGATGATGCATAGGGTTCCTGTCCGCGGCGAGCCGGATCTTCTTGAAGGGCGGCGGGTCGGCGGGCGGCGGGTGGTGCTGCGGCGGCGCGGGCGGCGGCAGGTACGCCGTGCCCAGCAGCGACACGCGCGCGCCGCCGCGGTACTCGCCGCCGCGCCCATAACTGCTGTCCCTGGAACACACCACAGGAAAACCTCAACAAACACTTATTGAAACCGCTTCAGGGCTCACAACGAGCACTGACTCAGCTTGGTGGAGTATGGCCTAAACCTCCTCGTCATCCAGAGGAGCGACTCGTAGCAATGCAGTGGGCTAACAAAGAGTTGTATGAAAGTTCCCAGTTGCCCAATAAACTATCACTTAGTAGAGCAGAGCTGCACTATTATTTATACATATTGTTTTGCTTCTTATTTTTGCTTTAACTGCCTCTCACTTCTATCTAATGGTACATTATAATAAAGTTAAAGGAACACGGTTAGGATCTCATTGCCGAAAGATTTTAGAGACTGTGCCAAGAATGGTTTCTGGATAATCATGAGCAAGTGTATCCTGTCAGTTGCTGTTTACGACATACCGTAGTGCATCATAAGTCATTAAGGGTAAGTTGATGACGTACCTATCACCACCAGTAGAAGTAGTGCCTAGAAGGTATCTTAATAAACAGTCTAATTCAGGAGTCAAAGTCAGAACTGCTAGTCACAGTCGTAAGTAAGTTACTGATAACTCAACCATCGCTACACATTTAAAGAATGAGAATATTTTTCCATGCGCAACAATCTTCGCGGATCAAAAAGCGAGTTCAAATCCCGTGTAATTAATTAAAATTAAGTTATGTAAATGTAAAATACATGTACTTTAGTAACTTGTTCTATATTAACAGTTAATATATGTAAGCAAACTAAAAAAACACACAATTTAATCAAACAAGCAATCTCGAATAAATCTACTTAATCCGCTCTACGAGGTTTCCCCGATTCAAGGATTGGAATCATCAAGGTTAGGTTAATTCGTATGACGTCACCGCATCATTCCCGCACGCCGCGGCACAACAAAATGCGAACAAACACGGCGGGCTATAATTAGAGCGACGTAAACAGGGCATTGACTGGCGTGCTACAACGCAGCGTCCAATCGGCAGGATTGCTTCATCCACTATCAGCCGGCGACAGTTATCGCGCCGCACACGCTTGCGTTGGGTATTGCGTCGCGGCGGCGGCGCGGGCGCACCTCGGCCTTAGGGTCGGGAACTGCGCAATAAACTACGACTTGCAAGAGCAGCACTGATGGGCGTACGCACCACTAAGCTAATTTTTTGAGTTGGCATAATTGAGACTGTTTATAAACTCCAGCATTGTAGCTGCCATAAAATCTATTAGAACATAGTTATGCAAGTAATTCAAAATTCTCAAGCGAGATGAGATTGTTGGATAGTGAATTCAAAACAGAACATTTCAAATAAGTACCTATAGTTATTATATGAAAATAAAGTGTTATTATTATTGTAATGTATTTACTAATCTACACGCCTTTCCCAGAAGGACCCAACAAACCCGGTCGAGGATAGACAGAAACCAGCGAGCGATTAGGGCAGTGTCGAACAAAACCGCTTTTTTCATGCGTGCAATCCAAGACTTTCAGTGTTAGCACCAATTGAACACCTGAAACTACATGCCTGAGAGTCTCACCAGGTTGGCGGCACGCTCGACTTACGTTCACAGTACTATCATCCGTCATAATTTATCTCCGGTAGTTGTTTGTCTCAATAACCTGATCCATTATAGCAAAGAAAAATCTAGAGGTCCCCGAAGCGCAGCCAATTCACGGAGACTTAACGGTCCACGTGTGGCTCGAGTGGAACTTTGTGAAACCTTCCGTGCAGGTTTCTTTCCATACGGGACTCGTTCAGGATCTGCCCAACTTACTATGTATTAGCCAATACAATCGCTTTTACGTCGTATTTCCTGGAAGAACTCTAAAAGGAGTCAGTCAATTCCTTAACCCGCTCCAAATTGGGCCTCTTCGTCGTTTTTACAAAAAAAATTAGATGAAATCAATCGCGGGTTACGTAAAATTTAAATATTGATAATTTGTACAGAAAGAAATATACCTACCTATATTTTATAATTACAGTCACATTCAAAAACCAAAAACAATGTTGTTTTTTCACTGTCTGCGCAAATATGCAAATGTGCGTTTGTTTCGCGAAAACGTTTTCAACGGGTTCTTACTGAATAAGTATTTAGTTTTTATTATTCATCGCAGATAATTATGTAAATAGGTATTTTCCTAGTGACACTCATCCTACAGGAAAAAAGTATCCTTTTTCAATCCAGAATACCCGTGAACTTCATTCGGTTAAAATCAGTCGCAATATAAGTTATGGCGTAACCATCGCTACATCCTTACAAGTTTCTGGATAGGTATAACGAATTAGCAGTATAAAAGAGTATTCATATAACAAGACTGGCGCTCCGCCTGCATCACGCAACATTGTGCAACGATTGAGGCCGAAATTATTGAATAAATGTACGAACCAGGAATGGCGCCGTATGAATTTATGGCACCCAAAATGCATTTTTGGACAAAAACTCGGCAGCGTTAGACATTATAATATGTTGTTATATTTGCTCCGAGCAAATACTTGAATAAAATAATTCGTTACGAATTATATTTATTTTTGAATGTTCTACTGATTGCGCTTCTTTATTTTCGTATCGAATTGACGACGTCAGTCAGACTGAAAAATGAAGTGTCGGAAGTTGAAAATGAAGTAATGCGTTCATACAAAAACTGTACATACTTGCTGGCTTGCAAAAAATAAACACCATTAGGGCAGCTACAAATTTGCATTTTTTGTAATTAAAAACTAACTTCGATTTTTTGCTTTCAAGCTTATTGCCTCGTAATGATTAATTGTCGCCTTAAACAAAGCTTTTGGTGTGACATGCCATTATATAATTTTTGCATAGGTATTGTAATATGATTGCAATGTATCCAAAAACCGTGAATTAAGGAGTCATCGTAAGGTCACTAAAACTATTGAAATTTTACATTGAATTCGGAAACTCGTAAAAAAAAAGTAAGTAGGTAATCCACCGCCTAAAAAACCTAAAAGCGATATAATGATTTCGAAGAAAATCCATTTGCCGGTTTAAAGGTAATTGTGTAATTCATCAGTATTAAAAAGCGTATCGCTTTATTACGAAACGAATCCTGGCGAGCTGCACTCTTGGCCCTGATTTCATTAGTTTCTGAACTAATAACATGACCTCATAAAGTACGTGCGAGGTCCACTTCCCGTTCCCGCGCGCGGCGCCACCGTCTACGCCCACGTGTTTACCAACGTGGCTCACTAAAGCAGACGCCCCGTCTCCGTCACCGACCTACTATTTCATCGTATTATTATTGACGTTTTAACTGAGCCACAGTGAGTGCAAGTGTGTACGTGAAAGAGGGACGGATGCGCTCGAATTTCGTTGTTTTGAAACATTTCGCTGCATACTCCGCGTCGGGCGATAGTGCTGAATAAAGAACCTACCCACCTAGATACGCGACACGTGTCGGCGGCTCGGATTTCGCGGACATGTGGCGGCTAGCGTGAACTCCGCTGGACCGGACTGCAGCCTACTGAATATGTACATGGCCCATGTAACATGGGATTTGTGGCAGCTTTCGCTCGACTGTGGTAGGACTTACTTATTGGGATATATATACGAGGTTTCTATATTTTTTGATCAACTGATACAAATATAAATAAAGCGCTCCTGGAGTACTCGTGCTTACGTCATATTTTCTTAAAGCTTGTCTTAGTCACTCTATAGCAGTAGTTGTCTAATGAGATTTTAACTGCGTTAATTAGTAAGTAATTAGTTAGATAAGTGATGAAGCATTTCAAATAACTTATGTAGTTAAACGTAGTAGTCTAACTTTACAATTATTAATCACGCTCGAAGTAGGGAAATAAAATAAAGAGTGGTTAATAGCCGGTGTGGAAAGTTCGTGTACCGGGCCGGCGAGGATCGTGAGGTCAGCGCGGCCGCGACTCGCCGCTTTCCCATATCGTCGAGCTTCACGGAGTCAATTATAAACTACAGGTAAATTAATGACGACTGGTTTCACTCGGCACTCGGCATAGTCATGCACCGTTACACCGACGCACACTGCGGCATCACATTTTTTTCCAAGGACGGATCTGCTTTTGCTTCTCGGAACTGTGGGAGTGAATAATTCCACTTGTGTAATGAGCGGTTTTAGGAATAACTTATTCTTATTCTCGTTAAGGTCGTTCCGTTTTTCTGATGTAGAGTCGAGGGCTTCATTAATTGGCCGCGTGACGCTGATACGTGTCGCAACGCAATGCGTATGCACGTGGCATTGACATTGACATGTCGTGACATTTTGCCGCCATTATCCGAACGCGTGTAGTATACCTACCTTTAGATAATGTAATTAAAGCTGCGCCTTTCACCGCACCTACGCACTCAAGAATTCAAGCTATTCATACTTTTATTTTGGCTTACAAATGCTCTGGTTGGACGAGATCCAGCGCTTACTGCAAATCTTTGTATCAGTAGCGCATACTTCCAAAAAGTGTATTTTATGGGAGGAAAACTGACGCCACATCGTATTGCCAAAGAGAAAGGAGTCGCGAGGAGCATAAGAGATGTGTATTGTTGTTGAAAGTGACTCGAGTCGCAGCCAGAGGTCGAATATCAGCCATGTTGATGCCAGGCTGCTGGTTGAAGCTCGGTGGCAAGTATTGATATTTAAATGAGCCATCAAAAGTCTCAGTTCACCCTCCAGTGTTCATCGCATACACAGTAACGCGATTCCTCAAGCATGCGTTCAAAGTAATAAAAAATAACGTTCTAAGAAAAGTTAAGTTTATGGCGACTTTAACAAGGAATTTTTGGCTCTTGTTCAGTCGTTTATATTTTGTGTAGGAGTCGTCAGAATGCTAATGTTGTGGATACAGAACTATAAACGTAGGTAACTGGTTCTAAACAATTTACTGCTTCATTATTTAAAAACATCGCCGGGTTGTTTCACTCGCGGTATTCAGGACAAACTGGAATGCTAATGCAACAGTTTAGTTAGACTTTAGACCTTATACATTCCGAACTGACGTTTCGCCAACGAGTAAATTTTGATCAAAAGTATCTTTCATTCCGGGTTTTTTGCCCAAGAAGCAGAGGGGTGGATAGGAAATATGTGCGATTGAACCCAATATTCTTTAACGCACTATTATGAGGCAGGTAGATGCATGATGGTTTCTATACACTTGAATAACATTTTAATACGTATCGCACCATGTATCATACTGTAAAAAGGTACAATCGTATGGAAATTATTTCTCATATAGAGTGCTAAATATTTCGAAATTAAGACATATTTATCATTTTTTCAACAATTTATAACATGGAAACATTTCTGCTGAGTTATCCTCGCCTCGATTCAATTGTTGAGTTTTATTGATGGATAATCATCGATGTGTCATGTGAAATGTTAAAATGTATAAATTTTTGGATGTTTATATGCAACAACTCAAAACTATATGCTTAATGGAGAAACCGGACAGTTTTACCGGCATACTTAAATCTTTATCTTTATTTATTTAAAAAAACATTGAAACTTTATCATTCAGTATCTACTCGACATTTGAGCGGCTTTCCTGACACCGCTTCACGCGTTTCGACATTTATTTCATAGGTATAATAAATCATAAAACCTAACCTAAGACTACTAGTTAACATCGCCTATCCAATAAAAAGCTAGCACATTAAATGATAATGACATAGCTAGCGTAGGTTCTAGGAAAATGCGGAGTATGTAGGCAAGGAACTGGTTCTGAAGGTAAAGATCCGGCAGATGCAGCGGGCAGGTAGGTTGCTATACAAGGCAAGCTGCGCGGCGCGGACTACCTGCGGGGAACGTGGCCCCACGATGCACTCTGTCGTAGGGCTGTCAAAAGCATCGCCTCTATAACGGGAAAATACTAAATGTTGTTTGATGAAAAAAAAATTGCAGGGGAGAGACAAGAGAAACTTATTACTTTTGGCATACAAGTTCGAATCAGTGAGTTTCTGAAGTTTGAATGAAATATTTTCTTCTGGAATACAGGCTCTAGGGATGTGTGTGTTTAATACATATTAGGTACTTACATATGAAATTGGTGTTTTGTCGTACTGGCCACTTTAATCTCAAATATCTCCTCTTTGGTTTAGAATTCCAAATCCAAATTTATACAGCTATTTAGTCATCAATTTGTGTCTCGAAAACCGTATTTCTTTTGTTTTTTTTTTCTTTTAGTTTCTTTCTCTGCGTCATTGAGTTTACAATGGAAAATTAAAAATTTCGCGTTATTTACGAATATGAGTTCCGCCGTGGCACCAGTGCTGCAAAACCGGCTCGAAGAATTAATTATGTGTATGGCACTGGTGTCGCTAGAGGAAGCACAATGCGTTTTTGGTTCCAACGTTTTCGTTCTGGAAATTTCAACCTACAGAACAATCCCCGTGGAAGGCCGGAGACCAAAGTCGACAATGAAGAATTGAAGGCTATTGTGGAAGCTGATCCATCGCAAACTACGTCCGAGTTAGCTGCAGGCTGCGGTATTAGTGATAAAACTGTTTTAATCCACTTGAAACCAATTGGGAAGATAAGAACCTCGAAAGGTGGGTACCTCATGAATTGAGTGAAGCAAACCGACAAACGCGCGTCGACTGCTGCGTTACATTATTGAACCGGCACAATAATGAAGGGATTTTAAATCGAATCATTACCTGTCATGAAAAGTGGATACTCTACGACAATAGGAAGCGCAGATTGCAATGGCTGCACCCCGGTGAACCATCCAAATTCTTCCCTAAGAGAAAATTAACTAGAAAAAAGTTATTGGTCAGCGTTTGGTGGACTAGTCCCGGTGTGGTGCACTACAGCTTCCTTAAATCTGGCCAGACGATTACTGCAGATATCTACTGTAGTCAGCTCCAAATAATGATGGATAAACTAGCCGCTAAACAACCGAGACTGGTCAATCGCACAAGGCCACTGCTGCTTCAGAACAACTCAAGACCACACACTGCAGAACAGACTGCCATCAAATTAAAGGAGCTTCAATTGGAATGTATAAGACATCCACCGTAGTCCCCGGACTTTGCTCCAACAGACTACCATTTTTTTGAAATTTAATAACTTTTTGCAGGGGAAAAAATTCAACTCCGCCTTCAAAGATTTTTTTGATTCCCGTCCTAATGTTTCTTTTTTACAAAAGACATAAATGCATAAATACCTATGAGATGGCAGAAGTGCATAGATAGCAATGGATCATACTTTGATTAAATAAATATATTATATTAAAAAAATAAACGACTTTTATTCCTCCCATACAAAACAACAATTTCATATTTAAGAACCTAAGTAATATGTAATTTGAACGTTTAAAAATAGATAGATCATAAGGCTGCAAACTGGACAGCAGCGACAGCGAGAGCGACAACGGCGCGGGCAGCGACGACGCGGGCAGCGATTGCCGCGATACTATGGAAAGTATTAATTTTGTATGAAACCGCGACAAATCGCTCGAACGCCCGCTGGTGTCGAGAAAGGCCCAGATTCCCCGCGTCGCTGCCCGCTCCGCTTTAGCTCTCGTTGTCACTGCCGTCCTGTTTTCAGCCTAAAGGAAACTAAACGTGTCGAAATGTATTAATCCATAAAGGAAAACGAATAGCACCATGTCATGTGCTTATATGCCATAATTTCTATGAACAAACCATGTGAAGTGAGTAGACTTTCCGTATACACAAAAGGGACACAAGTTAGGAACAGTTCCTGCGTCGGCAGCCCTACCCTCCGGCTGGCACTTGGCAGGCGCATGTTACCACACAATGACGGCAACGCCACAATGCAAAAACTATTTCACTAGTTCCCAGGCGTCGCGTCGCGTCGTTCGCAACAATCGCTTCCTTATCGCACTGTCTACTGTTATATTTTACCTCCTTATCTCGCCATTACGAAGAGAAAAAGACAGACGTATTGTTTATCTGTAGCTACCGAGGAATCCAGTTTTTATGTCTCACCTTTGAGAATCTTGCTAATTAATTAAGTTCAGAAAAATTGGGATGTTGTGAAACTTGTTTGGACCACTGAAATTCGAAAAAGTGGTTTAAACCAACGGCATTGTATCGTTGTGAATAAGGAATATAATGGTAAAAACGGTTTTCATGTGAACGATCGTTAAGGCGCTGTAAAAGCACTGTACGAGGTCATTTAAACCAAGCCTGGGTGGGGCAGAGAACTTGTTAACGACGCTTTGTATATCGTTGTATTACTTTCTAGATGAAGTCTTAAAAGCGATTGGTTTCATTTGTATGTAAAAATACTATTCTAACTTGAAATGCAGTAAATTCGCACTAGTGGCTACACTTTGCTAAAGTTAAAATAAAATAAATAAATGTTAAATATCGAAGTATGTGGAACTTTTTTCGTAGTTTCTACTACGCGACGTTCTAAGAATGTTTCAATTGTATTGTTATTCATTCCATTGCTCTAGTTGTAATTTACGTACAATTGCATTGTTCGATACGAAAGTAATAGTAAAGAATTTCTAGTCTCTGCGTAATATTTGTTATTTGAAGGTTTCTATATGTATATAGCTATTAATAAACAAACGTATTGAACGATTAATTGTTATAAATAGAAGTTTCCAAACAAGTGTAAAGACGCGTGCTCCGCGTCTCGTTGCTAGAGGAACAACAAGTCAGGGTTCTAAATAAAAAATATACATACAAGGAATATGTTTCAGTACCCTGTACTTACTTATTTGTTGTGATAACGTCTGATAGTAATCCTACAAACATTATTGATGTGAAAGTTGGTAGGCAAGTAACGATGTTCGCTTTTTTTCGCGAAATAACTTTGAATGTAATGTAACGAATCATTTAGAATCCCTTTAATCCAGCAATATGCTTTCGCAGAACTGTTTTGGATTCCTGAGAGCGAGGCAGTTAGTAATAAACTATAATGTGAGTAATTATTTTCTGTTGTAATAGGTGATGCCTATTGTTCAACCTATAAGTGGAACGTAGTAGTCGCGTATTAGCAATAGGTACTTATCTAATTTTAGTCACATAATCGAAATAATATACGCAATGTACTGTTGGGTGGTCGTTAGCTCGTATATTCTTCTAAATCTTTTTCATATCATTGATGTCATATATCGTGCGTATATAAAGATATAATTATTATTTTAACAAATAAGTATGTTATTATCTTTTCGAGTAGGATGTTTCATATCAGTCAAACCACGCGATGTCTTATCAGCTGTTATCTAAAAAACACACAGCAGTTGAACCGATTTAAAAAGATACATCTTTCGGTCACCTGTCTACCTAGAGGTCTACCAGAATATCTTTTACTGTTGTATTTTTCTATATTTTCCTTATCGTCCGACACACGTAACATAATATATTCTAAACTCCTTGGATTAAACTTATTGTCTTATTCCAGCCTATTTATCTTATGTGTTATTCCTACCTGTGAGAATTTTATCGCAATACGCAAAATAAATATCCACTCATACATTCTCAGAAACTTTCACGTTAATGATATTAATGGGATTAGTTTGTATCCTGCCTCAAACAAGTAGTATTTGGTGAGTATAAAAAGTTCAAGCTGTATCACTTTTGCCAATTGCCGACTAATCATGGCATTGAGCATTCGGGTATAGGACAGTACTGACACATCATAAAAAATACCAAGACATTTTATATTCCAATGCCATTTATACAGTCTATTCATCATAATCAGACCCCCAAGGAGTCCCACAGCCACCAAAAGTCACAATTAGGTACTTGGTCAAGCGACATACGTATGTATATTATGTAGAGGCGGCACGTTTCTGCATCCCTACAAGGACGACGTAAGTGCACACAGTAATAGTTGCTGCGCAGAGATGGAGCCACACCTCCAAAAACGAAGCATCGTTAAACGTTTTATTATTACAAGTCTCACAATGGGAAAACGTCATTTTTATAATAAAAAACGTTTCAAACAAAACATGCATTCACTCTAGATGGTGTAGCGTTCTTTCTTTCGAAAATCAAAGAAGAATGAGTTTGAATTAGACAACACTGTTTGAGCATAACCTCCGATAATTTGGTTGCAGTATTAATTAATTCAAGTGGCCGGGCGTTGACCTGTCGCTTGGTAAAGCATCAGCTAGCTGTACCAGCTGTTTCCAACGGAAAATCACCAACCGTTAGTAAACATATGTATCTAGGTTTAATATAACCCAAACTAGTTTGTATCACGCTTCTTGCGCTCCCTATATCATTTGTTTTGCAATATTTATATACCGACGTGAATAAATATAAATAAGCGATGATTCAATGTGTACGCAGTTCGCTCGGGACGAATGCGGATTGTATTTCGGAATGTACACGGTCTTGCTTTTTGCGAAGATGTTCTGTCTAAATAATTGAGCTGGCACAAATGATAGCACTGCTCCTTTTTCCTTTATAGTAGTGCATTACTCGTACTCTGCCTAATGTGTTCTGTTGTGCTAAGCTGTTTTAAATGACTTGAACACATTTCAAAATATATTTTTTTATGTAATAAATGCCTTTTCTAGAGTTTCAACTTTTCAAGCCTTTTGCTAAAATTTCGTTTCACAAAAAGCAGAGAACCAACATGAAAGACATTACTTTAATGTCTGTATTAATACGTATTGAAAAAAGTCGAATATTCTTCAGATAGCTTCTTTCAAATAACCGCTGACTACTTTTTGATAAAAGCATCTGATACAAATAAGTCATCCATGAGTTATATTGTAGTTAAGGAGTCATTGACACGCAGGAAAAAGTATCGAATAAACACGTTAGTGGAACATTGACTTTTAACGCTGAGCTAGCTATCATTCCACGAATAACTTCGACGTAAGTATTTTTGTGAAGAACTTCGAATATGTGAATATTTCAAAGCAGTTAATTCTCGTGATATTTACTGGAGTAAAAACTTAACCTTGAAAATTTATATGACTGGTCCATGTCGTAAATTTCAAACGCTTTTTTTTTATTTAACGTAAACAGCGACTTAAAGTGCAATATTTTATCGTTTCTATCATCTTCATCAGCAGCAGCAGCCTGTAGACGTCCACTGCTGGACATAGGCTTTCCCTAAGGTTTTCCAGGCTCGGTCCCTGAAGCCTTCATCCAGCGTTCACCGGCGACTTTGACCAGGTCGTCGGTCCACCTTGCGGGGGCCTTCCTACGCTGCGTCTTCCAGTACGTGGCCGTCACTCGAGAACTTTTCTGCCCCAACGGCCATCAGTTCTGCGACCTATGTGCCCTGCCCATTGCCACTTCAGCTTTGCAATCAATATTTCGTCGAATTTACTCATAATGAATGTTATCAAGCCTATGTCCAGCAGTGGTAAATAAATAAGGTCATCAGGTCAGAATATAAGGTCATCTTAGCAATCTCACAACACACAGCTAAATGTGGCTGATGTTGGCCTGCCTGCAGCACAGTTCCACTGTAGCTGAGTAAATATGCACACTCGCTAAAAGCCTTCGTTTTGTCGATAAATTATTTCGAGAATAGATGATCTACTTTCGGTAAATCCAGACGTAGAGGCTAACTGCAGCGTGCCCTCGTTGGAAATCCCGAAATGCAACACTCTTAGATCCGGTCGGTGGGCGTCGCTGAGTCTAGTCTAGTCTCATGTTAATTTTACATTTCAATCTTTAAATACAATCACATTTTATCCCGCCGATAAGAGCCGCTATTCCAGAAAATGATAACAATTTTATCGGAGCAATAAGACAGTTCTCTGGACTATTCGACCGTGCCCAAGTCCAATTAATTGTAGTTTCTTTTTTTGATCGTTGAAGTATTATGTGTAACCAATGAGAATATTGTTACTTATTTACTATACAGAATTAACTAAAGATTATGTTTGATCATAATTTCAAGACCTACGTACGTACGATTTCATTGAAAATATTTTATTCATACGTGACGGCTGTAGATACATAGATATTGAAAGTATAAGGTAGTAAACGCGTGGTGTTTTTTTATTAATACGTATACAATACAAATTATGATTTTTTTTTTATAAATTAAACGCGAACATCATTCTTAACGTGCTCTTAAAATATTTAGCTCTATTTTAGCGGAACCCTATACATTTTGGGCCTTAGATTTCGAATTACCATCTTGTACGATTCTTTCGTTTCCCGAAATCAATTTTACTATTCTTGTTGCGAGTTGAGACTATCAGTTTGTGAGTTAGTGTAAGTCAAATTCTGAGGACATGATGATATGAATTACCTGTAGGACAAAGCCGCAGATCCATATCCGGGCTGGTGCAGGCGCAGCTGCGCGGGCGGGTAGGGCTGCGCGTAGGGCGCGGCGGGCGGCGCGCGCGGCGGCGCCACCACGCCGCCCGCCGCCTTGGCGCCGTACGCCAGCGCGCCGCCGACGCCGACGCCGCCGCCGTGCCCGAGCTCCGACTGCCCGGGCCTGCTGACAACCAGAATGCGTTACTTAAGAGTTTCATGGCATTAGTAAGATGGTGCTGTCGGAGGACAGGGCACCTCAGGTCGCCTCAGGGCACGTTTAAGGACAGGCGGCGCGTCGCGCGTGACGTCGTGCGTTTTTACTACATTGCCGGCTTTACTATGGAACTATGCAAAGCCCCGCGCGACGCGCCGCCTGTCCTTAAACGTGCCATGATACGTCGACCAAACTGGTGACTTTAAAAAAAGGCCTACTTAAAAGTACCAGTCACCGGAATAATTAACGTGGAGGAAGCAAAAGAGGTATGTCTGGATCGTAGCAATTGGCATTCCCTAGTCTCTGGCTACCTCAAGGGACAGGCGTGAAGTTATGTATGATGTTTGTAAGTGAAATACTTCGTGGTAACACCGCCTGGCGACCTTCATATAAAATCTGCCACCAAATATACCGCTCAGGTGGTGATGGTTTTCCGGAAATGCTTCACAAAGATCCAGTTCCTTCCTCAACCCGCGTGATGTCATCTTCAACCTCATTTTCACTTACCATTAGGTGAGATTGAGGTCAAATGCGGGTTCACTCATTGCTAAATAAGACAATTATAAGGATGAACATTTCTAATACATGCATTCTCTAATAAGTAGACAAAAACTAAAACAAATGTTACAATGGAAAACTCTTCAAAGCAGAGTTAAAACGCAAGTCCTAAATAAGTGCCTCTGATCCTCTGAGATGGGAGAAGAGTATTCCTATCGGTTTTGGGTTGTCTGGCTTGATAAATAAAAAAAAATCTTATTTTAAAGTCATCGATATTTCAACATGATTTTTAAGTATCTCTAGTCTACACTATATCTATAGTAGTCTACTCTTCATTATATCTTAACCTGATCAGCTACATGACAGCTGTTGTAATGAACGTCATACCCCGTGTGTTGCCTCAGACCTAGAATCAGTTCCTAGCAGGACTAGGGCAAAGAATTAAATTTTCCAAGCAATATCTTGTCTACGTATGTACTAGTTTTGCAGTAGTTTCCATAGCATAGAACAAACCCTTGGTTTGCACATTTTGAGACAGATTCATAAAAACAATCAATAGGAAATCAAACAGTGTATATCTAAATGTAAATCGTCCAGAACCAGACAGATTCTTGATTGAGCCACGATTGAAATGAAATACACGAAATGGTACAATAAAACGGAACAGAGTGCTATGAAAAGAACATTCGGCTTGGTCTGTTTGGTCTATCTGTAACATCGATATCTATCTCTGTCATAACTTTTATGTGGGCCATCAATTTGTAAAGCATTAAGATGCTCATTTATTTATCTTCAATTTCATTTTTATGTTGTCTTAGTTTGAGATATAATATGGAGTGTCAAAGAATTAATTACCCTCTTTTCTCCGAGGATATTTACCCAGAAGACCGGATTGTGAATTGTTTTAATAAATTGCAGTTCCTAGAGGCTTATGTTAATATTACAGGAACAATGAAACTGTATAATATCTACAATCGGAACCCCGGCTTCTGCGAGTTTAATTTGCATTGAAACGTTGCGAATAACGTTGCCAACATTGTTTACTTTGGCAGGTAGAACCTATGATCCAAACGTTAAGACAAAGTTTTTTCACAAACTGTTACTTTCTAAAAATAATCGCTGCTGTACCTAAACTTAAAATAAATATTCACCTTCCTCGAAATTGATGACAGTCAAGATCTGATTATAGTAATACACAATGTGCAATGCAGACAGCACCTATTACGTTTTACAATTAATACTACTGCTAACTATAGTTTCGTCTTATTTAGTTTCGACCAAACCTGTTCAGTAGTTATTGCTTAAAGTAAAAAACATCCATAAGTCGCCACAAACTGACTCAATAAAAATCCAAACCTACTCGAAGTACAGAAAATTATTTAGTTTTATTTATATAGATTCTAAACAAAACTGCCCAAACAGCGCAGAGTACTCTTCAGAAACTTTTAGTAATGGTCAAGTTGTTGTTCATTCGTTGCAGCGTGTATTTGAACAAGTCTGAATAGTCAGAAACCGCGGTCCTTATCTCCCGCAGCCACTCATCACACCAACGATAAATATGTAACTGAGCGCAAAGGGCAGACAAGGTGAAGCTGAAAACTAAACTTACTGAATAAACTCGGCCTTTTGCTGAATACAAAATGAGCCATTGCGAAAACAACACAACATGATAGAATTACAAAGATATTATAAGTTGTTATGCGATGGCTGTATACCGTCGCGACGCCCGAGCGTTCCACTGCGAAATTCGATAAACCCTCGGGGTGTAATAAACCGGGCCACTTGATCGTTCGTTCGCCACGTTTCTGCATTTTATTTTGGAAAGTTGTTATGACCACGAAAATATTACCCACACGTCTATTGTTGACTAGACACCTATAAACGTAATGAAATAACATAAGCTCAGAAGACAGATAAAATACTTACTATTAAAATAATAATTAATGGTTATCCCTTTTTTCAACAAAATAACAAAATATCAACATTCGGAAGCATTGCAGGTGCTGTAATGCTACAGAAATTACTATAGCGTCTTCTATTATACATATCATTTTTTTATTACAATAAATCTTTATTATCGCTCAAATCAATTACGATGTACCTATTATAATCAACTTAAGGATAACAAATAAATAAGAAAACAAAGACTGGTTTCCACTGTAATCAAACCCACTGGAACCCATGAACTGGAGTCCAAGTATAAACTTTTACGTTTCGCTGCTTGATACAAATTTATCGTCCACTATAAAATGGAAGCCCGGGTTGTAACTAAAGTCAGTACACAGTAAGAACAGCAAGTATGTACATACATAACTACATGGTCTTATCCGTATTGTTACTTAGCTAAAGCTGCTATTTAAGTATAAACTTAGATCTAATACGTATACGGACCGATACGTATCTATACGTATCGGTCCGTGCCACAGAAGTCTCTGAAGTAAAGCAAAAGTCGGGCAAACTTTCGTGCCTCAAACTACGATATTAATCAGAGCTGAGTTTGACCTTGGTCAGTTTAGTTTGGACCGCTGCCGCCATACACCTACACAAAATATACCAAAGTAGACCCACTATCTTGCGTGTCTCACTACGTTGTTTAATCAGATAGGAGTTCGACGTAGAGTTTACTTTTTATATTAGAACGGTACTTAGTTATACACAATATTTCTATATTAATTTTTATTTTTTCTACAATCAAGCTAAGTCCACAGTTGGCCAAAGGCCGTTTCAAATGTAAGGGCAGTACCATAGTACTATTTTAGCTACGCTTCGTTTTGTGAACGTTTAGTCAATGGAATATTGCTATTCGATTGTTTCGAGTAGTACTAGGATATATTCATTCTCTCACCAATATCTTTCTCGTAAAACACATAAAAACTAAAAAGTTAGTTGCGATGATTCCAAACACCATCAGTTAATACTTTCTCAGTGAAGTTAATTTTCAGCCTTTCTTATACCAGGTTTTACTGACCGTATTTATTATGATCGTAACAGCTTTGACATTGGAAAGGTCGTCGACAGAACAATGGATGTACCTACCTCAAAAAGTATAAGCACATGAAATGGTCTTAAGATGAAAATTGCAAATCATGATTAATCGCTCAAGTCCACATTGTTAGTATTTCGTACACAAACCATTGTTTGAAACTCATAATAGGTGCAGTTAATATGTGCGTCACCGCGGTTGTAATCAACAACACACGGAGCGTGGCTGCCAATCAGGGCCACGTAAACATTAGTTCTCGCGGTTTTGATTGGCTGATTAGCCGACGAAAGTGTTAACACAGGAGTCGTTGCGACGCCCGCGCCGCTTCTGTACGTAATCACAGCTTGTTGCCGGAAACATAAAGATGTTTCTGCGAAGACGCCGCGCCCCGGTGCGGTGCGGAGCGGTGACGCGGGGTCTCGACACAGGATCTCAAATACTTAGCTCTTTAATTGGACGGAAACTTTTCACGATACTGATCGTTATGGTAGCCATTGGAGAAAGTTGCTCCAGTTTAAAAGGCTTATTGAACTACACAATTTCGTGGTTCATACGTAGGACGCCGCTTGTTACACTACGTTACATTTGGGATCTCAACTCTGTATGAACGCAAGCACCGAGAATGTACGGTTTTATGTAGGGTCTGTAATAAGAAGGATTTTCTTTTGGAAATCGTTTAATGTAATTAGTTCTTATGGCATGCGTCTGTACATTCGAATTTACAATTAAACCATCAAAGCTTACATAAGAATCCATTTACTCAAATAGAAAGGAAAATAACCTTACATAAAAAGTCTTACTACAAAAAAATCACAATTGTTCAGGGCAACGAAATCACTTCTGAAAACCCCCAACGACCACTGCATGCAATGGCAGTTGAATGGTCGGCGGTCAGCCATCCTTGTACCGACTCGGACGAACGTTGCTTAGCCAGCTATAATCGTACTATGTAGATAGGAGCTGACCAAGACCATGTTATGAGAAGTAAATGAGATAGCGCTATTTTTATTAATGTAGAAAGCCGAAGAAAACTTAATCGTTTATTTTTATCGTAATTTTAAGTGTTTATGGACTATTTTCCTACCATACTACTATAAAAAAGGAAGTATAAGATGTTTGCTGAATCTACCGGACAACTTCGCACATAAAACAATAGAGAAGCCGCGCGAACAGCTTGTACAAACTTAATCGAAATGTAATCCTCGAACGCACCAACTCGCACATATAATTATACTTGAGTAATACTTGACAGGTTCGATTTGCTCAAGTCTTGGATGCCTCGACTCGAGTTCCTTGATTTAAGTCGCCTCTATCAGCAGATCGACTTCACACAGATGTAACTCATAAAACTAAGTCGAATTAACTTTAACTTGAATAAAACGAGTTCATCATAATATAGAAAAAAAGACGTGTGGCACTCGGAGACTGCCGCGGTAAAGCTATTGCAAAGCATTTTTTATCAACTTATGCAATTATAATTATTTATTTATTTTATTAATGCAGTAATGTTTGATCAAATATGAAGTTCTACAAGTTCCTAGTAGATGGCGCTGATTGTTTATTAAAGCCCGCATGTAAAGTTATGAAATCAAAGTATCACCACTGTGCCGGTCGGAGTGGGGGGTGTTAGGTTTTTTTCGTTACGGAATTTCTGGATTCGGTCCCCACGCTCAAGGCCCGCGATAGAAGCTATGCAATAGCTTAAAAAACAAAATAAAAGCATCCTTGTAATATTTTAACAAGAAATAATTGACATTCATGTACGGGAACATAAAGTTAACCTGACCTACGTGCTCAACCACAATAGCCCTGCGTGTCACGAAGCAAGTGGTTTTTTATTGGCCGATGATAACACCTTGCAAGGATGCGTTCCTTCGTTATTCTCAAGACGTTCATTACCCACCAGCGGGCAGCAGAGGCTCCGGCAATTTCCCTCGCTAGCATAATTGAACACGAGCGGAAACGGTTGACATAATCATTCAGAACAAGCAGTAATTTGCCAAATACGTTTTTCGATTATTCTTCGCGGCAATCGCTGCGGCAAATTGCATCGAAAAAAACGCGCAAAAACCTGTTCGCGGTAAAAAGCTGCATCGGGGTTCTATTCGATGGAAGCGAATCGATTTCTTTGTGGCTATTTATAAACCGCTAAAAGCTTTGCTGACACCGTTACTGGACGTCGACTGGGTAATGTGTTGGTTGAAGATTGAAGCCAATTTCAACACTTCAAGCGAACGAACTAAACCACGCTCGTCGGATTCATTACGGGCGCGGTCTAGTTGTTGGTTCTATTGTAGACCAGTCATTACTTCATTGGCTTCCCCAGGGCCGTCAAAATGGTCTCGTTGGCACAGTGGGTGGAAAGCTAGCTAGCGTTACCAGTTCAATCCCCCGCTGCTTGATAAAGTTTGTGAGGTATTTTGAGCTCTACATGTATGAGCTCAGCTTAGATTAACGCTACAAGGCATTGTTTCAAAATAATAATGAGTATTCATATTTCTCTTGGGTATCATTTTTATATTTATTCTGCTCCTGTATTTGTTTGCTCTGCTAACTGTACATATATTACAAGGTTCAAGGACCTGATGCAAGTTGTCAATACAGGGGCTCCACAATAACCTGTATCCTTAACTACGACTTACTAAAAAGTCGACTGGGAAATTCTCTTTTTAATAAGAAATTTTATTTATATATTTATTTATAATTGGCTCTTTAACAATAGGAACAATGGTACACTTAACAAGCTAATTCTAATTTAAATCTAAATGTCCCCATTACCTACTTACAAAAGAGCACAGCATGCACTAGATAAACTAAAAAACAAATGTGCTACAACAGTCTTTGGGTGAATTGACTAACATAGTTTGATATTTTACAATTAAAAAAAAATACAAAATCTACATTAGAAATTATAAAAGATTCAAATTAATTAATTAAATTTATCAATCATTTCGAGTCACAAAAAATAATAATAACTACAAATAAAAAATAATTAACGCCATTAAATAATTAAAGTGGTAAGTAAATCATACTTAAAACTATTACCTAACTACAAATAAATGAATACAATTTTAAATTAATTGAATTACCACATTAAGTAAATCAAACAAAATAAAAATATAATAATTGTTTAAATCGAAGCATATATATCAATCCATATTAAAATAGAACTTAAAATAAAAAATATAAATTAATTCTAAATATAAATTCATTGAATAATGTTTTTTTTTTGAGCAAAGAAAGTGTTTGATAGAAAAGGTCTATTTTAGTCTCATGTTCTTTATGTAAGACGAACATTCTGTACAGTGTTTTCTTAAATTGGTAGGGCATGTAGGGAGACAAAATAGTTTTTTATTATTCCTTCTGGGTTCAGTTCGGGGCACATGGAATGAAACCCTGCTGGGAAAATCAGGACTATTTATCTAGACTAGACTCGAACGAGATAGCTGTGTATAAAGCAATAAAAAGGAAGTTATTACATTACATGTACTGAATGTTTCTATAATAAGACAGAGTCCCACTTTATTGATGGCCAACTAGCAATGCATCATGAAACTTTCTCCAACGTGATGAAAAACTGTCCAAATACACTTCTCTTGTCTGAAGCATTGCGCCGCGCCGCGCTGCGCTGTGCGTTATCGACAATGCCCCAAACGGTACAAAAACAACAAAACCATTCGAAATTCGAGTTATTTCGCATGCATTTTCAAATACCGTTACTGACCTACAACTGATAGCTGCGATATAAAAACAACCCGATTGAAATTCAAATTTGGAATTTCCCGTTTATTTAAACTATAGCACTTTTAACGATTCTGCACTTCCTGTGGGTGGATTTTGTTTTTAGAAGCTAAATATTTTTGTTTGTATTTTTTCAACAATTGTTAGATAACAGAGTTTTGTTGCTTTGTTTCAGGTTTTACCTCAATAAAGGCTCGACAATAGTATTTAACAAGGACTCCGACCATAAATAAATGATTTAATGAAGATATACAACGATTAGATAAGTTAATGTTCCAAAAACAAATAAATAAGCATATTTGCTCAAGCTGAAACACCAGCTATGTAGCAATCCTTTACGAAAACCATACAGTAGAAGTAGGCACTATCAGCCTGTGGTAGCATATAAAGAATTAAGAAAAGTTCGATCCTTTAAATGTTCCGCTTAGGAATCAAAGCCAAGATCTGTAGTATCAGAGGCGTAGATACGACCAACGTTCTACGTACGGGTGTAGTCATATTTATTGTGCCTATTTATACAAATATCGACATAACACGCGAAAGTACAAAATTGTGTCACAAAAACCTCGCGTGCGAGCTAAGTATAAATAAATAGTAGAAATATTTCAATCGACCACCATAGTAGTAGCCATTCAAGTACACGAGCTCACTCGGGTGCGCTCGGGTAACCTCGACTAGCGTCGGCTAACGCAGTCTGTTTTCGAAACATTTCCCAGAACTCGAGAAACAGTGCACTTGTGTTGCGCTCGGCTGTTATGGTACCGATATAACTACATACAACGAATACTTTCCCGCCGCGTAAACTGTTCATAACCACTACAAAAGACACGCTAAAGAAAAAGCAACTTTTTCAGCATCATCATAGAGTTTAAATTGGAACGATCGAGCTAAAACTCTCGAGGGGAGACAGCCGGGTCATCGTAACCAAGTCTATAGTATACGTATAGTATAGGTAATTGTCGGTACATGCAGAGTAGAGAACGAATAAATATAGCCGATGTTGCCAGCCGGTCGCGCGATTGCGAAGGTCATTCGCTCGCTGATCAAAGACGAGCTCAATTACGTTAGGCTGGCTTTACACTATCGCGTCGCGTGAGAGCATTCTTGTCAACAAGCCGCCTTACACCGTGACAGGTTGTGGATTCTACTTTTAGCTGAACTATTTCGCCGATTTTCTTTATACAGCCTTTCAATATGTGAATCAAAATTATCTTTTCTGAATTGGAAAACGTTAGCGGGCGGGCTCTAGAAGTGATTTGGAATTTGAACCTCTTAATAATGATATCGAGTTGAGAAACAATGTTGCTATCAATGCATAAAGTAATAAGTGGATTCTTGTTAACTTCAAATATAATTATACCTACTGATATCGTTTTAATAAGCATGTGTAAGATAAATCAATGTGTTTAATACTCTAGTAGCTTAATACGTTTGATTTCTTTTAAGTTGACTGAATTTAAGAGATCAAAAAGTAAAAGACGTAGAAATCTAGTATGACCAAGACAATAAAATCATTGCGCCCACGAAATCTGCCCGCACGCAGACTTTAAAACTGCATGGCAATTGCGTACAATGTACAACATCAACGTCAACATCAAGCAAACGAGTTGACTGATGATCTTGAACCTAACCAGTCAGATGGTCTAGGAATATCTCTAACATTTTACACCCGTCAAGAGTCGAATTAGAAATTTGCATTAAACTAGAATAATTTAATTTTATATCCGATCAACAAACTAATAACGCCATAAACGTAAATTATGTAAAAAATACAGTCCGAGTAATTACCGTATCTACGAAAAAAAATGACACTCCGTAAATGGAACGTCGAAATGGTGTGCGTAAAACGTGTTATTGAGTGGAGTTAGCGCGGCGCGCAGGCAGGAGTGTATCATTTGTACTTGGAGCGAGTCAAGGCCAAGCCGCGTGTGGGCGGCGGCTGACGGATGTGGCGGCGACAGTCGACACATTCTTCATGTATCTGCCACCATCGCTTCGCCATGGACATCCTTATGTTTCTTGACTTCTAACAGCCTACGCACAGGAAAACTTTCGTCTAACAATTCAAGGCCATTTCTAGCAAGTTGCAACACACATCACAAACAGTTGCATCATGTGCGCATGCACAGGCTAGCTATGATTGTAAAGTTGACATTTGGTGTTATCGCGATCTATTAATGTTAAGCGCAGTTTGCTTTTTCGATTCGTTTCTGCTCAATGTAAAGAAGTGTTTCAATATACCAAAGTACGCTTTTAGGTGCGCCGAAAAGCGTACTGAGTCCATTTTCAAAATTATTTTCAATTCTTTTTGTCAACATCGAAGACTACAGTTATTCGATTAGAGGTTATAGTAATAATGTTATTATGAACCACATATTAATACGGACAGACCTGTCCGACATTTATCAATAATGCCGACGTATCATAAGAGCGAACTTCGGAAATACTGATAATATGCCGAAATCTACAATGCATAGAGCAACATCAGTAATTAATAAGTTACACATCACATATACATATTTATCCCTCTAAACTATTTACACACACATTTTAGAAAGCTGTGAACCCTAACACAAAGAACGTCGAAGACTGGCGGTGGTTCGGAAATCTTTTTATTACCAAATATTTCTTCTTTCAGTCTCCATCTACAGTTTTAAAGCTTACGAAGAAAATAAAATACAATACGTTCATTCATTGATTACCTTTTGTTTTGTAACTAGCACCGTTAAAAGTATCTTATAAGTTAACGAAATTGCACATGTAAAATTGTTTAATTTGTGTTGAAGGCAATATCCAGTAAAAGCCAGTAAGCATTCATTATAAGTACCCAATCGGTGTCGGTGTTTATGCAAACTGTGAATGGTGCAATGTTTTTCAAATTGGCTTTGCCTACATTTTCCCAAAAACTTTCTTAATGCAGCCGTTCCCTATTTTTCCACAATGTATATTTTCAGGCCTAAATTAGCCTAAAGCTATATATTTCAAGAGCGCTCTACACAACTTTGTATGAAGCAATTTAAAGCCCGTGCCGTGGTTCGAATGGGTTGGATAGCTAAATTTGGATAGTTGCGACATACTTCGATCGCAACTACCTATTTACTTTGTCGTATGTTACAAATTCAATTTTCCTTTCCAAATTCAATCCAAGTGTTTTCATAGTCAACAGTAATTTAGTGTCATGCCAGCGTTCATAGTTCATACATTGTATTGTTCTTGATGGAATATCAGAAATATCTAGTTCAATCAAATTGATCACAAACTTAATCCGAAAGGTTGGTGATTTTGGCAGAGGTGTGTGTCCAACCATATTTAACGTGGCTATAACTTTCAAGTGATTTGACGATGATAATGATTCGTGTAAAGGAACCATCGTACTCAAGTGACTCAATTTCATTGCAGATTTATCAAAGAACGAAATATAAGGTTCATAAGGCCGGCAAAAGCATTATCTTGAATCGCCATGAAAGTTAGTAATAAACCTTTTTCGAGATACTCGTATGACTAGAATTGACTAAATAAGAGGTAGTCGTATGATCATTTCGGGACATACACAATTGGTACATTGTAGTACGGCACGGCCCTGGAGTAATTCGTCTGGACAGGACGCTCTGGTGATGTAGGTAGTAAGCTTTTGAGTAAGTTTTCAGTATGGTTACTAGGTATGCAGTGAAACTAGGGTACAAAATATAAGCCTTGATGTGAACCAGTAGTTTTGTTTTACAAAATGGTCTGAATGGGAAATGAACCCTAACCAGTTCCCCGTTGCACCATACAGAAACTATTCAAATAGCATTTCTTTCATTATTGTCAAATCTTAATATGTACATAAAAACTGTTCCGTTACTGACTGAGTGACTGACAGACAACGTACACGCAAAACTACTGGTCGTAGAGAGCTGAAATTTGGAACATAATATATTATATTATAATCCTTGGAGGTCGTGGAGGAACATTAAGGACGGAATCTACGAAATTCCCACGGGAACGGGAATTATTAGACTTTTTATTTTACTTTGTATGAAAAATTTTATTCCTTGAGTGCACGAATTTGATACTAGGCATAAAGGTTTTACAAAGAGTGGTTGTGTTATGGAAGGAATTCCCGAAATTTCCAGGGGCACGGGACATAAAAATCTTTTTCCTTGAGTGCATGGATGTGATACTTAGTATAAGGGTGTTTGTGAAATTTTCAAAGAAAAGAAAATGGCCACGGGAACACGAAATATTGGACTTTTTAGTTTGTATGATAAATCTTATTCCTTGAGTGCACGGATAATATGATACTTGGCATAAAGGTTCTTCAATAAGTGACTGGTTGTGTTAAATAAAACAATGTTTATGCGCGTACGAAGTCGCGGGCAAAAGCTAGTTTCACCATAATCAGCCTATCAGTAGTCTGTCTCGTGAAATTCAAATATTTACGTAATAATAAAATTGTCCCTAAACGTATTGGATATCTAAGACCAAAACAGCTTTTTTCTTTAGTTCCTTACCAAACCTCAAACTATCGTCATATTGGATCGTCCTAGCGGTTTAGGCGTGAAAGCGTAACAGACAGACAGAGTTACTTTCGCATTAATATGTAATGGCTTTTCGTGTTTCGTGTTCAAGTACAACTTCAACTTTAACTGAACGAAAATAATTTAAACTGAGCGTTCTTCGATACCAGGAAATCATAAACACGTCGAAGGAAGGGCTATGAATCAGCAGGAAATTCCTGGAACCCATACGCCGAGACGTTATCCATTTAACCAAATGACTCGCCAAATGTAAAAAATGCGAGTCACAGAAAGTGCTTTCTTATGCAAAAATCTTCACTTTTACATCCCTTGCTTTATTTTCTTTTTTCTGAAGGAAAGAAATATGCTTATGAATACAAGGAAGTTTTCTGGAAACAGCCCTATAGGGGAAAACATTCCCGATAACTATCGGGGGAGTGAGTTACAACTTTGTTTTGATAATACTTCTTCGAGTTTGTTGCCAAGAATTTTCAAAGCACCCCTATTCTCTCTATTTACTCTCTTAAAATATTATTTCTTTAGAGGTTCCATCCAAGGAAGGTATTTATCAGTTAGGCGTCAGGACATCGTAGGTCTACTCAGATAAGTTTGCATATGGAAATGGGTAACTATGCAGTTGCTATGCAACTGTTAGTCCACATAGACATGCAGCTTATCGTGAGTGTCACTCTCTAATAGGGCTTAGTAATATCAAATAGGTTAGTTGGTTGGTACTGAACTAATGTCAATAGAGTCCCAGTGTAAACAGGCTTTTGAGAACTCGGCTACTTATGATCACACACAACGTTCAACAATGTTATCGTTTTTATCGCAAACTTGTAATCGAAAACTATAAAATTCATTCATGTAGATTATGTACGTGCTTATTGTTTACGTGTACCAATACATTTAGGTTTCTATGTAAGTGATATTGCCGTGCTATCATAAGTGATGTGTACATAAGTAATTAGACATAACTAGGATAGGCCAACTGGCCACGTCGCAGTGTCTTAGATCACCCACCTATATCCACATGTGTCAGCGCCGTCCACAACCACAGAGTTGTACGCGAATTCTGCCACGTTGTCACATGACTATCCAAAGCAGGTTAATCTAGGTATGGATGGATCCGGTACCTTGACACGATGTCTATCAGAACCTCCCCCGAAGGCGAAGACCACACCATACTACACTAAAACACTACACGCACTATTTTCCACCTGACTATCAACATCACACTAGAGTATAAGAACCCCGATACACGTTCCCGAATGATAACGCGGCCAAACAAAAAAAAACGGGGATCCTAAGAAGGTCGAATCTGGTATTTTTTTTTCTGAAAAGCTGGCAACGTCGCGCGGAGACGACAAACGAACGCGCGTTCGACTCGCGCGCCTCTCATTGGCCGAATGTGATGGCAGCCATCATTGCGTGGCGAACGTTCGGCCAATGACGTCGTCTCCCGCTCGCCCCGCCCACATCCTGTTTGCCTGTTGAATGGATTTCACGGCAGTCGGTTCGAAGACGTGCTACTAGTGTAACGTTGGCTAAAACAAAAATACAAATCGAAAATTCTTTCGGAGAATGAATTCATGATGATGCCTAATATCAGTGTTGTGATGATCGATAAGACAACATTCAAAAGTGAGCTAATTCGGTCATTTTTATTAAAAACTATTACCCTTCTCACGATTGAAAATTATTCTCCCTTTTGCATACCTGTAACAAAAATATTAAATTTAAATAACTTATTTAGAAAATATTCAATAATAAATAATGTCATACAACACTTATTCAGTTCGTGATCATGATTTTGTATGAAGAATTAATCGTCAGTCTGATATTTTTTTAAACAATAACATTTCATAGATAGTGCCATTGTTTTTGAAACAATACGCAATTAATTAAGATGAGAATAAGAATTTGTGGAAGAAAAAACAAATTACTAGAAACTTAGGGTAGTGAAAGATGTAATAAAATATCGTTAATTTCGTAATTTATAAATTTGTGATAATTATGTTGAGTATTCAGTAGTTAGTAGGTAGTCAGTATGTTATTTTTTCCAGAATTAAAATCAAGGAATATAAAAAAGTAAGTAAAGCAAGTGTAGCGTGCATATCTGCCATCGATGTATGCATGTGAATAATGAGTATACCCAAGTAGGCTTAGCATGGCAGACCAGACGTATCAGCATACATTGCACGCAGCGTCCGAAGCGAAGCCCCGGTTGGTGGTGCGAAACAATCGATGTAACGTGATCTAACAACCGCTATGATATCAAAGCGAAAGAATTCAAAAGTGAGAAATAAAAACAATATGGCGTATGTATATGTTATAGGTGGGACATCCAACGTGTGTATCTACAAGGTCGCCATTTTGTAGTAATAGTGTCCACTGAATGACACTAGGTTTTCGATATGGCTGGTGTCACTTTTAGATCATAATGGGCGCCAATTCTCAAAAAGGACAATTCTAATGCAGGATAACGATTTACAACAATTGAATTAATAGAGAGTAAAAGAATTGTAGGTACTACGTTATGTCAAGGAATGTTAATTTTCAGCTCCAATAATAAAATGAACCGCAAAAACGATCAACGGTGTTTATCTTATAGATCATAATGGGCGCCAATTCTCGAAAAGGATAATTCTAATGAAGGATAACGATTTACAACAATTAAATTCTTATCCTTCATTAGAATGTTAATTTTTAGTTCCAATAATAAAATGAACAGCAAGTAGTATCAACGGTGTTTATGTTATTTAAGTCCCAGCCTCAGTATGAAACCTCCCAAGACGTAGCCGGGAGGTTCACCATCAGCAATAATAACTCCGGTTCGTCAGAACTGCAAACATTACACGAAGGTATTCCAAACTGAAACCGGAGCGCATGACTCCCCATTGTGTATTCTACACTTAAGGTTTTTCCTTTCAAAACAAAGCAACAGCTGGGAATGCAAATGTGAAATGCAAATAAATGCATGTAGGGTCTTCAGAATTTGCCCTTTTAGATTGAAACGTATTATAAGATGGTATCTTCCCCAGCACTGAATTGAATGTCGGTTTTTTAGCAGAAAATGAATCTGATGTCCGTCCGAGCAAATGACTACGCATAATTAGATACCTATAACGTTGTTACATTATAAATAACAAAAGTAAGCTTGGTATAGCAATGAATATTTATCAAGTGTTTCTCAATCGTGCGCTCCTGCGCAATGATCGAGCTCCTACACGAGGAATTTATGTTTATTAGTAAACAAGATTTAGCTATTTCTGTAATGTTTCCTGCGTGGGTGGCTTGCTGATTCCTAATACTGACAGTGTGCCTACTGGCAAATGACCACTGAAGTGGTCAGTGAAAGCCGTATTGCAGAACATCAGCCGCTGTCAGCATCAGAACTGTAAATTCTCCGAATGAACAGTCAATAGAATGCAACAAAAACACCATGTTTTGTTTGGGGAATGTAAACCGCAAGCCATGTTTAATAATATCGCTAGACAAGGAAAATTCTGCCTCATGTTAAAATATTTTTATCTCGTGCGTAATAAATGATGACATTACAGGAAAACTTGAATGATTGGTATATTTTTCCATTTGTTAATTGTAAAAAAGGAAAATACACATAAGACAAATAAACTGATCTATTGCCTCCTATGCCAGGGATCCTGGAGTCAGTACTGCCTGGGGTTTCTTGATGAAACAACCATTTCTTTAATTTAAAGTAATAACCACAACCAGAGCAAAACAATTTTAATGTCCTTTTCAGAAACAAATACCTACTAAAGTAGTGTCAGGAAAATGTTGTTTTATAATAATATGTAAGTAATATTTATTGCGCTTCTTTGAGTAAATTTTACATAAAGAGGAATGAATAATACAACTTTAATTATGGGAATTTAAGCTGGGCGAGTCATTAAATTGATGAAAATTTCACAAACATTTATATTCCATCTCAGCTTACATTTGGACCGTAACTCGCAAGAGATCTGCTTGTTTATTAATATAATGCAATAAAACACGGAATTGTTCTGAATACAATGGCACTTAAAGGACTTTACCGCTCAATAAACCTTGTTTGTGTAATTCTTCCCGAAACGGAAATCTTATAATCTTTATACTTTTTCGTTTTAGCTGCGATTATCTGACGCCTCTTAATAGCAACAAACATCCAATTAGCTGTGATTGGGCAATTAACAGAAATTTCAAAACAAAAATTCTCAACTCTATAAGCAACAGATTAAAATTGATTATTACAATAACGAACTAGCACGTTGATGAAGAACGGGACTATAGTTTGTTTTAATTTAGCAAAACGAAAACATTAATTGAACGAAAACAATTGAGCAATAGCTTTTTGTAAACAATCAATTACAATATGAAAGTTTATAGAAGAGTCGATTGATGCAACACTTTTATATACCATGTGATAACTATATCTAAATGCAAGTTTTAAAAGGAAACTTAAAACACCTAACAACAAATGCTATTAAGAATATCTTTGCAAAAGACAATACAAAATGTCAGTTCAAAACAGCTGATATGTTCCTGCGAACCCCTCAAGGTCCTCCGAAGGGTAATAAGTTAGCATTGCCACCCTCCTCGGGGAGGAAGGGGCCCATCCCTCGCCTCCGCGGCGTGGAGGGAGGGAGGCCGTAAGCACGCACTGTAGCGCTGCTGGGCCGTAAAATATTTACTGACACCCGCTGAATTTATAGCACACTAGCCCGTTCTGTTATTATGTTTGAAAAGGGAATGTGAAAAATACGTTTCCGGTGTTCCCAATGAATGCTTTTACAGGTCAATTGCTTTATGGAGTTCATGAAGGAGAGTAGTTTTTGAGAGCGTTTTTTTTCTTCTGAAGGACCAAAATCACGAGTATACCTATCTCTATACTATTTTAGGTTTGAGAAATCTTTGTTAGCAGATTCCTTTTGTTAGCTTCTAATAATGAAACCTACCTGATTGAAAAATAAAAAAGTAAAAATATCTACGTTTCAATTCCACTGACCATTAATACTATAGGCAGAATATTATTTTATTTACTTAAATTATCTTGTGTAGGTACAGCGAATAATGAAATTGAAATTATTTTGCAGTGCAGCCCTGAACACTCCATCCAGTTTAGGTGAAAATCAGTCAGATTTCTTTGAGTAGCCATGAAAATGAATATAGCCATGACAAAGAAAATTGCTCTTAGAAGTATTTGTCTAGTTCTGTCTACAACATAAAGCCACACATGTATAAAACTTAAAAAGCTTATATTTCATTATTCTAAACTTAAATAATAAAATTTTATCATTTTCTTATGGTCGATACAAACAACAAAACAGCGGGGCTAGTATGCTACCGTCGACAACGATAAATCGGGCCTTTTATCGATATTTTCTTAGAATATGGTATTTAGTGTATGTTATTTATTAAGATTATGACATATTTGGTTCGGTGGTCTTAATCATGGTATCAAATCGAGTAATTCTATCTATTATGGTGCGCATATTAGCTTGCATAATAGGATAAAATAACAAAATAATATTTATCTTGTCGATTCGACTATTTATCGATGTGAGCATGCTAGCCCTGCAGGTAAGCAAAGTAGCAACAGACATTTTGTTGTGTCGGTAAAATTACGCATTGCGCTGTTGCCAGCACGTGCGGGCGACGTTGCCAGTTTCTCCATTTGCAATTCACATGAGAAGCTAGTTCTTTGTTACGACACACTCTCTCAAAATAAAAACAATCTTATTTTTTGGTATAAATTATGGAGAGTTTAATAAGTGTGGCTAATATAATCAGTCTCACATCATTGCACTACATGAATAATGTTGGGTGATTTAACCTTGGTTTACGCTTTCAAGGAGCAGGACTGAATCGAAATTAATTTGAATAAATTTGTTTTGTAATAAGCACCTACCTACGTTATAAATAAGTGACATAATACTTAAATTTTAAAAGAATCTTGTCTGAAGATAAACTAACGTGGCCAATTGATGGCCGAAGAAGTCAGGCAATTAAATATTTGGCAACAAGTAGAAGGTAAACAACTAAAACTAAGTTGAACTATATTTTTCTTCTCTTATCGTTTTATGATAAAAATATTCCTACCTCAGGAAGAAAACAGGATTTTTTAAAATTCCGCAAGGTGGGTGCCTCGAAGCGGAATCGCTCGCCAAGCTTCTCTCACTATGGAAATCTTTCAGGTTTCTTTGAAAAATAGCAAACTGTAAATTGGACACAATTATTCTTTGAAAACGATTAATGGTAGGTATCCAATAAATAAATACATATAGTTAATCATGTCAACTGAGTAGGTTTTTGAGGTTTTATTTTAAGATACTTTAATACTTTTCATTGGTCTGAATTCATGTACATACTGTTATAGCGAATAGTCTAATACCGATTTATCGCCATTCACTTTGGCGAATAGTCGAAAAACTCGACATTACTAATCGACATAAATAAAGCACATTAAAAAAAATATATATTTGTAACTGCTTCTAAGGTTGTGTGTTAAAAGAAAACAATAAAGTTAAAGAAATCTGTTTCATGTTATACATATATTTTGTGCCTACATAAACGTAATGTAGTAACTTATTTTTTTTTCGAGTCCCAATAACAATAGATTTCCTATTTTAAGTAAGCTTGCTAAACGATACTTAATCTCATCAGCAAACTCTCTTTATTCAGTAAGACTATTTTGGACGCAGCAGTTCGAGCACAGAACTTTATCGATTCGTGTTTTCACGAAAGTTCGTATAGTATATATGTATATAAAATTAAATTCACATAGCCTAGCTAATTTAAAGTGTTATTGAACATGTTGTATTATTAATTACATGTAAAATTGATAAATTAAAATTTGCAACCGACTCCATACTATTTATTTATTTAATTATTTATGTACACACTGATGTTAAAATATGTTATGTACTATTATTATTATTACTATGTTCGTATAGAGTCGACAAAGTTCTGTGCTCGCACCGCGCAGGTTTAATTTATGAGGAAAAGCGAAACCGACTAGCTCCCAGACGTGGAGAAAAAAATAGTTTTTTTTTGCGACACAATCTGCTTCTGTTGGATTTAAAATTTTAATTAAAAAGCCTAACTAATTTAATTTTATGAATATGATAGGCACAGGCACATTTTACAGATAATAATTAATACCGTACAGATAATAATAACAAAAAAATGATTATTTTTAACTCAGTAGGTAATTTTATTTTGTTCGTTAAAACTTTCATTTTGGACGTCTATTCGTCGAATGCCGAATAATACTAGCTATTATTCGGTATTCGACAAATATCAAAAAAATGTGGAGTTATAAATACCAATGAACAATACCGAATACCGAATAATAGCGAGTATTCGCGGCAACTCTAGTTCTCACCTTATTTTATTATTTGTACTTGTACTAAAGTTTTATTAGTTTCGATATTTAATGTGTAAGGTAAGTAGCCAAATAGTTATGATAGTAAACTTTCCTTATTTTGCCTTCTCAGATACCAAAGAACATGAGAACCTTTTTTCTAAGTTCAAAGTAAAACTTTCAAATAAAAACTAGTAAATGCCAGAAGCAAGTTGACGGCAGGTTATCCCGCATATAACTCGCTCACATATCAAGAGCGGTTACGCACTACATCCGATTCTTATTCGAGAAATGACGGCCCGGTGTTATCGTACAACTATTTCAATGGTAGCTTACGCACTAGAGCCGCCATTCGTCATGTCATTTCTAGATTGTTATTTTCTCGGATAGGGATCGGGTGTAGCGCGTAACCGCTAACGGCAAGTTATGCATGGAAAAATCCCCGCCTGCTTCCAGCAGAGGCGCTCACGTCTACCCAGTGGAGTGTGTCAACCACTCGAGGTAACCAGACACGTATAGCATGGCCAGCTCACCAGACTGGATGCACTCTCTCCGCCAAACGCTACCTTATCCACTCACTAGGTATAGGTGTGGTGTGCTGCGGCTGTGGGTGGAAGCGATCGATCAAACTTTCATTCCAATCGCGGAGGACAGTTACTGATTTTATATAGAAATCAGGCAGCTTGTTTAATTGATGTGTTTTGTTTACTTTATTAATGAATGTGGAATTTTTTGTTTAATGTAATTCCAGAAACTATCTCTCTCTTCCTATTGTAGATTTTATTAAGTCCATATTTTTTTTTTTTTGTAAATTTATTTGTATAATACCTACTATTGAATATCAGTGTTCTTAGCAAAGACGGACATCTTGCCAAATGAAGAGCGTGGAATCAAAATCAATACCTATACCTCTGTTTTTGATGTCTCATTTATGAATATAAATATTCATCTTTATCGAAATGAAAATAAATAGCATTTCAAAGGAACATATACCTTTTATTATAAAGGTTTCATACTCATATCAGCTCTTATACATTAGGTATTATATGTAGAGGCAGAATTGTTTTGGTCTCAGAGTAATTCTTTTATTTATACTTATGTAGAGTACCTCTAGTCATAAGGTCAGTTCAACATGAACACTAAAACTTGAGGCTTAGCACTAAATGGCAGATAAGTTGAGATAAGTAAGTAAAGGCGATTCGGCTTAGCTTTCCATGGGAGTTTAGTCCTGCAATATGCCTAGGTTTGTACCTGGTTAAAGTAATGCATAATGTTTCATTGCAGGAACGGGCAATTTGCGTAATATGCAACCTCGGTTGATTTAAAAGAAATAAATATTCTGAACATTCAGGTCACGTGCCATTTTGGAAAACCTTATTTAGGTAGGTAGCTACCTACATACTTACCTATGTAAAAAATTAAAAATATACCTAGGTACCTACATGTTTCGTAGGCAGTGTGACTAACATAAACTAGATGGCCACAACGATATTGGGTCATTTATGGGTCTAAGTATCTATAACTATCCGTTTTTATAATAAGGTTCTCACTACAAATATCCAATATAAGTATGTAGAGACATTAAGTCCTTGGATGTAACTATTTCGCAAAGACGATTGCTGTGTTGTTGAGATTCCTGTCACTTCTCAAGAGATCAGCTTTCTCTAGTAGTGGTAGATTCGTTTCAATTCTATATAATATGACTTATTTCAAGATAATATCTATTAAAAAATTCAAATGTTGCAACCATGCATGCATACATTAGTGTACTGCTCACGTAAGTTAGTCTCTCAGTTTGCTCCTAATGTCAAAAAGGATGCTTTTACAGTTTAAGGTTAATGATTTTTTGAAAGAAATGTGGACCATCTACTAATTTAACGGAATCGGAAGGAAAATAACACAAAGCATGAAACTTTTCCAAAGTAGCGACCACGTTAGAACAAGCGCTATCGATCTGCAGCTTTGCGCGCTTGGCGAGTCATTAGAACAAAGTGAAATTAACCGGAAAACGATCACTTCACCGCAATGTTGCAGAGGCACAGCGATACATTTTTATCTAGATTCGCGTGCTTGTTATGTTTCATTTGAGAATTCATTACTTTTGATGTCTCTACGCACTAATTGAATGAATGGTATTTACGGTTTCGGTCGAAGGGGCAACATCGCGTGGCGCCCGCCCGCACCGCACGGGCCGGCAACGTCGCGCCACTTGTAGCCCAAGCGGCAACGTCGCAATGTGCCGGGGCGGCAACGTTGCATGCTGATTCAGCCGTTCGCATTCAGTTATTTCTGAGGTTGTTTTTGTACCAACCGGCTTATCTGCCTACAATCGTATATTTTTATTATACCTACATGAAAATTGTTTGCGCTCACGTTCTAACATGGAATGAAATGAATGTTCAATTTTCAAGGTTGATCAAGGGTAAGAAACTAAATTGAGCGGATTTTGTGTTCAAGATAGGGAAATAGATACCAATAGCCTCGGTAAATTAAGTCATTAGGCACGTAGGGTCTTATTTAATTGAATTTAACAATTATACCTACCTAACTAATTAAATATGAATGAAGGTCGGCAAGTATTGGTTATGTTTATGTCAGTTATCTATTTTCGAGATTAAGTAAAGAAAGTAAGTAGGTACCTACCTACTTAAATACCTACCTGCTTAACACGAAATAAACCTCTTTGGTTGCGGTTGACTAAAGAACCTGAATCTCTGACAATTTAGCCACAGCAGCAGCGACATATGGCGAACCCAGTGTTAATTAACAGGCGGGGTGAACTCGTGTAGACAGCACACACATGAAATTACTAGGTACCAGCTTAGCGAAGTAAGGCTAACTATGCTAGAATTGAAAGCTTTAAATAAACAAAAATGGATATTTTCCATCAATTCTATCATCAAAAAGGTAACGTTTAATTAAATGTAGGTACCATTATTCCTTAACAGGCACACACAGACACAGTTTAACTTACGGATTCCACAAATTTTGTATTTCTACAAAACTTCTCACCCTAAGCCAATGTCAAAGTTTGTAGTTTTGATACTTTTGTTAAGTAATTCTTGGTTAGCGACAGACATTCGTACATTTAAATATTTTCACTAAATTTTAAATTTGTAATATGTATTAAAGTGATAATAATATGATTTGTACGTTAATGATGTATGCTTTGCTGTCTTACAATTTTAGAAGGATTTAATATCGCTTTATTTATTAAAGACATTATTAACTAGGTGATGAACACAGCACGATTTGATGGTCTGGTCGGAAGAGGCCACCCTAGGCAAACGTTTTCCGATCAAATTGGTGACATCCTTAATAACAAACGAACGCAGAGCATTAAAAAAAATTACTTCACATCCGAAACTTTGGCTGAAGTCAATGTAAATATGGAAATATTCTCCGTACTCATACATATTTTTTCAAATCATGTGGGAAGCGACTGCTTTCTAATAAAAACAGATCATCAAAATCGGTTCACCCAGTGAAAAGTTATGGAGGTAACAAACATAAGACGAATTGAGAACCTCCTCCGTGTTTTGAAGTCGGTTGAAAGGGCCAAGTTAAAAGTACCCGTACGACGTTACGGGTATTAGTGAACGTGGAGGAAGCGAAAGAGGTATGTCTGGATCTTAACAATTGGTGTTCCCTTGTCTCTGCCTACTCCAAAGGGAGACACGCGTGAAGTTATGTAAGTATTATCTACTAAAAGTATAAGCGTCTTACAAGCGTCGTCAAGTGGTCACCAACCAGTTAAGCTTTGCAAACTCAAGCTTCGTCGATTACTGGCTGTTTCACGCGGTATTACCCGAGCAATTTCAAAATAGTAGCCTATGTGCTATACAATACAATACTTTACTATAACTATGCCAAATTCGTTGAGTCGTTTTGCCGTGATTCGGGAAAAAAACATCCATACATCAAAATTTTCACATTTATAATATAAGTAAGTAAGTAAGGTAGAGCATTGGTCAGACGGGCAACTTATAAGTGCAGGTCCAGCTGTTTCAAAGTTGCTTTAAGAATCCGCTTGTGAAGCACGCCCCTATTCGGCCTGAATTCCTTCATTGATGCCGGTTGGTCAGGCCGTCCAGGATAAATTCATGCTCCACACCGCAGATCAACCAACGCGCGAGGTTCCTATCTTTGTCATCATTGTAATTCCACTCAAGAACATGTTATGGTAGTTGAATGGGGCGATTTGGAATTTAGCAATATCATGTATAACGTACTAGTATTTCCTATGAACTCCTTCAAAAGCGATTATATGGTACTTACTTCACATTGTAGTATGTACATAATAGTTGGTGTATTTTTCAGACACAGGCAAGCATGCATCATAGCAAATTGAGTAGGTATAAAATAACTCCTACAAACGGACGCACCGCGGGGTGGCCAGGGCGGCGATGCGCGGGGGCCAGGGCAGGGCTGCGCGGCCGTGCAAAGAGAACCATTCTGACTGACGACACGCGTTCTCTGGACTCGCACGTTATGTTCTGCGCGCTTTCTTTACTTTTTACGTCTATACTTACTCGCCATACCATCTTACGGTGTTCCGGTATTAATGTAAAGTAAATACATGTATTTCTTTAGTCTGTATTTAGCTCACTTGGCGCTGTAGGTTACGGCAATACTTGGAACTAAAGATCTGAGGTTTTATGCTGGGGTATAATAGTCTGTAGGTTATACTTTTTCTAGTTTATGGTTATGAATGATGACAGTTTACTTTTTGAAACTCATGTCGACAGAATAGATAGATTAAAGAATAAATATTTGTGAAGGAAGCTACTTATGAAATAATAAACCCTAAATGTAGTTTCTTTGATTACAGGTAAGGATTTATATTATTGAGTAATAACCACTATGTAAATCTTGTTCTAATAAAGTTCAATCTTTGATTACAGAGCAACGCAACAAGTTTATTTCATTTCATAGTACTTCAAGATAACAAACCTTATAAAACTACATTTTTGTTTATTTACACTTAAATAATAAACGTACAAGATGGAGAAACTTTGTTTTGAGTTCACGATATTACCAGGAAGTGACGGAAAATCGAACATTTACTCTATAACCTCAATAGCAACACGTGATGAGAAAGTGTATGCTATACCTGAAGAATTTCAACCTGCCATTTTGCATAAAGATTTAATAAAAACAGCGGCCTACAACAAGGTTAAAAACAGTTTAAAGAAGAGATATCAAACTCGAAAAGTTTGGATAACTATGACAGAGGAATTAAGTAAAACTTACATAGACGATGGTAATATACAATTTGGAGATCAATACCTAGAGGAAGTGAGTCAACAACAAACCTCTCTTGTTAAAAGTAAGGATACAGATGTATTAGAAAAATTATTTGAAAAATTGGTGCAGAATACACAAGAGACCAAACAACAAAACTTGAAATGCATAGCGGAGAAGTTTGTCATAGAACATTTTACAACAAAAAATTGGAATGCGAAGCAGTGGATTGACATTTATGAAAGGGAATGCTTACGTTTCAATGTGACAGAAGATGAGAAAAAAATTGAAATACTAAGATTATTTATGGATAAAAGCTGTATAGATTGGTACAGTTCCATGATACTGAAATTTACTATGAACTCAGAATGGACAGTGTGGAGAAATAAATTTTGTGAAACTTTTGCTAATAAAGGGTGGAACTCAGTTACATATGCTCTACTATTTAAATATAAAGAGGGATTGTTAGTGGATTATGCAATCAAAAAAGAAAAACTGCTATTGGATATGAGAAACTCAATTGATACAGGTACCCTAATAGATCTTATTGCGGCTGGTTTGCCAGAATTTGTACTGAGCAAGATTGATAGAGAAACTTTGACAGATACAGTGGATCTATTCAATGAGGTAAGAAAGTTTGAATATTTAGTAAATACAAAACATAACACGTTCTATAGAAAATATCCTAAAACCAATAGTAGAAATGAAGAAAAAATCCCTTGTAAAATATGTGAGAAATTAAATAAAGGAATGCGCTATCACCCTGATTCGGCATGTTGGTTTAAAACAAAAGATTTCAGAGAAAAAAATATTAAACATGTAAACAATTCAGTAATTGAAGCTGAGTTGAATGAAACAGATCAAAAAAACTAATAGTGACACCATTAATAAATATAAAATTAAAATTAAATGATACATTAGAAATTAATGGTGTTTATGATTCTGGTTCTAATGTTTCTTTGATAAATTCCAAGTTACTGAAACTGAAAGAAAAAGGAAATAAATTGAATGAAGCAAGTTTAGTAACAATTAGTGGTGTCCAGAAAACAAGTGGTGTGGTTAGTATAAAAATTAAAATTTTTGAAATAGAAGAGAATGTCCAAGTATACATTATTGATAAAGAAAATTTTAAATATGATTTTTTGATTGGGCTAGACATGATAAAAATGTTTAAACTATCACAAAATGAAGACTTAAGAATAACACAAAAAAAACACTTGGGTACAGAAAGTTTGGCAGAAACTATTTCAAACATTACAACAAATACGGAAAAAGAAATATTAAATAAAAAATCTGAAAAGAAAGAGTACAAGATCAATTTTAATGAACATATAAATGAAGACGACTTTGAAGTAAAATTGAGTCATTTAAATGAATATGAGAAGTTAGAGATAAATAAACTGATAAATAAATATGATTCAATTTTTGCAAAGAATAAATATGATGTCGGAACTGTTAATGGATATGAAGCCAGAATAGACTTATTAGTAGACAAGTACTGCAGTAAAAGGCCTTATAGATGCACTATAGATGATAAAAAAGAAATAGAAACACAGATAGCTAAATTACTGGATAACAAGCTAATAGAAGAATCCTACAGTCCATTTGCTGCACCTGTTACTTTAGCATTTAAAAAAGAAGAAAACAAGAAGTCCAGACTATGTATAGACTTCAGAGATTTAAATAAGATAGTGGTACCTCAAGCTCAGCCATTTCCATTAATAGAGGATCTACTGACAAAGACGAGGAATTGCACATTGTTTTCAACTCTAGACATAAATTCTGCATTTTGGTCTATTCCATTACGAGTAGAAGACCGAAAGAAGACTGGATTTGTAACGCAGGAAGGACATTTCCAATGGACTTGTTTACCATTTGGCCTAAAAACTGCTCCAGCAATATTTCAGAGGATATTGAGCAATATATTAAGAATATACAAACTTACAGATTTCGCAGTAAATTTTATCGATGACATCTTGATATTTTCTAAATCTTTTGATGAACACATTCACCATCTATCACAATTAATGGAAGCAATTAATGCAGAAGGTTTCAGATTAAAATTCACAAAATGCACATTCGCTTCAGACTCAGTGAAATACTTAGGTCATATAATTCAAAATAACTCAATTAAACCAGTGAAGGATAATCTTATTTCGATAAAAAATTTCCCTGTACCAAAAACACAGAAGAATATAAGACAGTTTTTAGGAAAAATTAACTTTTATAATGAATACATACCAAAAAGTGCAATATTGCTAAATCCATTACATAATTTACTAAGAAAAAACCAAAAATTTATATGGTGTGATGAATGCCAGAAGGCTTTTGAGAAAATAAAAAATCTACTATGTTCCCAACCAGTTCTAGAAATTTTTGACCACAATTTACCAACTAATATCTATACAGATGCTTCTTTAGAAGGTGTGGGAGCCATTTTAAAACAAATACAGCCGGATGGAAAAGAAAAACCTGTGGCTTATTTTTCGAAGAAGCTAAACATAGCACAAAAGAAGAAAAAAGCTATATATTTGGAATGTTTAGCAATAAAAGAAGCAGTGAGATACTGGCAATACTGGTTAATGGGTAAATCATTTACAGTCTATTCAGATCACAAACCACTAGAAAACATGAACCTAAAATCAAGAACCGATGAAGAACTGGGTGATTTGACTTACTACCTATCACAATATGACTTTAACATAAAATATTCTCCAGGAAAACAAAACCTAGAAGCAGACTGCCTTAGTAGGAATCCTGTGTTGGAATCAAATGAAAATATAGATGAACAGTTAAAGATTGTTAACTTGATTAATATAGAAGAAATTCTGATCGATCAGACTAAAAATAAAGACATACAAAAGAATAAGGACAACGTGGTGAAGAAACATAATATATACTATAAAAAAATCAGAAACAGAGAAAAAATTATCATATCAGAAGAATTGAGTATCAAATTGTTGAGAAATGTACATGAAAGTTTTTGCCATATTGGAATTAAACAGATGCAGAGTGCAATTAGTCCATACTACATGGCTAAAAATTTGACAAATAATATTAAAGCAGTTTGTAGGAAGTGCGAGGTTTGTGTAAGAAATAAATCAAGAGGACAGGACAAATTTGGATTTATGTCTCACCTGGGTCCAGCTACAAATCCATTTGAAATACTTTCTATAGATACAATTGGAGGATTCGGAGGATCAAGATCTACCAAAAAGTATCTTCACCTGTTAGTAGATCACTTTACTAGATATGCCTTTATATTAACATCAAAAACGCAAAGTGCAAGCGATTTTATTAAACTCGTCATGAACATAACAGAAACAGAGGATGTGGGTATGATTCTCACTGACCAATATCCAGGAATAAACTCAAGAGAATTCAAGAAATTCTTAAATGACAAAGGGATACCTATTGTGTTTACTGCGGTAAATGCACCATTCTCAAACGGTCTTAACGAGAGATTAAATCAAACTTTAGTTAACAAAATCAGATGTAAAATAAATGAAGACGGAAATAAGAAAGCATGGACAACAATTGCACATGAATGTGTAAATAAATATAATCAAACTGTTCACACAGTAACTGGATTTTCCCCATGCTATCTTTTGTATGGTACAGATGTAACAATTTTACCAAAAGAGTTGAAGGTAGAAAAGACCCATAATGACTGGATTAGAGATAAAACTGCAGCAATTGAGAACACAATGAAGTCACATAGCTACAATAAAATATTATTTGACAAAAATAGAAAGGGACATGAATTTAGAGTAGGAGATATGGTATTTGTGGAAAATGGAAACAGGCTGAACAGGAAGAAATTAGATGAATTAAAAATTGGACCGTTTGAAATTGTTGAAAAAATCTCAAACTCAATATACCGAATTGATACAGGCCATAAGAAGACGGAGTCCAACCTTTTCCATATAACTAAACTTATGCCAATGTCAAACGGAGGGATAAGGTAGATAGCTTGAAAGAAAAATTACCTGTAAATTTTCTTCCTCAGGGGGGGAGATGTAAAGTAAATACATGTATTTCTTTAGTCTGTATTTAGCTCACTTGGCGCTGTAGGTTACGGCAATACTTGGAACTAAAGATCTGAGGTTTTATGCTGGGGTATAATAGTCTGTAGGTTATACTTTTTCTAGTTTATGGTTATGAATGATGACAGTTTACTTTTTGAAACTCATGTCGACAGAATAGATAGATTAAAGAATAAATATTTGTGAAGGAAGCTACTTATGAAATAATAAACCCTAAATGTAGTTTCTTTGATTACAGGTAAGGATTTATATTATTGAGTAATAACCACTATGTAAATCTTGTTCTAATAAAGTTCAATCTTTGATTACAGAGCAACGCAACAAGTTTATTTCATTTCATAGTACTTCAAGATAACAAACCTTATATTAATTATTCCGTTTTACTAGTAACATGAAATTATTTAATTGCTCTAGAATTTACACTTCTCATGATGCCAAGTCGGAGTAATTGCTGTTTATATGGATGTCTAATTACAGAAAAGCAATCTGACTTATCTTTCTGTGGTTTACCTTATGATAATGAAAGGTTGGTTATTATATGAACTGAGAATGTAAAATGTAGGTTAGTTTTGGGCGCACTAACGCCCGTCCAAATAGAGCATCGAGCATTTTTTGATGTTATCTAAAAAACAGAAAATGCCCGGATAGCTTAGAGCAGGCCACGAGCACGCTATACTGCGGCTCAGTTCGCGCTCGAGAGGCGTCCAAATCATGGGAACTTTTTATTGCAGGTTACATTACTAGTTTCGTTACAAGCAATCTGTACGCACCATAAGAGCTCTGTTATTTGTAGCTAAAATATTAATGATTCCTAGTTAGCTATCATCATTAAGTACCTGTATCGATTTTGGCCATGGGCTAAGTTAAAGCAGCTTGATAGCTTTTGACGTGTGAAGTAATTATTTTAACTTTTCAGGAGAAAAACATGGTTGGAATTAATATGCAGAGTAGATTTATTGGACTAATCGAACACAATAAAGACAAAGAGTTATCAAGTAGATAGGTATGCTTTCAGCATTTTGGAAAGTCAATGATGTCTACGGTTCTTATTAGAAAATTGTAACCATACGCTGTACCAGCAAAATGTCTGCCCTTCGAGCGTCACATTGGCGTCATATTGGAGATGAACTCCAGTCTGTCGATTCCGTCGATTGCCTTCTATGCCAGAGGTCCTGGGTTCGAATCCCGGCGGCGGCGGATATTTGTGTGATAAACACAGATATTAGTCGTCAAGTCATGGATGTTTATATGTTTATTTAAGTTTATTCTAATAAAAAATATGTGTATTATTAAATATGTATGTTTATGTATATTTCTTAAGTATATCAAATATCTAGTATCCATAACACAAGTTCTTTAGTAACTTAATTTGGGCTAGATAATGTTGTGTGAGTGTCAGAAATATTTATTTATTTATTTATAACACTAACGTCGGGCTCGTATGTAAATGAAAAACTGCCAAAAAGGAACAAGATAAAACTTCAAAAGTAATTCAAACACAAACTGAAGGTCTACGCTACGGGGCGTCAATGAGGCACAGGTATCTGCAGTTATTCTAGAAACTACGCTAAGAAAAAGAAAATTCCATGCCACTTTACAAGAGAAGAAAATAAAGAGGACAGGAATTTAAATAACTTGAAGTCATTAAAGATACAAATACCAAAACAGACGTTTGATTTATAAAATGAATATATGTAGAACAATATAAAATGCAAGTACGATTATTTTACTCCATTTCGCAGAGTAACCTAAATGTGAAATTAATTTTAAAATGTCCCAGCAAAGCAAATTGAATAAAATATTTGATACTTGGGTCGCATAACCGGATTTGAAGTGGCATATTTAATTTGAAAGAGCTGATGCTGCTATTTATTGTGAATCGATATTAAAAGGTATTTGTATGAAATTTTTGACGTCATCGCTATAAAATTTAAGTCCAAATTGAAAATAGTTGGAAATTGATCACATACAAATAACCAGAAACTAAGTAGTTTTATCATTTCTCACAACACAACCCTGGCTTAAGCTGTCAATATCGAGTTGACAAACAAAATACGCTCACCCGTAGCACAATACTTATCTTAGGGTAATGAGTTCAATAAATGTTGCACTTTTTTTTTGAAGACTTCTTGGTGCTAGAATGCTAGTCGGTTGTCTCCTAATTGCAAAACAAATTTCGATTTACTTTGAGTTACATATTTGTTTATCATAGAATTTTGGATGATGGTTGGCCATTGTTTTTTAAGATTCTTCATTTTCGATTTCTTTAGTATGATTTTAACATAGAGCCGTGAGTTTTGTCTTAATCACGCGAATAAACGTACTTATTTATTTCTAGGGTTCCATTTGTAATGATGCCCAAGAATCTAATTTTAAGCAGAGTACGTACAATTTTACCCGTTTATAATATAGGGGTTTGAATTTTATGTCAAGAACGGTGGATGGATAAAATCTCTACCTATTGTAACCGTGATTGCGTGATTTAAGAAGCATCAATCTGAATGTGATTTAAGTGCACCAAGTGACTCGCAGAAATGCGCTTAAGGTCAAATGAATGTAGAAAACAAAGCAGCCGAGGCCGACTCACTCGTGTAGGGATTTGCGCATGTACTATTTGTTTGTACAATACTGAAATCTAAAACCCCATTTACACACATGCCAAGCCTCGGCAAGCTTCCACAGGCACAAGCGTGTAAACGGGGTGGTTTGGCTGGCGTGTGCTTGTTTTTCAATGCAGATCAAAGTGTGCTTGCGGCAAAGGCTTGCGACGTATTTACATTTTACACGTTGGAGCATATGCCTCAAGAAATATCGATATTTTAAGTAAAAAAAACCCACAAAGTTAACACAATGACGCGCTAGCAAGCGTGTAAAATAGCATCCAAACGTTTGTCAAGTACACGCCTGCCAAGCCGCTTCAAGAGTGTAAATGTAGCATAAAACCGATCACAATATTATCTCAAAACAAGTTAGGGCTCACGATTTTCACGATTAAACATTTGATGGCACCGTTCTAAAAGGTCGTTCCCAGACTGCAAAAACATTTAATTGAAAAAGCATAGCGATCACCTAATCTTCCGTCCGATAATAGAAATATTCAACGAAATCAGAGCATTAAAAAACCGACTTCACGTCAAAACTTTGGCTGAATTATAAGGTCGTCAAGGTAAATGTTCTCCGTTTTCATACATATTTTTTCTAAAATTTTAAATTTTTCATGAAGTGCTAAATCGATTTTAATTACTTTTTTATTGCGGTTTTTTAATGCTCTACATTTGTTGATTATTGTTAACATTTTCATCACTTCGATATTATTCAAGCACATTCGCACTCTTACGAATACTTGCAGTACGTGGTCACGGTATCTCAAGGTTAACTGTATCTATTATGAAATTTAATTTTAAACCAGACATAATATCTGCCTTTAAAACATGTAATTACTTTCCAATGTCAAGAAATTGTTTGTTGTATCTGTGCGTCACGAATAAGGATTTTGCGAAAACAAATGAAAAGGTGGACCAAAACTTAAAACTATTTTCTTGATGTAATGAAATGTAAATAGTGCGTTTGCGTTTATTACTATTTATCTCTTGGAAGTCACCACACTCTTGTCAAATATTTGTGATTTATAAGTTTTATAACAAAAAAAAGGATTTAATTAATAATTTACATATTGTGTGAATAACGTCCACATTATCAAACATTGTCGTCCAGAAAGGTAGATATTTCAGTAAAAGGTGTATTAGGTACTATGTCTTTAAACGTAGATGTAACCTTTATGTAACTTCTATGAAAGATATTTTGTGCTTAGCTCCTTAAAGCATGTATTTAAAACCCCATCGGCAAGGATGATGACTGAGCCCGTGGTACTGGTCCAGTTTCACTATTTATAAGCTGACTTCTTGATCGTGTACACAAACTCTCGTGTTTCATAGGATTAATGAATTATCTAGCTTGTACGTATGAACTGAGGTGTCATACCGACAAGTTGAAATGACATAGGAAATAATAATTTGTACAGTTTAGAACAAATTAAGACCACAACTTTGAAATCTCCTCTTTGGAAATTATATGGAAGGAAGATCATCATAGTATCATGCTTATTATTATTTGCGTTGTAATTTTCGATTTAAACTTCATTTGCGAACAGGTAATAGAAATTAAAATTAAACAGACGGTAATTTACTGTTGTGTATATAAAGCAAAGGTAGTGTTTCATGGAGAGCCAGCTTCTCCATCTTCGTCCTCATCACTCACTTCACCAGCAAGAGAGTGATGGGAAATGCACGTTCCGTCACCAGTTCAATAGATCACAGCGAACCCTAAATAAGAGCGTAAATTTACGAAGAAGTTATGCCCCTGTTTACTCTATGAACTGAGTATAACATGGAAATCATAGGTACATTATGAGTGTGACATGTTAAACATTTACTTTACCCACCACTAAAGTGCTTAGCTATGTCTACCTAAATGTAAAGAAAATTTGGCATTCCACTTGGATACCGTGTGCCTGCCTTATTTCAGACGAAAATTTTGGAGATTTGGCAACGACCCGCAGCGGCGCGGCGCCGGCGTGAGTCCGGCGTCATGTGGGGCGTCAAGGTAATTTTAGATTTTCCTTATAATTATTATACACGCTGTCGAAACGTCGAATCAAAATAAAAATTAAACGCAATAATAGGTATCTGGTTAAAGTCTTTTATCTAAGGTATTCTGTAATCTATAGACAGATAAACAAAGTGTTTTGAATGATTCAATCAAACAAATATCTAAGTAGGTATAACAATACTTGGTAGAACAGCCGCCTGAAAGTATTTTTATATAGGTAGGTATTTATTGTTTCTTTCTTGCATAAATTTTAACCTACTACTACTACCTAGGTAAGCACCTACTTATAAATAATCGAACAAAAGCTAAATGACTTGGCAAACCATAAAATAAAACTCACATGCCAATAGGATGCTACTAACTAAGTTGATCCCCGTAAAGCTGTGTGGCTTTTGGGAAACAGTAATCTTTCGAAGGTTAGACAACATTATCAAGTTGTAGGTAGTAAGCCTAATGTGACCATATACTTTTTGTGCTAGAGCATTGGCAGAATTAAATAAGTACCTAGTACATTTTCTTTTTTATTTACAAGTTTTTGTAAGTTATAGCAGATTGAATAATACAAAATAATAATCAACGCATTATACGAAGAAAACTTATGTTAGCACGACTTAGGTACTAAGACCCAGAAGTGGCGTGAGTTCTAAGTTTTTGTATTTTGTCGGCTAAACAAATTTGTTTCAAAATATGTTACCATGCATTTCGAGCGTGAAAAGTACCTACATTTAAAATTTTCTATTGGGCTATTTGCAAAAGCGGGATAATTTTGACCTTTCTGGGGACAACGGGACAGACTCGCTGAAAGTGGGACTGTACCGCCGAAAGCGGGAGGTATGGTCACGTTAAGCATGCCAGGATTGAAAGAAGCCTAGTGTTATTCGTGTTAAAACCGGTTTTTCCAATAGTTTACAAAAAAACAAAAACATTAACCTTTCTAATCTTATTTACATCCCGGAAGGCCAAGGAAGGAGTTGCGTATAATAAAAAACACGCTTGCCAACTGGCCAATTTAGCAAAGGAAAAAAAGGCAAGCGCCCAAGTTGCAATTTGGATTTAGAACTGGGTCGAAGCGGCAACGTCGCATAGCGGTATCCTGCACGGAGCGGCAACACCGCGTGAAGCGAGCGCGACGTTGCCAGCTTGTGCTACTTCACAATCACAATAACGTTTTTTCCTGCAGTGAAGAATTTATCACAAAAATCTGGGTTCTGTCTGTCTGTGTCAGATAGTCGCGCTAGTTGGCGTCTCGTGTGACTATTCTTTTCACTGTATTGAGATAGATGCTCATAGTTATGTCATTGTGTTAACATGGTTATTCGTTATTACTTGTTTTGAATAATGAGAGGCAAGAATACGTAGTAATAGAACGAATCCATTGCGATTGTGTTTCTGTTGTGTAGGCGGCCTAGATAGTCCCACTGCAGGCGGGAGTATCGACCTCTTTTCTAATCAAGTGGGAGTTCAGACAAGTTACCGTCCATCTCGGTGCGGTGGTAGTTAGGTTTATAGTATGTAGGCCTGGCAATTTATTTGTACCTATTTGATATATGGCAAATAATAAGTTGGCATTTTCAACCCTATGACCACTTGTTACCTATCTTTCTAATGTCGCGTCACGTAATATTTTTGCTGACGATTTCAGTCCACTTTTTTCGTAACTGAGAGGAACTTTTCAGATAGGTAGTAGGTACCTACCTAAAAATATTCAATATTAAATAATTCAAATCAAATAATTACGAGGATGTGTATTCTGTAAGCGCCAATGGGCATTAATGTAACTAAGTAAGTACCTATAAATAATATAACGAAAGTTGGCAAGAGTAGGTAATCAAAATAGCGTCGTACCGGGACACTCACTGCTAAAATAACGACGTTATAGGAAAAAATGCTGTAAGTATTTTACTTTTCTTTCTTGTAGGAAAAAGTATCCAGTAAAAAGGATTTATCTAACCTAAAAATGCATAAGCAATATCTGAAACTTTAGATGCCTCAGGGACTTCGAAAGTAGGTACCTAATCGGGAAGAGTACCTGAGTTCCTAATTTCGTATTCGTTAAAAAGTTTTCGAATTTATAGGTAAACAAAAAAATCCTATTAAATAAAACTAGTAAATCATGATACTACAAGCTAACTAAAACTGAGGTTTTCCTTAAGGGCCTCGTGTAGCGCGGTGCGTTTTTCCATACTGCCCGCCCAGATATCGCTCGCAAATGTTGCCGACGAAAATACGTTTAACGGGTTTATCTTCAAAAATTATAACCGTTTAACAATTTTGCTTTCAACATCTGTTAAGAGGAGTCCGTTTTATGTTTTCAGGTAATTTTTTTATGAATCTATTATGGTATTTCGTAGCAATATCTGTTTAGAATGGTAAATTAGTGTTATGTTTTTGACTTTTTTTATCGAGCCAATTTTCATAAATCCTGTTTCTATCTTTACACAGCGGTTGGTTATATGGTTAATATCTGTGAATATATTTTTCAGAGACAACATGTATGTAAAAATTACTGTAAAAAATTACGTTCAAAAAAAGCGTAAAATCGTTGCATCCTCGCCTTAACTAAAGAACTCGGTTTTTATTATTTCTTCGCCCTATTTCGAGCAAACACTGCTGAAAGTTAGTAATATTGCTAAACACTACCTAACACACATGTTAAATAAAAATGTTTTGGTGGAACTTTAATTTATCCACCATTAGCTTCATAAAATGGAAAAAAATCATAGAAATAATAATCGTTAAGTGTAAAAACCTTACTATCCTAAGTTTCGGGCCAGTCGTCTCATAATAAATCGTTTAAATTTTGTCACGTATCTAACTACTATTTCATCTTCTTTCACGAATTGCGATTGTAATCAATAATCAAAACACGCGATTACTTTTTTCAGGTGACGGTGATAAGTAGTTACTGTTCCACAGGCTATAATATCAATTATGGGCTAAATTTATCCGCAAAGTGGATCAGAAAATAAGAAGTAAAAACGCAATGCGCTGCGCGGAGTGCGACGACGCGTCGCGTGTCGACGCACGTCTTTTCTCTCATTCCCACGATGCGGTCGAAACCTTAGTTTTCCGTCGCAGCGCGCGACGTACGAACGCGACGCAACTGCGACGCGCTGATCTCTGTCAAACAACTTGGCAGAATGGCAGAGTAAGTTACTTTTTATTACACCAAAAGATATTTAGAACTGCTCTTCTTTATTTTCGTACTGTGAAATTACAATTTTAAAGTTCTTTTACATAATTTAACAGTTTTACTCTAATCAAATTACTTACTCATTCTTGGGCGAACAATAATAAAATTGCCTATTGTTATTGTAATGAGTGGTCTGTTTGTTCATTAGTTATGACTTTTGTAAGTACAAAGTGTAAACACTAGTTTCTGTAAACATATCCAATAGCTTACATATTATATTTAGTATTTAGGTTGTCTAACGAGGTATTTTGTGATTTATAGAAAAGAAGTGGTGTTCTCAGGCAAGCGTCTGATCGAGGAGGTGGAGAAGCGGCCGGGGCTGTACCGCGAGCACTGCGACAGGAACGAGCGCCTGGAGCTGTGGAAGCAGATCGGTGCAGCCTTGTACCCGGCCTGGAGCTCTTATAACAGAGCTACTGCTTACGATAAAGGTTGCTTTTGTTATGTACAAGAATTGTGTTTAGGTACATGGTGAAGTGAATTCGATATTTTTGTAAGAAATATCTACTTTCTTTCGATAGCAAGTAGTGACGACGAAAAACCTAATAAAAAATAATGAGGTGGATTCAGTAATGTCTTTTTGTGTACAGGGTCTAATATACAGCGAATCCTCGGTGCGAGCACAGAACTTTATCGACTCGTATGTTTACAAAAGATCGTATAGTATAGAGTCGGTTGCAAGTTTTTAGTGACATTGTAATTTTTTATTTAACAGTTATTCAAGAGTACATCATGTTTACAAGCGTTCAAAATTAACTAAGCTGGCCGTGCGGCAATTGATAGATTTCAATTATTGCTAACAAACCTCTCCATACTATACGAACATTCGTGACAATACGAGTCGACAAAGTTCTGTGCTGGCACTGCCTGTTTGCGACAAGAAACTGAGGGGGTTATTTCAAAAACTCTACATAAACAAAATAGTCGTGATGCATCTAAGCAACCAGTAACCTTGAGAGCCTCTTTAAAGAATATCTTACATTAAGTAATAGCTACCTATTTTTTTTGTTTCAGTATTAGAACTACAATCAAAATGGCGATCTCTGCGCGACGGCTACAAGAGAGAGGTGCGGTTCAGGAGGACTGGTCGGAGGACTTACAAAGCTACCTACAAATACTTCAGACGGATGCTGTTCCTAGGCGGCTACGAAGGAAACCCTGATGACATGTAAGTTAACATCTAAGACTAGTGGTTTCCGATACGTTTTTGATTAGGTATTTAAAAGTGTATTTTGTTTCCAGAACGGCTCCAGAAAGTGAAGACGAAAGCGAGGAGCATATCAGCTGCACTGAGACGACCCAAATACCCTCAGATAGGGACTTATTACCTGAAGTAGACGACCCGCCTGTCCCTTCTGTCACAGCAAAACGACGGAGGAAAGCCAAACGTTCGCCCAAACAGGACCCTGTGCCTGAAGAGATCATGTACCACATGGAGCTACCTAGTCAGACTGATATGGAGAGCGATAAGTTATTCCTGTTGTCGTTTTTACCAGAGATGAGCCAGCTGCCTCCGAACCTGAAGATGTGGGCGAGGACCCAGGTCGCGCAGGTCATGCAGGAAGCCATCACTCATCAGATGAATGGAACTTCTCCGATGTCAGCTAAAGCCGAAGCTAATATATTTTGATGTTGATGTGATTATTATTTAGGTATCGATTAAAATTAGGAAGTTAACCTTAAACTGAATATTTATTCCAAAAATCACCTAACCCGTAGCTTAAGATTGTCTATCCAGGTAGATACCTTAGACTGTGCCTTGGATGTGGACGTAGTATTGATTTATCAATACTGCAAAGCAAAACGAAAAGTAAATAGGCAAAATGTATCTGGGTTTAAGTAGGTATATCATTGGTCGGTAACGTACAATCATTTGTATATATTTTGTTCTGTTCAGAAATACAGTAGGTCTGACTAGTGTTGTTCTATGAATGGACGATCTTCATATTTGTACATAAAATGTCGAATTCCGAGTTGTTTGTTGTGAGGCTCCCCGTCCGTAGTAATAAGAATGCGACGTTGCCAGCTGTGCGGTGTACGAACCGAGTCGCTGCGATGACGCCGCGGAGCCGCCGCGTTCAATTCATTCGCCGCGGACGACCGTGCAGACGCACGCGACTCCTTCACGATGACGTATAGTCTCCAAGTTGAACCGTTTATAAGCGAAATCGAAAAATATCCAGTAATTTGGGACCAAAATCACGAAGACCACAAAAATCGATGCAGAAAAAACGAAGCATGGGCGGAAATAGCTCAAGTCTTTATGGAAGATTTCGACGATATGTCTGAGGTTGAGAAAATTGATGTCTGTGAGTAAACTTACTTTCACTTTTGCATTTCAAACGAATGCCCACGCACGTTTCACCGTATAACTTGGAAAGGTTTCTGTGCATTTTAATACCTACTAAGTTGGAGCAAAAGCGCTGGTACATGGTAGCGCTCAAAATAGGTACGATTTTGTAAGCCTTACATCCCAGATGCGAAATAATGACGACTGCAGCTACAAGTTAAAATAACAATAAAGCAACAACATTGCGCGGGCGAATGGCTCGTCAGCCAGCACTGTCGTCGGTGTCCATGATTCCCGTCCCTCACTGCGAGTTGGCTCTGTGCATCGCGGCCCGATGCGGCGCGAGTCCCGCATCGGGCCGCGACCGCCTCTTTCTCTCCGACTCTACTTTCAACTAATAACGCGCCACTCTACGGGACGAAGGTCGAATTCATTATTTGTTTGATTGATGTGTTACAGACTAGTTTTTTTCACGTCTGCATGTTAATAATGAACGTTTACGATCCAAATCTTATATAACGGAGTGGGTTTACAATTTTGTATTATTATACTGATTGTAAGTTAATTTTGGTAAAGTAGGTGGGTATGACGTGGTGGCAGTTTTAATTTAAAGCGCCTAGATACGTTAAAATAGAAACCTTCCCACACTGTGTAGGCCATAACACGTTGAAGTTATACTTACACTTTTTAGTAAGTACGTACTTTTTTTATTTTCAGATAAAAAGCTAAACAGCAAATGGCGTAACATCCGCGATGCGTATCGGCGAATGGCCAAGAAGCGGAATCCAAAGCGACTGTACACTTACGCACGGAATCTATCTTTCTTGGACAGCCAATACAAGGCGAATAGCGACGATGAGTACAGCGACAACGGAGACGAACACAGCGAAGTGCTGAAGAAACCCTCGGACAAGAGCAACGAAGACGGAAGGAGGAAACGGATCAAGACAGAGATACACTTTGAAGAAAACCCTATAGAATACATTAATTCGTTAGCGGAGAGTAATTATAACGCAGAGGACGACGATAGACTGTTCTTTGAATCTCTACTACCAGCAGTTAGGCAGTTCGATATGGATCAAAAACTAGAGTTCAGAAGCGACGTTCTCAAATTAATTAAAACTGTAAGATCTAAGTCGTCCAATACCAATGCTGACTGAGCAAGTTAATACTCGATATATGGAAGAAGTCTACTGAATATGATGATTTTGGAGATGCCGTTTGCTACAAATGCTTATACGAAAATAATGTGACTACTGATTTAATAAACAAACGAAAAGAATATGCTTGTTTGTGCTGCTAAAGTAAGAAAATTGGTTACATTAAAATCTTTGAAGTTGATTTGTATGGATTTTCTTTTAAATAACATGATTCATTGTACACCTAAATCACAATTAGTATCCTAGTACAGGATATTGTAAAAAGTTTTGTGAGTAGTCTAGCTAGGTACAATAACATGATTCAATGTCGCGATACATTTCATATTCTCAACAGATACTTAAATACCTAGCTCAACGAATAGGCTTTGTTAGATACTTCATTACAATATTAATTTGACTTTCGAATATTTTGGACTCCTCAAGATGGCGTGCTAACAATATTATTGACCTTGGTAAAGATTTAGACTTGTACACTAACATAGGTATGTTCTAGATTATTTGTTTATACGACTGTACACGATCGAAAATGATAAATATAGAGTTGTGCACGGCAAAAGCGTTATGGTAGAACAACTTGGTCACTAGGGACACTGAGCAGCAAATATAGGCACAATTTGCTCGCTTGCTCGGTGGCATTTTTTATGTGGCTGTGTTTTACGTAGGTCCATATAACTCAAGCAGGGAGCCGTGTTTCACAAGGCAGGAGTAGCCTTTATCTATATTTAGTTCTCCAATTCCTTCACCGTCCTATTTACTTGATTTATCCTAACTACCTACGTCATATTGTCCACTGATAGAGTAATTTCAGCAACAAGGATGATGTCAGCTTCCAGTATAAACCGACTTATAACAACACAATGATTCAGGTTATCGCACAGCTGTGCAGAGAAAATCTAAAGCCTACAGAAAAAACGTGGATAGTCAAAAGACCAAGTTTCTCAAACAGTGCCGGAGTGGCAACGTCGCGGCGAAAGTAATGAAAACTGGCAACGAGGCGCGATCGATAGAGTGCGGGCGAGCGGGGGCGGGGGGTGCGGACGTGACCCTTCCGAACGTACAATTACGGCCATATCACATTGTATAATACCTATAGGTCGGTCGGTTGCTTGCTACAAATGCGTGCAGTGTTATTGTATTTGGCGATGCTCGTGCATGTGACGCATCGAACGCGGACTGCATACTGAGCGAGCGATGCCAAACAGGTTATCATGGGAAAATGTTGACATTGAAGCCAAAACGCAGCATGCGTGCTCAAACTATTTCTAAAACGAGATATTTACTAAACTAACTTGTTAAATCTGCTTTGAAAAGCGTATTTATTTTAACCCCTTAATATTCCTACATACCCTTAACCCGGGGTTCGTCGCTAGGCAAATACGAACACAATTGGTCCCGACCGGGTAAAAGTTACCACATTCTTAAAATATTCCTATTTCATTTATTATCATCATTTATATAATTTTATTTTGTAAGTTTGCATGATTATCTTATACTTAATACAAAGAATTTTTATTTTAAAAACTATATTTATTATGTACTACAAAAGGCATAAACATTAAAAGGAAACAAAATAATAACTTATTCGTTACTTATCCTAAAAACTTAACAAATTGTTATATTTACTTCTTTGGAATCATATAAAATGAGATCAAAATATTCAAACACGATATAATGCTCTTATTAGTTAAATAAAATAAATTGTACCTTTACACTAGATTTTTTTTCTAGTGGGCAGCCTCGTTGGGAGCGCGTCTCTAGTTGCTATGTAGAAAGGTACCTGAAGCGACAAGCCGCTGGATTACGTAGATAAAATATTACTCTGTGGTATTTTTTACCCAGTAGCGTCAAACCCCGAGTTAACAATGATTTAATGGTAGGTAGGTAAAAATTGAGATATTTTTCTTTTGCCCTCCCGTGATCTTTTCTATGTTTGTCAATGTTTAACAATCATACTTTAATTTTTATGCTTAATCAGGAAAGGCGATGTGGTAGGCAGTATTCTATCGTATTTTCCTATCATAATAAACCTTGTTCTCGAACGAGCTGCGAGCTCTATTCAAACAAGCATATACTCTTCGACTCTACATCTTGAACGCGTTGACTCAGCGTTAGTCTACCACTTCTATGATCTAACAATTGTACGCTATTCCTGAAATAACCTATCCTACATAAAATTTTTATCGGTTTCTGCCTTGGGTTTACTCATAATTTACATCAGACCTGCTTTTTAAATTGTAAGCACTTAAAAATTTAAGACACCTTTTAGTTTGGTGGATCGGATAGTCTTAACGTAACTAATCACTTTGTCTTGTCTATGTATATCATGGAATCAGATTACAGATAAAGTAAAAGTATACAGTTTGTACGATCACATCACACCTAGATGAAACAAACAATACCTAAGTGTCTTAGCTTTTCCTCAGCTATTCCTACAATGCGGTGAACGTAAATCCTCCTCCTCATTTACAATCGGTTAAAAATGTAGGATAATGGAGAAACACAAAGAGTACCTCGGTATTATGGCATACTAACATACATACTAATTAAAAAATTACTTGTTTGTAATCTGTCAAATCATGAGCAGTCAATTTATTTAAGGCAGAAAAACTAATTACAAAGAATCGTTTACACATTGTCCTTCAAATCGTAACTTTAGGACATTGTACGATGACGCAATCCATTTGTGAGCAAATCAAGCTATGCACATATCTACATAATAGGTAGGTATCACATAAGTATAAATAAACGTATGGCAGGCATATTCGTAAATAATAGCGACTGCACTGAGCGGCAACGTGCGAGGTGGGATCGGCGGCGAAGTGGCAACAACGCGCGATCGATGGTCTACCCGTCAGGTTATCCGCGTTTTTGAACTTGTTTTGATAAGATTAAATGAATTCAACGAAATGGTGAATAGCTGAGCTGAGATGTTTCTTTGAGTCAAGCGGCTTTGAGATGAAGAAAGAGCTTTAAGTAACTTGCATGTAAGTTTTTAAGGCGCACTCTAAATACTATTTATTTAATTAAAGGCAAATAAGAATAACTGAAGCAAAACCAACATCATAATGTGAAAGATTTTCCTTAAAGTCAAGATAAAATAACTGTACAAGTAAATAAAATATGCGTTTGTGAATGACGAATGAGCCTGAATGTTGGTTTGGAACGAAACGCGAATATTGCCCGTTTTCGTTTAACGCTGGCTAGGAATAGCCGTAGGTACGCGTACCAGTGGGCTTTGTAGTATGTAAGTATGTTGGACACGTCGAATCCACTAAGTCTGGCATCGTCTTTAGATACAGGAACACTTCAGACTCTGTCTAGATTCATTCTTTCTTCCTTTTTTAATGCCGGCTAAACCTGTTGCTAACTTCAAATACCTAAGTGTTTTTAAATGTAGGTGACGACGAGGTAGGAGATGGAGAATATACACGGCTTATGGACCTCGAAGCTCGTAAAATAATTCCGAAATTCCTTTACAGCAAGCCATGAACTTTATGATGGATTTTATTTGCTAAACTTCTTACACAGAACTTCACGCCTGTATCCCTTATGAGGTAGGCAGAACACCAGAGGTTATAAGACCATCTGATCTCATCTTTGACAATTTTGGAGGCATTATAATGGTGGAGAGACTATTGCAGTGATACGGGGGGTCAGCCTGTTGCCCCTAAAAATCCGCCAATAAAATCTCTATCCCTTAACTGACTTTTACAGTACCTATGCTCGGAAAGAGAAGCAGCTGGCACGTTCTATGTTTTCCCTTTGCTCATGTTGCCAGGGTACATTAATTAAACATTAATCTCCAAAATGTTTAGTTCAAAAGACTGGAAAAAATCAATTTATTATGTACATCAAGATAAAAATCAATTGATATATTTATATATATATATCATGATAATATATATCCGCTGATATCTATATCGGCTATGTATATCGGCGAACCCTGTTTAGAAGTACTGAACCAAATTCAAGACGGACCCAATTTAAAAACAAAATATTTTGATATGAATAAAACAAAATACCTAACTGAATATGATTTTCTGGAAAACAAGAAATATGACAAAGGTCTATTCTAGGTCTGTAGGCTGTCTGTAAATAGTGTCCGGAGTTTAATGCGGACTGCTCTACTGAAGACGCGATGCGACGATCGAAATCGACCGGGAAAGTTTCGCTCCAGAACGAAACATGCTCTATCATCTGCTACTGCAATAATATCATTACAAGCTACGCAGTACCTACGTATCTTACCTACCTACGCCATCATTACTGAACACGCCATTTTATGGACTGACTATTTCGTATGTGCGAAGGCCTGTTTAACCAAAGTGCATTTAAAATAACTGCCAATTAGGGAAGTGGGTATAAGATAAAAAGTAAAAACCAGTTTTGCGTAATCCTGAATATAGGCGGAATACCGTTATTTAAATTTCCAGGCACGGCTTCGACCGTGATTCCTGCATAGCTTTGATTTAAAAGTTTAAAAACATTTTTCCAAGAGTGTTAATAAAATAAAATGACTAAAGTTCGAAAACATTCGCGTTTTCTATTTTAACTGCATGCAAAATAATTCAACGTTCAAATATTTTCTCTCGTCGAAGTGTCGAAGCGGCAACATGGCACGTGTACCGCTGCCGGGCTGGCAACAACGCCGAGCTCACATTCGCAGGATCAGCTGTTGTTTTAGTCTAAGCGCGCTGGGTTGCATCTTTCGTATTTTGTAGTGGTTTCACAAATAAGATATACAATTTGTTAATTATACTTTTAATTAAAAAGTGAATGTATTCATCAGCGGAGTCGTTATAAAAACTTGTTTATGAATCATGGAAATGATTTCCAAGAACTCAAGTCGATGACACGTTTTCAGAGTAATATTCGATACCTTCCAATTCACTTGATTTCAGTTTAAATAAGGTAAAATCAAAACGTGATGTTGTTCAAATAAGGTAAACCTCGATGTTTTGTTGGCAATATTGACGGTATTTATAGGCGCTTTAACATAATCTATTTTTATCGCTTTTGGTACTGCCATTTGCTTTCCTCATACATTAATAAACGAGTTAGTGGACGATTCGCTTGAATTTTACTCGACCGAATCGGACGGATTGCCCCCTTTAAAAAAAGAAATTTTGAAGCGCCAATTCGTCCACGAACAAATGGCATTCGGAAGAATTGCCTACAGAAAATATCTTTTTTAAAGTTCGATTAGGACGAGTAAAATTCAGACGAATCGTCCACTAACTCTAATAGACTGTATAAGGTACGAAACAAGTAGTAAAGTACTAATACGGACAAGAAAAAATAAAATTTTATTTTAATATAGTCAAAGGGGTTAACAGTTAAAAACTCTACATATATGTGCCAGCCGTCTACTTCAATGTTGCCGTTTCGACCGCGCGGCCACGAGCGAATTTTAAGGAAAAAACGGTATCACGATTCAGCAATGTTCAAACCCTTATAAATAAAGGAGTTATTTATACTTCGACAATTGCCAAATTTGACCTTTCGGCTTTGACTAATTTCGGCTGAATCGTGATACAATTTTTTCCTTAAAATTCACTCGTGGCCGCGCCGTCGAATCGGCAACTACTTAAATTATTCAACCGAGTGACCTATTTCATTATGAAGCAGCAACCAAAAATGGATGTCTGGTTTATTTAAAACTTAAATCAATAGGGACGCTGTAGCTTAGAGAGAGGCAGACAGTATGGGAGATCAAACAGTCTTATAAAATACACGAGCCGTCCGCCGGATGCGAACCTAGGACTGAGTGGAATACAAACAGGTGACTCACGCCTGTGGGGATTTGTGCCGGATAAAAGCGGTTTATTCTCTGTATTTGTATTGACTAATTAAATAGCGTGCTAATCTTTGTAGAGCTAATTCTGCGAATTGGAAGAGAAGTTGTTAGACTTAATTATTAACGAATGCGAAGTAAAACCGACTTCCTCGTCCTATTTTAAATCTTTACAATTGATTATGGTCATGGATAATTCACTAGTATCTATAACAAAGTTATTTAAAAAGAACTTCATTAAAATCAGTTCACATTTCGTGAAGAAATTCGAATAAATATGCAATTTTAGATTTACTTATCATCATACTGGTATTCTTGAATAAAACTTCACGATTACAATCAGTCAAATAGAGAACATTCTTCTACTTTGTTGTCGGTTAAAAGGACTAAAGTAGGTACTATTATCGTCATCTATATTATTTTTATCCCTTTGTACGGGAGAGCTTGATGCCACATGGCACTACCAGCACTACATAACCAGCCAACCTTGTGTTAAAGATATATTGTTAGGCATATTTATTTAAAAATTAAGTACCTATCTCAAACAATATTATAACCGATTATTAGCTCGTTTCGTAAAATAATCTTTGTTAGAAGATCTTTTAATATGTACAATGGAATCATTCCTTTTTAGTTTAATTTAACCTACTAATGAGCCAAACATATAAAGTGAGGATGGATGAACTTTTGTTGCTCTTTTATGAAATAACATCATTGCTAAAAGCTGGTATTTCTCACAGGTTTTCCAAAGCTTGGAATGACATAAAGAACATTCATTATCGTTATATTCCTACGAGATAACATAGCACAGTCGACTGAAACCACGAGAATGGCTTAAGCTTTCAACAACAATAACTATCTTAAATCAAATTTAACCAAACAAAAACTCAGTTTATAAAACGAGCTGACAATCAGCCAAATCAATAGGAACTCAATTAATCGTAGAATGCAGATGTTTAATTTATTAAGTTCATAAAACGTAAATATAGCACGGCATTAATAGAAATGCTTAAGACATTGTAGCAGTCGTATTTCAACTACGCCATGAAACGGACTCCGGGCGCCATGCCATTTCACGAAGCAACCTTTGCCAACACCACACGCTTGTAAAAAAAAACGTTAGAAAATGTCACGACAACTCGCGGTGACAGTTAATTATTGTTCGCGCTAATGTGCACTGACGAACGGTATACACACGGAGGAAATATATGCTTTGTGGGTATACATTCCAGTGACAGTATACACCTACTCGAACCTGTAGTTAATTAATGATTAGAATTAAATTAGCGTTCGTTATAGTTTTTAGAGTATATCGTTATGAGCTTCATTAGTAAATACGATTATACATAATTACATAAGTTGGTTGGTTAAAGGTCAAGGAATATTGCAAATATTTTAAATTACTTTATTTTTAAAAGAAAATTTTAATTGTGTTTGTAAAGAAAAATGCTAAATAGCCACGTTGATGTTTACAAAACTGTACTTAGAATCTTTCACAAATAACATTGAGTTATTCTAACTCACACATCCATAGTGAAGGATCGCAGCCCTTTTATGTTCAATGCTGGACAAAGGCCATGTCCAAATAAGTGGAAAGTGGTGCAATCGCCACATACCGTTATATCGTGGTCATCATTTAGTCATGTAGAGCACGTTTCTATGTACAACCGTATTATCCAACTTTGGCCACATAGTGCATTACAAATAAACTTGAAAATCCGAACTACTACGAAATACTATTTCAGTATCCTTATAAGTCAAACTTAATCGATATCTTACATACAGCGTTATAAATAAAAACTTATTTATGGCGGTAGGTACTCCATTCTCTCCGTATACGCAGTCGACATAAATTACAATTCCGTGTAGCGTTTCGATAAAAAAGTTCCTTTCATAAAAAATATAATAATAATCCCCTTTTAATAATAAAAAAAGGCAATAACATACGGAGCGCTACAAAAAAAGCTATACTTTCAAATATAACAAGTAAATTATATTTCACATTATGCAAATAACCCGGACAGGAAGCACTATATTATTCATTAAGTAGTTTCGTAATTATAAAAGAAAGCGTTTGCAGAAATATTTATTTATGAGCAATGTGAAGCTAATCTGAAACCTAGCCGCAGGATAGATTTATTCTTAGGTTCATTTTTAATTGCTACTAGCGGTCATGTTCCAGGTTATTTTTTTATTTAGGACTAGCTGTTGCGCGCGGTTTTACCCGCGCAATTTCGATTCCCGCGGGATTTTTGGGATAAAAAGTAGCCTATACGGATTCGGAAGAATCCCTCTAAGTAATGGTAAAATAAATTTTGAAATCGGTCCAGTAGTTTTTGAGCCTATTCAATACAAACATACAAAAATACAAAGGTTTCCTCTTTATAATATTAGTATAGATAAATTAAAATGCATTGTATCATTAAGTGGTTAATAACAATGTAAAGACGTCAATTATTGGAATGACAGCATATTTAAAATGTCGTAATAAATATAACCTTTTCATAAAAATTTCATGAACTTATTTTTCAGGATTTCATTTTTGTTGACGCATTATCTGCTGAAGTAAATCTCTGGAGGGACTGTTCCGATTACGAATCCGTTATTATTTGACTGTGAGACATTACCGAATAATAAAGTCGCATTTATATCTTACGCGGCTACAAACGCGAGTGGAGAAGGAAGCTCAAAGCAAAGTCCCCGCAGTGTTTGTCTGAGCGCAATAAACTCAAGAACTACTTAACTGATTTTGTAAGGTGTTCACCAATGGTGATTCGCTAGGTTGAGGAGCCTAGTTTTGAATTCTGGTTGTTTTTAGGCGTAGTAACTACGATATTTAAAAATTTGAGTTTCAACCGGTACTCATGCGGAGCCAGCGCCGATCAACGCGAATAATGGAATATGAGCACTTCCTCATCTAACTGAACCTCTTTCAGTGCCATTTTAAAACATTGCCAATTTATGTAAGTGTATCATTCCACTAGCGATTAATTACACAAACGGCTGTTCTAAGGGTGGGTTCGCTAGGCCTGTAATTTAACACCCAGAGCGTCGTGCATCATTATCGACATCACTGCGGGAAACCGGTTCCATCCCAACAGCTGTATGATAATGACAACGTTGCTGGTAGACGTACCTGCTATCTAACTCTCCTGGAATTATCGATAACGAAGCATTTTTAAACATACGATAAGAAATGCCTTCTAAGCTATTATACTCTTTTCAGAAAAGGCACTTTCCGCCTTAATGGCAGTTAAAATACATCTTAGGTTAAAGCTCGTACTCTCTTAAGTGCCCTTAGGCTTTAATGTAGGAAAAATATAGAAGCCTAATGGCGTTTTGCGCCGAGCCAGTCCGGTAAAGTTTAAAAGGCCCGCAGGCCATAAACAACGACATTCTCAAATATAATATAGACCTATATGGGGGCTGGCTTAAGAGTTCCGTTCGTGCAATGTGGCAAATTTTACCCGAGCCAACTCTGTGTGATACTCGACCGGTCTCGCGAACTGTATAGATACACGTACAGGCAACGTTACTTCGCAGTATCTTGTGGCTGTGATGATGTCACCTTCACGCTCTCAACACACTGCAGTCACAAAGGCGTGCACTCAAACCACAGATCTGTGTTAGACCAACTGTTATTTGGTGACTTAGCTTAGGTATGTCTGAAATTCTTGACGCTTCATTCAATAGTAGGTTATATGGTTACTGGCGAAACAAAAGCGAAATCTATTTAATTGAAACAGTTAAAATGCTGTTTCACCGATACTATGTTGATTGAATTTGTGTGTACCATTTATTGTAAAACGCAAAATTGTTGTTTGACTCAATATCAAGTTATCTTAATTGATAGAATAGTAACGAAATACTCAAAGCTATGTAAACCATCCCATATTTATATTTAAATAATCTATCTATACTAAACTTAGTAACTCAACCAGAGATTGACCTAAATCAACATGAATGAAGATGAGTTCGTAGAACGAGGGTAAGGGATCAGAAGACAAGTAGACACTGTCCTAAGACGTTTGCCATCTGCCTCCTGTCAGATTAGTCGCTATCTAAGCAGACTTGACATGCCTCCCAAAATTATACTTGGATGTTTAATATAGTCAACGAAAATAGTCTCTGACCAAAAAGTAACTAATTTCATATCTCTTCAACTTCGTATTTTCGACGTTACCATGATAAAATAACAAATTAAAATCAATATACAGACGAGGAAGATCCCCCGAAATACCTACATTAAGATGTCATTTAGCAAATTTCTATGAAACTTCAGCTGTGTTAGTTTTAGTTACCTACCTTTCTTTTTCAGGTTCTTTGTTAAATTAATATAAAAGAACTTAAAAAAGTATGCAGCGAATTTGAGAGAACACTCCAAGTCAACCATATTAATTACTACTGTATTGTTGAAATGACAATTTACGTACCTAACTATAGAGTGCGAGAATGACTAAATTCAATCTAAAAAACGTTACAGCGTTAGTCACTTTTTATCGGCAAAAAATATTCATTTGCGTAATTTACAGCAATATTTTTGTCATTTATTGACGATAAGACAGACGCGCACACAGGCAGAATTATTCGCAGCACGAGCGAAATAGTACGAGCAAAGAAATGTTAACCTTTTTTATTGTGTTCTTTACAAAGATTTAAATCTTTGGTTCTTTAAGTTTGACAAGTCAATTCAAAGTTATTTAAATACTTTATGAAAAAAAATTAAATTGAAAACGCCCTACACGTAATACTGTTTAACTTCATTAGGAGACTTTACATTTCAGCTCTACCACCCCATATAATAAGACTTATAAACGATAAGACTAAACTTTAACACATCCCTCTCAATAGTCCTATATTAATTTTAAAGATAATAATGAAGATATATAGCTAATGTTACGTAATACTTCTTTTTAACATCCTGTATAGACTTGCTTATAAATAACAAACTTTTACATAATCCTTTCAATAGTCCTACATTAACCTTCAAGGTAATAATAAAGGTGTACAGTTAATAGTACGCAATACTGTTGATCTTTACTAGTAGCCTTTACATTTGAGCCCTACCACCCTGTATAATAAGCCGTATAGCATTCAAACCTTAATTCAAAAGCCCTAGATTCATCTAAAGGGTAGTTTTTAAGGTGTAGTACCTAGTAAGGCAAGGATACGAACCTGTGCTGCGGCTGGGAGCGTTGTGAGTACTGAGCCATATGGCCGGTCGCATGGCTACTGGAGAGGCATGCCGCGCTCGTCGCGTCGCTAGCTAGCCGCCGGCATCACACTGCACTACACTACACACCACTACACTGCACTATCTGGAACAAATAACAATTGTTAGACCAAAATAAGAAGGGTGTCTTTTTCCAAACCTCGTTATTTTAGCTAATATGAGCGCCAAAGGAAACGTAGCTCCAAGGAAATGATGAACCAGTGAAATAACAAGATTATGGCAGGGTTCTTGGATACCACTATCAGGTGGATCTAGTGCATGTTTGCTAGCTTTAATTACGAAAAACGTTTGTGTCTCTATGCAGGTTTTGTCAAAGTTTATGTCTAAGGCTATAGTATCATCAGGTTAAAGAATTTAATTTCTCATAAAGAATTTACAATTCACTTATAATGAGAATAACAATATTTTCGGGACGTATACATAAAGGTGGGTAGAACGAAAAAACTAATAAATAAATCCGTGCGAACAACCATTGGAACCGTGCTAGCAGCCAGCGCTTGCGAAAAAAACAAAAGAGTTATTTTTAGATATAACGCGTTGCCATCAAGACCACATCACAAAAGCAGTAGTCGCTATGCTTAGCGAGGTCTTGTTGGATGATTTGGAGTCATTCGAATTATTCAAGTAGCTACTATGGGAAGAAGTGGAACGGTGTTTTTCGTCAAGTTAACATTAATGAAAACATCTACAAGAGTCAAGAACCAAACGAGAAAAGCACCGTTGTATTTAATTAAATGTCACAAATCACAAGAAAACTCTAACCGCTGAGTTATAATTACCCTATCTGACATACTGATGTGGACGTAAGCTTGTGTTTTAGAGATCTCACAGCGAAACACAAGGATATTCTATTATGCACCCTACTTAACCAATATAAATATCAGATTTCGAAACTTGTCCAAGTGGAAATCGATCTTAGGATCTCTTAACGAACACTCAAATCGTTGCGCTTACAAGGAAGATAATCTTATATTATGTAATATCAAAAATGAAGGCTATGAATGAAAAAGTCGATTTCAAATGTCCCTATGTTGATCTCACGTATCAATCCCTAGTACAATTCCTAAGATTGTCGAGCGAGGCGACAAAACTAAATGATTATAGAATCGTGCTAGGAGCACCCACCTGGCTTAAGAACACCCTTCATTAAGTCTACCACCTGCCGTATAGCATCAGAGAGCACAAAATGAGTTCGGCATTGTTTAATGAAAAAACGAGCACTTTTCGAAACCAGCGTGTTTCATTTAGGCCTCATCGTCACTTTTTCCATGATAATCATGCAGAACGGGTCAACGAATTTGGATCAAATTTGGCATAGTGATAGGTTGCAGTCTGGAATAGCACATAGGCATGCTACTTTTTATCCCGATATTCGAAATTGCACGAAACACCTAGTTCGTTATACATATAATCGTCATATCGGTTTTTCTATATATAGGTACTCGTTTGACCTCAATCTTACCTCATGGTGAGTGACGACGAAATCAAAGATGATACGAGTTTGCGAAAGGTCTGGCTCCTCGTATAACATTGCGGTATAACTTATATGCATGTTGGTGGATACCTAGGCGGACCCTGAATGTAGGGACCCATTCAGGGTCCGCCAGGCTATCGAACATCAGCAAGAGGAGGTCGCTCAAATTAGTCACCTTTTAAAATACACTAATTCTGGCGCAGGCCTTCGTGGATAGGTATGAGCTTACGAGTCTTGCATACCCATCTATCCACGAAGATGGGCATGCTATTAAAGATTAGGTAGGACCAAAAATGGTGGTCGGCAATCGGCATATTACTCAAGAATCGAGAAAACTGATTGGATTAAGAAGTCTTTCGAGTTCAGAGTTAAGTTCATAAAATTTTTAACTGACACGAAGTTTTTGTTACCTATTGAGTTAGAAGATAAAAGTTATAGCAGACTCTATGCTTATATGTATTTGTCCAATATTTCACTTCCTTTGTTGTGTACAATATGTACGGCGTGTGGTGTCCTGTCTACTGTGATTCAATATTTCGCACTATTCTATTAAGGAATTACGTAGATAGGACTCGGGTTTTCTATGAAAAGGACCACTTTAAGATAATCGCAAAATTCTCCGTTCATAGGACGTTTTCGTTCAGCAGTATAATACAGTGGTAATGCGAATTTTGGTTTCGTCAAGGTCGTGTAAATTATATAATAAGAATTGACTACTGGGTAGTTCTTTTCATCTGTCTTTCATAATATTTAAACTATTGTCATGATAAGTGTCTAGCCAGTGTTTAATCTTAATCTCACCTGGTCTAGGCAACAATGAGGCCATAGATGAGACAGAGGGTTTTTAGGAATAACTCACTCTTTATATAACCCAGAAGGAATTCTACCGGTAAGAATGAGCCACTAAAATGATTAGCCTATCCAGGGTATATAGAGGAAAAAAATAGTGCTATTTAGAATAGTCAAGCCACAAGAGCATTATAGGCTGAAAATCTATCCATTCATTGGATATCAAGTGGATAGTAGTTATATGTATTGTAGTCTTGGTTATTAGGAAGTAACTGTATTCCTTCACATATTATCTACAAAGACCTATGATATTTGGCATGGACTAGGTATAGGTATAGGAAGGGATTTTGCTAGCTAGGCTGATTCAGTAAAACAATAAAAATTAACACTTATAAAACAAAAATTAATATAAAACTCTTTTTGTTGCTTGGTGAAAAAATGTCTAAGCGAGAGAGAATACATAGGCTATACTAATATTAGAAGGAACTAACATACATAACTTCAAACCTGTATCCCTTATGGGGTAGGCAGAACAACAGAGGCTGTGAAACCATCTGATGTCATGTTTGACTTTGGAGGTATAATAATGATGGAGAGAGACTATTGCAGTGACAGGGGGTCAGCCTATCGGTAACAAAATGCCAAAAAAACCTCTGTCCCTTAACTAACTTTATGCCCGGGAAGAGAAGTAGCTGGCACATTCTATGTTTTTCCTTTGCTTCCAGACCAGCATGGAAGAAATTATATTCTTTTAACGATAAGGTAGTTGGAAAAGTTTTGGTAAAATTTTATTTGCACCATTAATGTTAGTTTAAGGATCAGTCAGAAAGATATAAAAAATACAAAAAAAACTTATGTTTGCAGTTTTGAGAATATAGCATGTATCTTTATGTGCAATATAGTTATACCATTGAAAATGTGTGTGCATTATTATGCAAATGACCATATTTAGGGCTAAATAATAAAATCAATCTGCAGTTACTACACAATAAGGGTGATGATTCTTTTAAAATTGTCTAGATGAGGGTACAATGATAAATCGAAATCACTATGCTATGGACTCCTCGGGGTATCAATTAAAACTTTTCTATACCACAGTAAATAAGATACCAGAGTGTAACTTTTTTAGATCCATAAAAATTAACTTAGATTTTTGTAGAACTTGGTTTTTACCTTGATCTATAAATATACCTACTTATTTATGTGTAAATGGTTCAATTTTATTTAAACTAAAACATATAGGCTATAAGTAAGTCAGCACAAGAATTTCGACATATTATGAGCCTTATATTTTTCACACCATAATTCTATTAGAATTTACCATATGAGTTTATTTATTAATGTATAAGAGTTGTAAGAAGCATTGGGCAAGAAGGTAACAACATAGAAAAGCAGAAAATTATTTTACTAAAAGTTTTTGACACAGCCCTACCTAGGAAATTTGATCTTAAAATATATATTTTTTTTATTGTTTTAGTGTCAGAGTTTTATAAGGTTGAAATTAGAGATTTTTGAGATTTACCTTACCTATTATCTGTTTCTGATATACTTACTTAGTTAAAGAGTATTCATGTCATAATTTAAGTTTCGTTATTTATAGGTAAGTAATGGATACTTTATTAGTTTTTAAAAAGTTTTTTACTTTGACCGAATTTCGCAACAGAAAAAAATAATGACTTCACTTTATTCAAAATTGGAATTTAGTTAGAAACTGCCTTCAGTACTGTGGCAGGTTTGTTTATGTTTCACAGTCTGTGAAAAGACTAATGGGAGAGTTTATGTCGAAAATAATTAGAGAAGTGCAGCAAGGTTTGTTTTGTTTATTTGTCGGTCGTCAAGTTCTTAGAACGTGGACGGTGGCTTCGACTGCTGGCTAGGAGTCCAGTAGTTATTTTCGTATTGGTGAGATCAAAGGGCATCGCAGACGAAAATATCATCGCACCATTCTACTCCAGTGATAAGCTTATCTCAACTTACATAATGCTGATGTTGACCACGTGCTGGCCACCATGCCATGACTTAAATTTTCAACTTTCACGATTCTACATAAACTGTACCATGCTAGTTAATCTACGCAGTTAGCTGCACTAGAAACTGATACTCTGATGACGAAATAGAAAAAGTAGGGGAAGTTGAACGACACTTTTCACCAGATTTATAAATATTCCTAGTTCTCTGTTTATAAGGTTTAAACTACATTGATGTCCAATTTTAATATGTTGAAAACTACTCCACTGAGATAAATTAATAGAACTCACCTTATTTATGAAAATACGTGGAAGTTCCCAGCGGGTTTAACAATCTCACACGCGCGGACACGTAACTCTCACAAATATCACAATTTAAGCTTAACTATTTGTTTTACACCACTTACAACTATATTATTTACAACACAGTGCTATTTTATGTTAGTTGACACGTATGGAGTTTCCGAAAAGTCCATTGAACTGTTTCGTTAGCTTGAAATTTACGTGCAGCGAAATTATAGTTACGGAGTGGCAACGCTGCTGTATATTCAACATGAGCATTGCGCGGCGCTGCCACCAGACGGCGCTAGATGCTGCGAGGGGCGGGGCCGGTGCGGGGTAGCATCCGTCTCGCTCCGTGTAGAGCGAGACGGATGCAAACCGCAGCACGTGAGCAGGCTAGGGCGGACGGAGCGGACGGACGCCACGTCGTCGTCGTCGTCTCCGTGGTTGCGTTTCGGACTTTCGGAGTCGAACTCTCGACGCTACAACTTTTTAACGGTCGACCTCGTGGAATTTTGATCCATGAGTGCGATTGTTTAGTTAGATTCCGAAGACTTTAACTTTAGGAGCCCAACGCTTTGCGGTGACTGGTGACCTTTTGGTCATATCGCGTCATCGCGGGTGGCGATAAAGCGAGGTCGTCAGTCCATTGGCGTTGTTGCCAGCTCGGCTAGGCAGGCGTTCAGTCAGAGCCCACGTTTAACGGATCAGAAAAGGGCCGGTTAAATCACCGTGGCCCTTTAATCCAGCCCCTGGGTTATCTATAGTGCTTTATAGGCATTTCAAACCAGTTGCCTATCTAGTAGACCAGGCGCCGTCAGCTCTTGGTAACTTCATAACATAGCTCCGTTATATGGTATAGGCTAGGAACTTAAATGCTTAGGTAACTATGTTGTTTTGTATCAACCTAGGTAGGTACCTAGTTAGTTAAAATAACACTTGCAAACCGGTAAGTAGAATAGGACATGTTGCAAAATACTTGTATCTAACGAACTTATACAAATAAGCAGCTGAAAGCAGGTTAAATTACACTTGTATTCTCAAATACCTACGAGCATGTAGGTAATAAAATACCTTGACTGAATATTGGCTAGATACCTACCTGGTGCTGTAATATAGTTATAAACAATAAATACCAATTCTTTCTTAAATCTATTGTGTTGGCTGGCGCTCAGGAAGTATCTCTCGCGTGTAGCATAATTTATAGCATCAACTATGTAAATATAGTTTACTTTCATCTTCGTGTGACTTCTTTTGTTTTATAAATAAAATATTTGAATGACAAACATAGTTTCGTCTGAGCCGCCACGTCTTAGATAGGTATATACTTATAATTAATCAAGGCGCCTCACGCGGCAGATCCGATCAATTTACATTGGACTTTTAACTTTATTACAACCCAATAAGTTGCGAATTTATTGGACATGACTGTGCATTCAAAATCCTTAAAATCTTTTTTTTTTATTTAGGTAGAATACAACTATTGGCTCGATTCATGGCCGTACACGCAGCAGGACCCTGTGTTTAATTCGATCTACAGCCACAGTTTAACGTGCGTACTACTTAGTATCTTCTTAAAAGTATAGGTAGGTACCTAAATAAAAAAAATGTACCTTAATTGTTGCAATGATAGTATACGTTATTTTCTAGCAGAACCGTCAGCCGTTTGAAGGATCAATGGTATACGGCCCCGGTTAGAGGCATAGGTAATATATTTCCTTTTATATTTTTTTTCAAATTATTATTAATTTTGAATTCGTTGTTGCGCCGTGATTACTGTGCATATCAAACGACATCGCAGGTTAAGCGCGCTCGGTATTTATTACTCACGACGAGTTCCGTGCTTCGGAGGGCACGTTAAGCAGTCGGTCTCGGGTGCTGTATACTTGTATACAGTAGTCGTTAGGGTTTGTCAGAAACCATTTCGGCACGCTGAAAATTCTGACATCCACCAACCAGCACTGAGCCAGCTTGGTGGATCATGGCCTAAACCGCCTCGTCACCCAGAGAAGAGACTCATAGCCCTGCAGTGGGCTCACTTCACGGAGTTGTGATGATGATGATTATTATTTTATGTGGAATCGTCTGTGAAACTTTTTTCATGCCAGCAGGACCTTTTTATGCTTTTACGTTTTCAGCCCTGACAGTCACATTTCTTATCAGCATTTTATTAGTACCTACTTTACAGAAAACAATACGTTTAATTAAAATACGAGATAAAAGTTTACTAAAACTAAAATATTATCTATTTTAATTAAATGTATTGTTTTTTGTAAAGTAATTATAAAAATACTTTTTGGAAGATACTAAATAGTTCGGACGTTAAACTGTGGTTGTAGACTGTACTGTAGATCGAATGAAACACAGGGTCCTGCTGCGTGTACGGGCATGCTAGATTCGACATTAGATTTGCTAATTTTAAGTACTCTAAAGTCAGATTAGCAGACGTCAAATTCAACAGTTGCTGACAAAAACTGATCTTGAAACTTCTAAGTTTGATATTAGAGAGACTAAAAACTGCCGTAAATGACCCAATGTGGTCTTAAATACTTATAAACAATCCGTATATGTACTGCTGTACTCCAGCGTGCAAACATAAGAAAAAAATTAAAATCAAAAAGTATCTTAAATATTCTATCGAAAAAGTCACAAATTGAAACCAAAATTAATCCTCAACCTTAGGGTACTAGCCCAAATACACTGTTGGAAACAAAACATCAAACCAAGGTGACCTTGCTAGTTTACAACGTGTTTCCAACAGTGAAGACGGCTGTTGACAACCAAATTACATGACCTTGGCGGGTTGGAAACGGCGGTGTTGAGAATCACAGACATACATCTACATAGACAACGCAAGTGCCACGATTTGTATTCGAACCAAGCGTGCCGACTTTTTAAGACCTATTGTTACGTCACAGCTGATATTTATTACTGGAAAATACAAAAAGATTCAGAGACACCGATACCGCCGATGAAATCGATTATTAAGAATGATATTCATATTGTGGACTCGATTTTCTAACAGACATACATACACGCATATTACAATACATATTAAATCTAGAGGCGACCAACCTTGACGCTCGGTCGGGGTTCGGACACGCAAAGAATATGCATTTGCGTTATCTATGTAGATGTATGTCTGTTTTTAGGACAGTGTGTACGCTTGTTATTGTATATTTTACTATGTAACTATAACTAGAAATGACTCGAGTTTTGAAGCTTTTAATCCTGCGTTTCAACCTTTCCTTCTTTGTATCCTCAATTGCATACAAAACTGCCATCGCGAAGATGTTGCCAACGCGAGATATCAGAGCACACTGACGATTAAGGGGCGTGGCCTGGCGTGACCTTGGTTTGTGTTCTTGTTTGTCTCCTTGTTGGAAACCACCGTTTGTAACAGTGTGGATGACACGGAATTGGTTGACAACAACTTAACCTTCCTTAACCTTGGTTGGAAGCATTGGTTTTCAACGTGTTTTCAACAGTCTGGCGGCCCTCTACCTAACCTTATGTAGTACATTTCGTACCTACTCCAGCTACACACATACACAACAGCTAGCTCGTCGTATGTCACTCTTTCCTAGGTAATGACAAAGAATTTAAGGATAGGTACTAACTAATAATAATAATAATAACCCCCTCGGGGAATGAACCTTGGCGCGGTGGGGGGGCTTAAGAAAAGAAGGAGCTCTATGCAGATCAGCACAACTTGATCAAATACCCCATTTGGGAGATTCTATTTGTAAAAGTCGTAACATCAAGACTACCCTTTTCGAACTAATCATTCCAAACCCAACCCGGAGACAAAATGACGGAGCAAAATAACAGAAGATATAATTTACGGTCGCTGCCCGGGGGTCGCCGGGGCGCATCTGGAGCCGGCGCTGGATGCGACAGTATGCGGGACGCCGGTGGCGCGGCGCTGAGCAGGCGGGCGCCCGCCACCAAATCTACTACAGCCGGTCATCGCGAGCTGAGCAGGCGGGCTCGCGGCGTAGAAGCTACAGCCGACACTTCTGGGGATGATACATCGTCTTTATTCTCATCCATCCCTTCCACTCGCCCCTCATATATGACAAGAAGTATATCTTCCTTATCTACTGTTACTACGGCCGACGGTGTTGTGCAAAATGCCCACTTGGACATTGAACTTGTACCCACCTCGGGTGAACGAACTACGCGCAGACGATGGACACCTGAAATGAATATGTTCATACTGCGTACTTACCTTAAATTAACAACATTAGATACTGACACAAGTAACTACGTCGAACCCCTCTACCTTGAATTTATTGAGAAATTTCCAGAAATGCAAGTAAGCCGACAAAGAGTAGCCGACCAACGTAGAGCTATTATCCGTCGCAAACTACTACCAGAAAATACCATTACCGATATACATAATGAAATAAAACAAGAAATCACAAACATACACTCTAATATAGTTCATGCAATAGCTTCTTCACCTTTGTCATTAAATACTCAAGCCAATACACAAACCAAAACACGGATGAGATGGACCGTAGAACAAAACGAAGCAGTAATGCGATCATATTACAGAGTAACTCTACTAGATACAAACAGGACTACATACCGAAAATTACTTCATGAAGATTTCATTAAAAATATTCCTTCTCTGTCCCATTTAACCGAACAACGAATTTCTGACCAACAAAGAGCAATTATTAATAACAAATATATTGACCAATCTAGGCTAGATATAATAAGACAGGAAGTAGCAGACGAACTGTCATTATCAGCAAATAGCACTAACGACTCTCATCTAGTAACCTTAAACACTATAGAATTAAGCTCCTTTCCTGATCTACCCGGAGAAGAACCACCAGACCACCAAAATCAGTCCAATTTAATACCATGTACTGAAACTGTATTCGAACAAGCTTTTCAGTATTATAAAAATACAGACCCTTTGCACAGGTCATATATTCCGAAACAAAAATCGTCAAAAAAATTTTCAGAAATAGTTCATTACATTAATACAGTAACCATCCCGAATAAAATAAATATTGACACCGATTTCTTAACTTTACAAACAGTCATACATATACTGCGCTGCCTGGACTGCCGCAAAGTTAAATGGTGCTAAAATAGAACTTTCTGAGAGTAATGTAGAAAGATCACGTAGTACTCAGGAAGTATATAAACCCAGATGGCAAAAACGTTTAGAAAAACGGTTAGAGGACTTAAGGACTAAAATAGGTAGAATAACCCAATTTATTAACGGAAACACTAACGAAAGGATCACCAGACATGTTAAAGTAATTATGGAACAATATAAAACACACTCTACACATGAAGACCCGAACACTCAAATAACACATACACTGGATACACTTAAACAAAAACTGTCAGTTTTAGCAGGACGATTACAGAGGTATAAAACATGCACACAGCGAAAACAGCAAAACAGCCAATTCATTAATAACGAGAAACTTTTTTATCGTAACATTAAACAGGCCACAAAAAATACGCATCAAAACAATGCAATCATCAATGAAAATAGCACGCCTAACGTAAATGATATTCGTAATTTCTGGGCAGGAATATGGGAAGAACCGGCTAACCATAATAGCCAAGCTGAGTGGATTCATAAAGAAACAAGTAATTTTCGCCAAACTACAGTGCCAATGCAATTTGAGTTCATACCAGTTGAAATATTTAAACGTGTCATTGCAAGACTCCATAATTGGAAAGCACCCGGGTCTGATTATATTCACAGCTACTGGTACAAAAAATTTACAAGCACCCACTGTTACCTACACAATTTCATTAATATTTTCATCCAAAACCCTAATGCCATACCGCCTTATATTACTGCAGGAACAACCTACATGATACCTAAAGACCACGACGACCTCACTAACCCTGCAAAATACAGGCCAATCACATGCTTACAAACATTATATAAAGTAATAACATCTTGTTTATCTGAAGTAATACACCAACATTTGACTGATAATAAAATTTTGGCCGAACAACAAAAAGGATGTAGAAAGGCTTCTCAAGGCTGCAAAGAACAACTTATAATAGATTCCGTAATATTGAAGCGAGTCCAAAAAACTAAATCTAACCTATGTACTATGTACATAGACTATAAAAAGGCATACGATTCAGTCCCACACACGTGGTTAGTTAAAATTTTAGAAATATATAAAATCCATCCAACAATAATTTCATTCTTGCAGACCGTGATGACCAAATGGGAAACTAAACTTAGGCTTAATACTCCAAACCAAACTATAGAAACCAGCCCAATAAAAATAAAACGTGGTATTTTCCAAGGCGATGCTCTCAGCCCGCTTTGGTTTTGCCTAGCACTCAATCCCCTTTCTAACTTACTAAATTCCACATCTCTAGGGTACCCTTTAAAATACAATGTAACAAACGAACAGACAGAAGTCCAACAAAATATACTCAGTCATTTGCTTTATATGGATGATATTAAATTATATGCAATAGATGAACAACAACTTAATCAACTAGTCAACCTAACGGAACAGTTTACTAATGATATAAAAATGCAATTTGGGATAGATAAATGTAAAATCAACTCATTGATATCAGGAAACATAATTCACCGACATAATTACGTATTAGAATCTGGAGAACAAATAGATGCATTAGAAGAACACCAAACTTATAAATACCTAGGCTACAACCAATCACGTCAAATACAATATAAAGAAACCAAGCATCAACTAAAGCTACAATTTAAACACCGACTAAATAGCATATTAAGAACACAACTTAACTCTAAAAACACAATTAAAGCTATCAATACTTATGCTATCCCCGTACTAACTTACTCATTTGGTATAATAAATTGGTCGAAATCTGAAATTAAAGCACTACAAAGAATCGTTAATACCACGATGACTAAGTTCAGAAAACATCACCCCAGGTCATGCTTACAAAGACTTACATTACCCAGAAAAGAAGGAGGACGCGGAATCATAGACATATCAAACCTGCACAATAGACAGATTTCAAACTTAAGACAGTATTTTTTCAATAAAATAGATTCTTCACCTTTACACAAAGCAATAGTTTACAATGATGCCAAATTAACTCCTTTAAATCTTCAAGATAGATCCATACAAATCAATGAAGCTATTTCAGATGAAAATAATAAAAAACTAGAATGGGCCAGAAAGTCTCTACATGGAAGACATTACCATGACTTATGCCAACCTAATGTCGACAAAGAGGCGTCGAACGCATGGCTAAGCCGTGGAGAGCTCTTCCCAGAGACTGAGGGCTTCATTATGGCCATTCAAGATCAGGTCATAGAAACGAAAAACTACCTAAGACACATAGTGAGAAGCCTTCCGTCCGATATATGTAGAAAATGTAACAGCTCCCCAGAAACGATCCAACACATTACAGGCGCGTGTAAAACAATAGCCCAGACAGATTATAAACACAGACATGACCAAATAGCTAATATCATCCATCAAAAACTTGCCTACAAATACGGATTTATTAATTATACCCAGCCATACTACAAATACAAACCCAATTCTGTTTTAGAAAATGCCACAACTAAATTGTATTACGACAGAGCAATTCTCACAGATCGCACGACTCATTACAATAGACCTGATATCACACTTATTAACAAGACCAGTAAAACAGGATTCCTCATTGATATTACCGTACCAAACACACACAACCTCCAGTCCTCAATAGCAGAAAAATTGACCAAATATATAGAGCTGAAAGATGAAATAACCCGCCTCTGGCATCTTCAAAAAGTAACAATAGTTCCAATAGTCATCTCTACTACAGGCGTAATACCGAAACAACTACACCTATCCCTTGAAACTCTCAATTTAGCCCCAAACACTTACCATCTTATGCAGAAAGCTGCTATCCTTAACACGTGCCGGATAGTGAGAAAGTTTTTACAGACCGAACAGGAAACAAACATGTCACTAACCCAACCTAACACTATCGCTCAGTCACACTCAAGCCCTCCGAACTCTACCCTATCTGACATGCACTTGGCTTAGGCCCGTGTATGCCTTAAAAAAACCGGCGCAAGCCGAGATGAGAAATCTTAAAAAAATAATAATAATAAATATTCTTTATTGCCAATGAACTTAAATAATAAACATTTTAACAAAATTAGCGACGACAATGTGGGCGGCCTTATCGCTTAAAGCGATTTCTACCAGGCAACCCGGGGCAAAGGAAAAATATCACAAACTTATAATAATAAGAGGGCAGAGCATTTGAGTTGATAGATAAACAATAATTACTTATGACAAAATATATAAAAACTATGAATATAAAGGATTGTTACAAATATTAATAATTTAAATAATGGAATAAAAGTATACATATATAAAATAAGTAAAAATATATATATATATAAGAAGCAAAAAGAATAATTATATATGAAAAAGATTATTTTTGTGTAAAAGATACAACAAGGTCTAATATAAATTATAGTGATAAATAAAAAGTCTTTAGTTGTTTTTTAAAAGAAGCGATGGACTTTGCACTGTGAATGTAAGATGGTAAGTTATTCCATAGGTTTACTGCATTTACTGTGTACGATTTGTGGAAGAAATCAGAGGAATGCAGAGGAGTCGCTAGGAGCATATTATTTGTAGAACGTAGATTTCTCTCATGACCTTCATGACGAAAATTAAAACGGTTTTTTAAATACAGCGGTGTGTAAGGATTGAACAGTATCCCGTAAAGCAGAGAAAGAACGTGTGTATTCCTGCGAAGGCGAATTGGGAGCCACTTAAGCTTATTGCGGAAGTCTGATAAGTGGTCATACTTACGTAAAGAAAATATAAACCTTATATTTTCTTAAAAGAAGTAAAGAAAATATAAAATATAAACCTTATATTATAAGCATATATTTTGGAGGCGCTCAAGTTTATCTAATTGCTCCTCGGTCAAATCGAGATACGTTACATCTGCGTAATCCAGTATGGGTAATAAAAGGGACTGTGCGAGCGCAATTTTTATCGGTATTGGCAAGAAGTTTCGTAGGCGTCTCAGAGACCTGACTGCAGCAAACATCTTCTTACTAACGGAGTCAATCTGATGTCTCCAGGATAGATTGCTGTCCATGAGCACTCCGAGGTTTTTAACATATGAACGGTAATTTATTATTTCACCCTCAAACGTGACAGGTGGAAGTTCATCGATGTCAACTCTTGCTAGCATTTTAGAACTGCCGATTAAAATTATCTGAGTTTTGGAGGCATTAACTTTTAGTCCAAAGCGTTTGCTCCATTCCGAGATGTGTTTAAGGTCGTTATTGGTGGTGTTAATGGCTACGTTGATTTCGCTGAGAGGGGCTTGGGTATAAATTTGTAAGTCATCTGCATACAGGTGGTAGGAAGAAGATAAGGAAAGAGTTATAGAATAACCAAAAATTGAAAACAAAAGAGGAGATAGCACGCCACCTTGAGGGACGCCAGCAGTTGTGTTGCACCAGTCTGAAAAAGTGTTCTCCACAGAAATACGCTGCTGACGGCCATGTAGATAACTACGAAACCAGTCAATCAACTAACCCTGGTACAAACATTTTAGTCCGAGGTAAAATGGTAAAAGTTAGCTATACATACAGTTAGTGCCACGTAGTGCAGTAGCTGTTTTTGTTAGATCTTGCTTTGAATTTGCAGTGTCCTTTTGAATCTTGATTGTTCTGCCCCGTCGCATTCATCAATGCCTATTTGAGACGTAACCAGTCTATAGCTCATTTACCTACTTATTCCACAGTGCCTATTACCTTATATGTATACTCCACGGATTTCATGCTATCCTAGTAAAACTAAATCTAGCGGCTAGCTACATAGTTCGTTTAAAAATGCCTTCACATTTATCGCGTCTTAATAATAATAATTAACTCTTTATTGCACAACTACAAATAAATGCTTAGACAATAAACAGAAATAAAAACTTAGAGTAGGTACAAGAGGTGGCCTTATCGCTAAAGAAGCGATCTCTTACAGACAACCTTAGGGTAGAGGATTTCAGGTGCGTAAAACCGTGTCATGTCGTACAATATATGTAATAAATATATAGGGTCTTCTTTATGAAGATCAATATATTTTAATAGAAGGTTAAGAATGATGTATGGATTCAATTTATGAAAGAATTTTTTTTTTGTTACAATTAACAAAAAAAAAATTCTTTCATAAATATTTTATAATTCTCATAAGTTAACAACATTTTAGTTTAATCTGTTATTTACGACTAAAGCAAGAAATAAAAGTGTTTCTATTTAACTATTTATATTAAGAACTCACTCACACACACAGAGAAAAATCGCACTAGGCATAGGTATGTAGGTATTCTCTGACGGCACTATCGACACCGAAAGTCAAGCGAGCCGCCCGCGCCGACAACACTCTGTTGGCTTGTCGGTGCGGCGCGGCGGCGCGGCGGCGGCGACTTTGTTTGAGCCAAACGCGCGCGACCCGCTCACCGCTCGGCGAGCGCTCGCCCGCCAGTCTGTAAAAGTCTGTCTAATGATACGCGCGCGTAAATTAATAATTATCAAAATGCCTAATTTCGCGTACACGAACCAAGAATATCTTCAAATGGCTTTGTGCTAGTGCTGCGAGTGAGAACCTGTCACGAGCTCGTGACACGTACGAGCAGAGACATGGAAGGCGTCCCGCCCTCCGAACAATTTCTAGGAGCTGTGCAGCCCCATCGAGATTATGGCACATTTACTCCACGTGCCCCAATGTTGTGTGCTGCCAATGTTATTAAACGAACAAGACTTTGTGTATCGCAAATAGGTAGTCATGTGCAGCAGTTACTATAAAGTGCTTGTGTATGTGTATTCGTGTGCTGTGTACCTAACATCATTGACAGGAAGCAATATGTAAGTTATTTTTGTACATAAACTGTAAATAATAATAGTTGATAATAAGGTGATTCCATTTAAACATTCAATTGATTGTAAAATACATTTATTCGTTAAGACAAACAGCTCAAGCACGAAAGCTTTTTTTAAATTTATTTCAAATTTAAACATTATCAAAGAAGTCAACATTACTAAAACGGTATTTACAATTAGTTGAATGTTAAATTGACAGTTGAAGTGTGATGGGAAATTAGAATAATAATATAATAATAATAATATAATTCTTTATTGTACACCAACAGAAAAAGTATCATTATAAAAATTACAATATGTTTTCATATTTGTACAAAGGCGGCCTTATCGCTGTAGAGCGATTTCTGCCAGGCAACCAAGTTGTGATAGGATTAGGAAGTGGAAATTAGGATGGGCGTTGGGACAAAGTTTAGAAATGTTTATAAATAATAAACTACTCACATGCATATCAATAATTACATACACATACCTAGGTAAATATAATAAATACATACAAATACATATGAATTATACATACACATACATTCTAATAATACATACACATACATAAACAATGATAGCGTTAAGATGAACAATGTTTTATACGAAATAAGTATGATATTACAACAGCTGATTGTTACGTCATACATCAAGCTAAGTAGGTCACGCATCGCCCGGGCGCGCGAGGCATCGACCTTTGCTCGCGTGGATAGGTAGGTACTAACCGCGTAAGATCTTTGTTTTAGTGAAGTTAATAGATAGGTAAATAGATAGGTTTTTTTTATTTCTTGCAAGGTTGTCGTAAATAACAGATTAAACTTAAATTCGGTCACTTAAAAGATTTGAAAATTTCAATAAAAAAAAATATAGTTATATGTATATTTTTATTTCTTTCATAAATTGAACCCATACATCATTCTTAACCTTCTCTTAAAATATATTGATCTTCATAAAGAAGACCCTGTATAAGTAATTAAGTTCTTATAAGAATATACATACACACATATATATCTATATACATACACATACATACATATACATAATATTTACAATAACCATATATATTTGTGGAATACATATTTAATAATAATAGGGAAATGCATATTAAAATTAGGGCAATTCTTCAACTATGGATAAGTAATGCATCTTCACAAGTTTTTTAAAGGTAGGTAACGTTTGTGCAGATTTGATTTGCAATGGTAATTCGTTCCATAAACGTACCGCGTGGATGGTAAATGATTTGTCATAGAAATCTGTCGAGTGCATCGGCATCAATAGCTTTAAATTATTACGAGATCTCAAATTACGCGTATGTGCGGAGTGAATGTAATCAAACTTTTCTGACAAATACCTCGGCAAAGCAGGATTGAACAGCGCGCGATAAAGAAGACAGAGGATATGAGTATTCCGGCGAAAGCGAATTGGAAGCCACTTGAGTTTATTGCGGTATTCTGATATGTGATCATATATGCGTAAGCCAAATATAAATCATAATTTTTTATGTTAAATGAAAAATGCATAAATTTTGTAGCCGCTCAAGTTTGTTTAGTTGGGCTTCAGTAATATCCAGGTAGCAGACATCAGCATAATCTAAAATAGGAAGGAATAAGGATTGGGCAATTGAAGTTTTGGTAGGTATTGGCAAGACGTTGCGCAGACGTTTCAACGAATCAGTGGCTGCAAACATCTTCCTGCTCACTTCATCAATTTGTGGTTTCCAAGTCAAATTGTTGTCAAGCAAGACCCCAAGGTTTTTTACACTTTAACTCCAGTCAATGTTAATACCATTGAAGTTAATTTTCGTACAAAGTTTAAAATCAATTTTGTTATACATTTTTGTACTACCAATTATAATCGCCTGTGTTTTGGTTGGATTAACAGTCAGGCCATGCCGGTAACTCCAGAATGATATCATTGTAAGATCATCATTAATGGTCTTAATTGCTTTTGGCAAGTCTTCCAGGCTGGATGTGAGATAAATTTGGAGATCGTCTGCATACATGTGATAGGAAGAAGTAAGATTTTTTGAAATGTTATTAATAAAAACAGAAAAAAGAAGAGGAGACAACACGCCACCTTGAGGGACACCAGCTTCGATAGTAGTCCATGATGAGTAAACATCATCAATACGTATACGTTGTTGACGTCCACTCAAGTAAGTATGAAACCAATCAATCACAGACGGAGATATGTTAAGAGAGCGGAGCATCTGTAGCAAGATGTCAAAATCAACCGTGTTGAAGGCGTTGCTGAAATCTAACAAAGCAAGAACTGTAAGTTCCTTGTTTTGTAGGCCCAAACGAATGTCATCGGTGACTTTAACATGTGCTGTGCTGGTGCTGTGGCCAGATTGGAATCCGGATTGGAATGGATTATGTAGGTTATTTTTGGATAGGAATATACTTAGCTGTTTATGTACTAGTCGTTCAAGAACTTTAGACAGGAAAGGAAGTATGGATATAAGTCTGATGTCGTGGAATGTGATAGGAGTAGATTTCTTAGGCAGAGGAATTAGGTGAGCGTTTTTCCATTGGGACGGGAAGTGGCCGGTAATTATAGGCTTGTTCAGGATTTGAGTTATAATCGGAAGGAGAAAGTCTAGTAAAATAACTACCATTTTGCGACTGACGCAGTCAGATCCGATTGCATCAGATGAAATAGAATTAATTGCCCACTTAACATCACGTTCAGTGAATTGTGTGAAGGAAAAAGATTCGTAGTTTGGGGACGGTAAGGCGAAAATGTTTTTCAATTTGGTTGCTTTAATGTTGGCGTCCATGCCAGAAGCAGATGAAAAGTGTGAATTCAGTAGATTCAGATCGAAGTTATCTGGGATGCAATTGTTCTTGTTTATACCGAGCCCTAATTTTCTGAGGAAGTTCCAAACCCTTGCGGGTCTTCCATCTGAAACCGATTTGTGAATATAGCGTCGTTGTGCGTCCCTACACATTGTATTGCAGCGATTCCGGAGTTGACTTGATCTATTTTGATTACTATTGGATTATAAAGGAAAGAACCATTGTCAAGTTACATTTAAAATAGGGATTAAAGAACCCGAGCTACAATCTAGTCCCGAGAATTTGGGGCATCTCTGACAAAGCAATGGGACCGGGAGGACCCAGACGCTTAGGAACTGTGGGATTCCCACGAGATCATCTAAGTTAAAATAGATAAGTATTCATCTAAGTATTTATATTGTTTTTGGGTAGGCTATAGAATATACAACATTAATTTTGCGTTACTAAGTTTTTCACCGAACTGCAATATTAATTTCGTCTTATAACTATTACGTTATCCAATGTTGTCTGCAAGAAATTACTTGAAACCATAAGGCCGCCTAAGTTGTCAAATATCTGGGTCATTATTTTTTTCTATTATTAATTAGTTTTTGTTAGCAATGAATTGTATTATTACTTCTGACTATTTGTATATTCATGTATAGTATCGATATCATGCCGATAGTACAGAAGGCAGCAGATCAAGCGTTACATTACCTGTCAAATTTTCCCAACCAATTTTAACTTAATGTCTACTAGGGCATAGAGTTGAGATTCAAGTAAATTTTTTTGACAGATTTGTAACACAAATGCCGGCACATCCGAGTGGTGCCGTCGCCACACCTCCGCCAGCGCAGTAATTCTACAGAGCTGGCTTTTTACAAGTTCTATAAGATGAATCGCTGGTTTAATCACAGCATTGCTCATTTATCGGATTTTTATCGAAACAAGGAGACGGGAGAGTGTTATTTTTTCATTACCTGTGGATGAGAAAATACATTTAAAACATAACACTTCTGTCGACAACAATCCAGACTCATCTAAAAAGAAAATGTTTCATGAAAGCTCTTTTTTACTACCTTATTACCTGTATAAGTAGTAAATATAGGATGTTGGTCTTCATTGCTATCTGATGGAAAGTGCGGATGAATACGAGATCCTATTCACTTGACACTTAAAAGTGCCAGGACTGTATAGTGGTCACAAAACAGACGCAGGCAGATCGTTCTACTCCCCGGCAACCCGTACCAAAAAGGAACTATCGATGCGCTTTGTTTGAGTTTTTGGTAAATCTACTAGGTCTATATATGAATGGAAATTCTAAAATCTAAAAATTAAAAAAGAGCGGGTTCAATTTGTTCAAAAAGAGCACTTGCACACTTGCCAAAATCTAGGCAGCCGATAAAATATTATCAAATAAGCAACCTTCCTTACGACGTTATTCTAAAGTCTGAAATTTAAGTTTGTTCAGTCAACACAGTCCAGCACTTCGAGCTGATATTTGGCAGTGTATAGATTGAGCAGCCGTTCAGTGCAGAAGTACCGCCGCATCTGCGAGATGATAATGATACACAAATTTTCGAAGCCAGTTGAGCCATACACTTAATTTGTTGTCTGAATTTTAATTTGACGGTATAGTGACTCCTAAAAGTCCTAGAAGGAGGCCAGATAAATTCTGGAAAGTGGGCGTAAAAGTGAAGGTAATGTTTCCAAAGAACAAAGTAGCTCACTGCGTGCGACACTCAAACGAAGTTTATTTTGCCACAACCTATAAGAATAAAATAATATACCTGTAGGTATACTTATTCCACTCAAGTAAATAACCAACTATGATTTTATATTTCAGATTCAGACACAAGCAATGACTGGAAAATATAAACAGACCTGACCTTGACAAATAAGGTTTAAAACCAATAAGCCACCTGGTCTGTTCTAAGCATTTTGATAAATCTGCAATCACCTTTGTAACCACACTGAAGTTAGATGCAATGCCTATGATATTTGCACAGAAAGTTCAGGCATCTGACCAAGGTTCTTGAACTATGGAAAACAATAATTACTATACCTATATTTTTTTAAGTATTAAACAATAAGTAATGTCACATACATTTTTACGTGAGATATGTTATAGATCTACCTTTAGGGCCACTTAGTTGGCAATTAAAAATATATAGCTAAGGGGTTTAGTACAAATGACGGAATTTAATATTCATTGTCTATAGAATCTACCATCAATCATCAATCAAAGGCAGTGAAAGAGTTACGCCCTAGAAGAGGCGTTGGGGGACTGGAAACTGCTCGCGTCCGCAAGGTTTAGCCCTCGATGCCTTGTACGTGGTCCCTGGGTGGTGCTAAACGAGCAGTAAAATCTGGTGGTAGGCTTCGGCCGTGGCTTGTCACCACCCACTAGACAAAACCATGCCGCCAAGTAACCTAGTTGCGTTCCGGCATGATGTCTAGTGTAGCCATTGAGGAGGATAGGTCTGAGTAATCGTGCTGCATCGGAGAACTGTTTACAACTCGTAGGATAATGACTCACCGGGTAACTCGTTTTGGAGGGTAGCGGGATCCGAAGCACGGTGCACCGCTGGCCGACCGCAGCCTTTTGCATGCCAGCCACATGCAAAAGGCTGCCCCGCCACCTCGCGAAAAATCCCGGGAGGCTCCATCGTGCCGGTTGGCGACCGGTTTGAGAGGACTCGATGGCGAACTCGGGGGGGTTCGGGCGTCCCCGCAGTCTCCAAGCGAGTTTCCCAATGGTGCGTCACCCCTATCGAGTTGCTTGGTTCCATTTGCAGCGCTTCACTCAACTTCTGTTCTCCTCCCTATTCACTCCACTCCAAAACTAATGAAAGGTCCAAAGAAGAGTAAGGTAACACAGCGGTTGCACTTCCTCTCGTTTAAAGTGCACTTCTGTAACATCCGAGGAGTGCACTCCAATCTCAATGATGTCCACCACCACCTCGAGACGGAGAGACCCCACCTACTCTTCCTAACGGAGACGCAGATCTGTGATCTGTCAGACTCGGCATACCTTTGTTACCCAGGTTACATCCTGGAGTCCAAATTCCACCCGCACGCCGGGGTGTGCATGTATGCCAGTGACAAGATCTGTTGTCAGCGTCTCCGTTACTTAGAAGTGCCGGACCTTTCAGTTATGTGGGTTCACATAGATACCGGCCTAGACCAAATGGTATACGCTGGTATTTATCGGTCACACAGCGGAGATCGGGAGACAACGAGGCTTATGGACTATCTCAGCAGTACAGCGGACAAGGTTCAGCAACGTTTTCCCACAGCGCAGTTGGTGTTCCTGGGGGATTTTAACGCACACCACGGACAGTGGTTATACCCGTTTCAGGACACTGACCATGCTGGTAGAGAGGCTTTTAAGTTTTCGCTCACTCACGGCCTCTCTCAGCTTGTTGACGAGCCTACGCGCATCCCAGACGTTGCTGGCCACACTGCTTACTGCCTGGACCTTCTGCTGACAACCGATCCGGACAGATATTCGGTGTCCGTCACTGCACCCTTAGGGACATCCGATCACTGTCTGGTGAAATCTGTATCGCAGTACTCGCCACCTGACACCCGACGAAGTGGTTCTAGGCGAGTATGGCGTTACAAGTCGGCAGATTGGGATGAAATGCGACATTTCCTCGCATCTTATCCGTGGCGGCAAGCTTGTTTTACATCAACCGATCCATCGTGCTGCGCTGATGCAGTCTCAAGTGTGATAGGTCAAGCAATGGAGTTCTTCATTCCCTACGCTGATCTATCCCTTGAAACCAAAGCTCGCCCATGGTTTAGTGCTGAATGCTTTTCCGCTGAAAAGCGTAAGCGAGAAGCGTACAAAGCCTGGGCAACCGCTCGCAGAAGCAAAGCCGTGGATTCGCATGAACACAAAAAGAGGTACAATGCTGCCGCCAAGTCCTGCAAAAAGATGATCAAGAGAGCTCGTTTCGCCCACATAGGCTGTATCGGAGACAGAATAGCCTCATACCCCTCGGGAAGTAAAGCTTTCTGGTCCCTCGCCAAGTCGGTCGAAACGAACTTTTGTCGCCCGTCGCTGCCGCCTCTGCGGAAACCTGACGGTTCTCTGGCCCACACCGCTAAGGAAAAGGCGGATTTATTTGCCAGTATCTTTGCGGAAAATTCTCGTCTAGATAGCCAAGGTAAAATCCCACCCCAATTACCTCAGTTCGGTCCTACAATGGGTACCGTTCATATTTGCCGAAAGGAGGTTCTTAAGTGCTTGCTGCACCTAGACGAGAATAAGGCTAGCGGTCCAGACGGTATTCCTGCAGTGGTGTTGAAACGCTGCGCAGCTGAGTTGTCTCCCGTTTTGACGCGTCTCTATAGACTCTCTTTGGAATCTGGTAAAGTCCCCAAGTCCTGGAAGCTGGCTAACGTACAACCAGTACCGAAGAAGGGAAGCCGTGCTGATCCTGTCAACTATCGACCAATTTCAATCACCTCCATACTTTGTAAAGTCATGGAACGTGTATTGAACAATCGACTCCTGGCATACCTTGAGACCAACGAGCTCCTAAGCAATAGCCAATATGGTTTCCGCAGTGGACGCTCGACCGGCGATCTTCTCGTGTATGCCACACACTTATGGAGTGAGGCCTTGGAGGGTCATGGTGAAGCAATAGCTGTATCCTTAGACATCTCCAAGGCCTTTGACAGGGTCTGGCATGATGGTCTCTTAAGCAAGCTTCCAGCATATGGCATACCGACCGGGCTCTGCGACTGGATATCTGATTTTCTGAGGGAACGGTCGATTCGAGTAGTCTTAGACGGCTACTCCTCTGACCTAATGGCAATTAATGCCGGGGTACCTCAGGGATCTGTTCTCTCTGCAACTTTATTCTTGCTGCACATTAATGACCTCCTAACACCAGGCATTATTGGATATGCTGATGACAGCACTGTTGTTGAGAGATATATATCCAATGCGCGAACGAGCGCCCATGAAATTCAGGTTTTGAGAGAGTCTATGATTGAGCGCGTGGATTCGACCTTGCGGAATGTGTCCGATTGGGGCGAATCTAACCTGGTCAAATTCAACGCCTCCAAAACACAAGCGTGTCTATTCTCCGCAAAAAAGAGCACCTTTACTCTTACGCCCACTTTCCAGAATGTATCTGTTCCCATCACCGATCAACTAGGGCTTTTGGGCGTCACTATAACGTCCAAATTAAACTTCGGACAACAAATTGAGTCTATGGCAAAAACGGCTTCCAAAAAATTGGGTATCATCTCGAAGGTCCGGCGGTACTTCAGCCCTGAACGGCTCCTCAACTTATACACAGCCCAAGTGAGGTCTTGCATGGAGTACTGTAGTCACCTTTGGGATGGTTCTGCCAAATACCAGCTCGAAGCGCTAGACTCTGTTGACCGAAGAGCCCGAAAACTCATAAATAACAACAACCTTACAAATAAAAAATTGCAGACGCTGGAGCATCGTCGTAAGGTTGCTTGTTTGACAGTATTTTATCGGCTACATTTTGGTGAGTGTGCGAGTGCTCTTTTTGACCAAATTGAACCCACCCCTTTTTACCACCGGACTACCAGACGCAGACAGAACTTCCATCCGTATATAGTGGATATACCAAGAAGTCGAACAAAACGCTTCGATAGTTCCTTTTTGGTACGGATTGCCAAGGTGTGGAACAATCTGCCTGCGTCTGTTTTTCCTGACCACTACAGTCCTGGAACTTTTAAGTGTCGAGTGAATAGGTTTCTCGTGGATGGACGTGTAACACCATAGTCTTCTTGCGCACTTTCCATCAGGTGGCATGGAAGACAAACGTCCTATCCTTACAATATAAAAAAAAAAAAAAAAAAGAAGAGAGCGACAAATTTTCGATTAATATCGCAGTAGGAACCAATTGCTTAGCTCCTGCTGCTTAATTATTGTGCAATGTGCTTTTACTATAGATAATTGTATTACCTACATATTTATTCTGTGGTGCAACCGACTCAGAGAGAAAAGTGCGTGTCCGATTCCCGCTGAAAGACAAATGTTTGAACGTTCTGTTTATACAAATGCTTGTCATTATTCTGAGGTGTTATCTATGTAGGTATTATACTTACATTAAATTAACAATATTGAGCATAAACTGAAGTCCGTGTTGGTAAGTTTGCATTATCTAAAAGCATTATGCTTGTTTTCGGGCTAGACAGCGCTGTGTGAAACTTTAAGCTTTAAGAATTCTTTGCTTTTGAGTACTAGGTACCTACCTCATTCGCATCACACCTTTTGTTTTTAACAAAGTCAGGACTAATAAAAAAATATAAAAGCATGTTTTTATATTTTTTATCATAGTTTTATATTTTTATATACAACTAGCTGACCCGGCAAACGTTGTTTTGCCATATAAAAAAAAAATAGATGTTGGCCGATTCTCATAGATACCGGATAAGCACAAAAATTTTCATCAAAATCAGTCAAGCCGTTTTGGAGGAGTATGGCAACGAAAACTGTGACACGAGAATTTTATATATTAGATATGTGCAAAATCTGATCTCACCCAGGGATTTCTATGGATTCTGGTTTCTATGGTTTCATGCAATCACTATCTGTATTAAATTTAAATTCTGTAGGGGCTATTTAGAGGAAAAGATAATGCGGTTCAACATTTTTCAGAGATACGATACCTTGCAGACTAACTTTCAGACGAAAGTTAACTGGGTCTGATCATACATTTATTTTATTGGGTTTCATGGTTTGATCTACTTTTACTTGACAGTCATGGATCTGAATATAAAAATATAGAGTTCTTATCTTGAACATAAGTAGCGAGCCGCCCTTATTTGGAGCCCTGCCACCCCTTGAGATAGCGTATGTAAAAGGCGACTTATCCAGACGACCCACCCTTGGTGGCACGTTCCCTTCATGGATTGCCTGGCTAACGACCACCCTTTGTTAAAAATCTGTCTCCACACATCTCCGCTCCGGCGGCGGTGGTGTGGCATTCCGGCAATACTTTTATGACGAGCCAGTTCCTTTCTAAGTCCGAGTGCTGTCATCTTCGCTTGCCAGTGAGATTGACGTGACGTGAAGCGCGGGCTCAGTTTCTAATAAAAAAAGGAATTTACAAACCTAACGTACAAATCTGTCAATAACAGTCGTGCAGCGCATACCTTTTTTTAAATAACTACCACCGAGTCTACTTTCCGCAAAAAAGAAAAGAAGCTTGCTACTTGAACTTATGGAAAAAAAAACCTAAAAAAAAAACTTAAAAAATCTCCAATCGTCAAAAACATTGGAACAGAAGCGAATCTATCAATCTAAAGTTGCGGAACTTTTCTTCTGAAACTTGCGACGTTTAATTCTACTTTTATTACAAACGTGAAAGTTTGTGAAAATGGATGGATGTTTGCTACACTGTCGCACTGAAAGCTCTTCACAAATTGATTTAAAATTTTGCACATAACTAGAGCTCAACTTGGAACAACACAGAATGCACACTTTATACACTACACGGGATCGCGATTCTCGGAGCTGAAGCCGTAGGAAACAGCTAGTATTCAATACATTCTTACAAAAGTAATTCTCTAATTTCTACTCCCAGTAAATGACAACGTTGACAAAGTCAACACGTATAAAATAACGTTATCAAACAACGCTCAATTATATTGTTTAATCGTACACTTACACCTCGGCAAGCAAATATTTTCATCCAGGTATATACCAATGTACTTATCTCGAGTTATTTCATTTCACATTTACACGCAGAAATGTGGGTAGGTACACATAGAATGTCGAAAATACAGCGTTGAATAAGTTGGAGGGTTTTGGGGATGTTCGCAGTAATTACAAGTTGCGTGGAGAGGATTTCCGCGAAGGTCGACGCTCGCCCTCCGACCTACATACCCTCCGCCTGGCAGCCCCCCTGCTCTCGGGGAGGGGGCGCCCGGCCGGGGGGCAGTGTTATGACGCTGTGCTATACATGCCATCGTCGCTATGTACCCGGCGAATGTCGGCGGAATATACACGAATAGCGTCTGTACATAGATAGAGCAGCAATGTGAAAATAGCAGAAAACTCGAGTTACTTTCGAGAGTTGGTTGGTCGAGGGAAGTTTTAGAGGTCTTGACGTTATACAAATATATGGATTAAGAAAGTTACAACTTTTGATGGTACAATGATGATTCTAAAGTTTTACAAGGACTTCAAATAAAGTAACGAGTGTAGTTTTTGTTGATGTAAGGGTTATTTTGATAGAAGAATTTTATGTTTGTTAAAGAGCGTCGAGTTGTAATATCAGGCGTGTTCAATCTAGATTGGTTTAACTTGACTTCTCACATGAGTACTACAAATATAGGCCTTCTCGTATACAATTTTGATTGGTAAAGCCAGGCTGTTTCTAGAGTAGGTAGGTAGGTACAGTAAGTACCTACACACATTATTCTATAAGAGGGCCGCCAGACTGTTGAAAACACGTTGAAAACCAATGCTTCCAACCAAGGTTAAGGAAGGTTAACTTGTTGACAACCAATTCCGAGTCATCCACACTGTTACAAACGGTGGTTTCCAACAAGGAGACAAACAAGAACACAAGCCAAGGTCACGCCAGGCCACGCCCCTTAATCGTCAGTGTGCTCTGATCTCTCGCGTTGACAACATCTTCGCGATGGCAGTTTTGTATGCAATTGAGGATACAAAGAAGGAAAGGTTGAAACGCAGGATAAAAAGCTACAAAACTCGAGTCATTTATAGTTATAGTTACATAGTAAAATATACAATAACAAACGTACACAGTCCTAAACACAGACATACATCTACATAGATAACGCAAATGCATGTCTTTTGCGTGTCCGAACCCCAACCAAATGTCAAGGTTGGTCGCCTCTAGATTTAATATGTATTGTAATATGCGTGTATGTATGTCTGTTAGAAAATCGAGTCCACAATATCAATATCGTTCTTAATAATCGATTTCATCGGCGGTATCGGTGTCTCTGAATCTTTTTGTATTTTCCAGTAATAAATATCAGCTGTGACGTCACAATAGGTCTTAAAAAGTCGGCACGCTTGGTTCGAATACAAATCGTGGCACTTGCGTTGTCTATGTAGATGTATGTCTGTGATTCTAAACACCGCCGTTTCCAACCCGCCAAGGTCATGTAATTTGGTTGTCAACAGCCATCTTCACTGTTGGAAACACGTTGTAAACTAGGAAGGTCACCTTGGTTTGATGTTTTGTTTCCAACAGTGTATTTCGGCTTTAACTCTCTCTTTCATTGAGGTTCCTGTCGATATTATCGACGGCTACAAAGGGCAAAGTTACTGAAAAAGACGGGCAGGGCTTCAATGAGGTCGTTCAACTCGATGCAATAATTTGGAAGTTGGAAACTTTGTAGCCGATCCAATGTAATAAGTTACAAGGAAAAATAATTATTGCGTGTCTTACGTAAGTTCGAGTTTAAAATTACTTAACCTTTAATTTCCTTTCAATATTGTTATGGAGTGAACAATACTCTTTACTTTCGTCTTTTATGTAAAATTAATTTTAGTGGGAGGTGTTACAATTATTAAATTATAGAGTTCGTGCCGTCTTTTATATTATATCATAATATTCTCAGTTTCGTGGAAGATCAGATTTTCAGAATATAGAAGCTATTTTCGTGCTTGGAAACAAACAAGTACCTAAGTACTTAGGTATGCTAAAAGTAGGGATGTGTGAATAGCAGGTGAACATAGGTATTCAACCTCAATCTCTCCTGCACTACGGGTCGAGGAAGAAATGGCTTTTGATAAAACATAGCTGGAATACAATATCATCGCCGGAGCTATTACATTTGGCGGTAATCTTCACGAAAGGGTCCGCTAGCATGGCGGATTTGAATGCGTCTTATCAACAACCAGGGCCACAGTCTTTTTTGACCCTTTTGACGGGGTGGTAAATTAATACTTTTTATTTAATGATAGGGGTTGAAATGGCAGTTTGACTATTGCCTATGCGTAGATTGAAGGACTCCCCATCCTCCACTTAAATATCTGAGTCGACAATCAACGAGTTGAGGTGGTGCTGTGCTATTAATACAGCGATACAAAACTTTAAAAAAAAAAAGAATTTTCTTTAATCTGTCGCAAACAAGCTATTGAAATTATCTATTAGTTTCTTTTATAATATTTCAAAGTCGCATTTGACGACACATTCTGCTTTGTCGACATTACATCTGAAATTGTGTTAGTGAGTTTCTCTAGTCTCTAATCTATTAAAAGTTGTATTATATTATCTAGTATTATTTAGGTAAAGTTTGTAACCATTATTTAACACATGAGTTTCAAGAGCTGCGGTGTGAGCGAAGACACCTTAATATCGAGTTATTCTATAATTTAGAGTTAAACGCAATAGAATGCCGTCACAAGGGTATTTTTTTTTAAACCGGTAAATTTGCGCGGTTCTACCTGCGTAACATTTTATCCCCTAAGAATTTATTAATTTCATATAAGTATGTATTTATATTCTAGGTTCCCCCTAGTTCGCTACGTGGTATCTCATCATAACACAAGCTTCGTTTACTTTGAGGCCATGTTGTTGATGTGATTGTCTGGGGATTTTAATTTATTTTATTTTCATTAAATTATTTGTACGAGGCAAGGTTCAGAGATTATCTCTTTCGACTTTATTACAAACATATTTTCATATCAATTTTAGGTATTAGTAAAAAAAGTATAAAAACTTCGTTTAGTGTACTTACTACGTTCATTTACTTGTAGGTAAGTAATTAAATTTACTAATATTATAAATGTGAAAGTTTTGGTGTATGGATGTTTGTTTCTCAATCACGGGAGAACTAAATTTGGCATAGTGATAGTGTACAGTCTGGAATAGCACATAGGCTACTTTTTATCCCGAAATTCCCGCAGGATATGAAATTGCGCGGTTTTAACCGTTATATTATAGGTACTACAAACATTTTTTTAAAGTTCTTGTCAAAAATTCACGTCGAGTTGCAACTAGGTAAATAAATAAATACTATATTATATAGTATAGTATATATATTTTCGTCTATAAATGATTGAATGCGGCACGATAGAGGTCAAATGTCCGACTTTCCGTGTAATATCGTAATGTTAATGTAATAATGTGAACTGCTTAGGTAAATTATGTTTATGTTTTAATTATTTATGAATGTTAGGACTAGTGTTGACAGAAAGCCAAGGTTAATAATATAAGAAACAATGATTTATTAGTTCTAATGTTTTTTCAATTCAATGCATTCCATTTTAGGTGTGAGAGTGTGGTTTGTGATTGTAGGTATGTAGGACAGATTAGGAACTCCGCTTACAGGTAGAAGGTGGCTGGCGTTCTTGGTGGAACACCTATAGCTTCTTCTTGTCTCCGCCAGGAATCGATCACGGAAACTTGTGTATTTTTCAACCGACTTCCAAAAGGATAAGGTTCCAACGTGTGTATGTTTTTTTTGTGTCTTTGTTACACGGCTTTTTTAACAATTATTTATGAATCGATTTTAAATTCTCTAAATCTATACTAATATATAAAGCTGAAGAGTTTGTTTTTTTGTTTGTTTGTTTGAACGCGCTAATCTCAGAAACTACAAGTGGGATTTGAAAAATCCCGCAGTGCCGCCGCACCGTATAGCGGGAAAATTTGGCGGCAGATTTTATACGAAGGGTGGGAGCTTGCTAGGTAAACCCTAAAGGGGTGCATCTAACAAGCGGGGGCGCTTGGATTACTCACCTTTCACGATACGATTATCTAGGAGACACTCTAAGCCGACCCTATGCAGCAAATAGAAGAGAAAACACTTTTTTCTTTTCTATTTACACCATAATTTGCCATATGTCAACACGTGATTGATGTTGCCCTCACGTGTCAACAATTAATGATTGATGATATCCTAAACATTATTAATTAATCTCTCATTGATGTTTGATCTACAATTTGTCTGCCGAATAATTGATTTAGATTTTAGACCAAAAACTTAGACCTTGATAATAAACTTTCTACAAATAGAAGTCTGGTTTCTGGTTGTCTTGACTACGATAACCTATACATAATACCAAAATGTTTTTGATGAAGTGTTATCAATGGATTGAATATTGAATGAACAGACACGATATAACTCTTAGAACAAAATAGGTAATTTAAATTATTATCTAAATACCTTCATTTTGTTTTAGTACTTATTACGACGAAGCCTTTGAATGTCATACCGAGACAGACAAGGCAAAACAAAACAAAACTCTACTTACTCGTAGGTTCAGGGACGGGTTTAGGTTTAGTAATAGGTAGACCTAGACAAAATCATTTAATACCTATCATTTTAGAATACAAGAAAATTACGATATCACAATTTTTCATTGAAGGTTTCATAATAAGTACATACATTATAAAATGTTCTATTTATTTAAAGAATAATACTCGTAAATTTCGTGAAGGCAACTCTACCACAACTTATAATAATAGTATTCAGGCGCCTGAGGTATGAATAACTATCTATCTAACTAAATTAATTTTTTTATTTACACTTCTCTACACGATTGACTCGTGCAAAATTGTTTGCAGTGAGTGCAAAACTGCAAACAGGCGGTCTCGTTGTAGACGAGAGATGTTAAGTTTAAAATTGAAATAAAACTCGACATTTCATACTATTTGGGTGATTATAGTATCTATCTCTGTTGTAGGCTTCCTCTAACACAATAATATTACATTTTACTTCATACTTCGCGTTCCGAATAGAAAAATAATAAAATTTCTCCCGGTTGCTTTCTATCTTATACAAGCAAGTGCCAACCACCTCGCGCCAGTAGTAACCCTGCTCACAATAGGAAAGAAAGGACCATCATGGCCCATTGTGTAAAGGGATCTTTACATACGCCCTTTTCAAATTGTAGAGCCGCGCCAGGAGTGGCAACGTCGCGCGTCACGGTATAAATAGAAGCATGATTTGTAACCGCCGAGATAATGTTTGGCAAATGGCATTCTATTTTTAATTATATGGGCTTAATTTCTAAGATTGTAGATCGTAGTGCAGACACACCTTCGAACTTTGTCCTTTCTTCATTAAAATTTAGTAATGAGCTTATAATATAAATTAAGAAATTAGATAAATTCTTGTACTGTAATACTTAGGTACCTAATTAATTATTTACGGCAAGCGAAATGTCCGAATACAATTCGGGCCATCTTAATCAACTTCTGTAAACTGGTTACAAAAGTGATATCTGTCTGTCAGTTCTACAGTACAGAATACAGAGGTACCTATAATGACCATAGTGAGAAAATACGATATTTGCGAAAATATCAACAACTAGGTCTTATCGCTAAATGTAATTTCTTCCAGACCACCTTATGAGTCCAAACCTTCCGTTTGTCGCGTTGAAAGCATGTTACACGAACTCGATTTTTGTTTATTATCACAAAAATTACTAATCAAAAATAAGTACCTACTTAGCAAAATTTTTTTTTATTATTTTTATGCGTTACGTGCACTCTATGAAGTACGATTCATATTTTGTTCTGCTTAAAACAAGACGATTTTGTAATGTGTAATTCGATCTCTATGACTACGGCAAAGGAACACTATACTGAGGCCACACTACCTTATGCTTAGGCTACACTACCGTGATATGCGAATAATTATTATTGGCATATCACGGTAGTGTAGCCTAAGCATAAGACAGACAACATTAACATAGAATACAAAGTTCACAAAAACATAATCCCAAAATTCCACGTGTGATTTAATTGTTGTTTTTGCGTTTTTTTAAGTCTTTCCATAACCTGTTTAAAGCAGAAAGAACTTTTAACCCAGGCAGGTAAAATATAATATTTAAATAAGTACCTACTATTCATATTTTTTTAAGAAGGTACTTAATCGATTTCCATTAAATTTCTATGGGCCACCATTCATAATTGACCCATTAATCAAGTAAGAAACATACACACGATTTGATAACCTCTTCCTTTTGGAAGTCGGTTGAAAAGTACGTGTTCGGCGACGGATCGTGCTCGCGACGAAATACGGAAAAAATCTTACTCAGGATGCCCGTATTGAATGCTCAGTTCGTGCGTAATGCACGTCCAAATACAGCGAGCGCAGGCATCGAGCGCTGGATATTACATTACTAGTTCCATTACACCAATGTGTACCCAACTAGGTACCTACTTCTTTTCAATAGAGTTCCAAATAGTAGTCACAATATTGAATGTTACAATCCGTACAAAAAATAAAAACACTGGCAAACATTAAAGGCCCTTAAACTTAGTATATAACTGCTCAGTTCTTAGTTCCTAATACACAAAAAAACTTGCAATAGGCAATGGTTTTCTTCTTGATCTACAATATTATATCAAAGTTTTCTTCTTGATCTACAATATTATATATACATAAAGCAACAACTCAAAAAGAAAGTTCTCTAACATCCACTGATGGTTAAAGCAAGTTAGACAAGTCTGTTACTTCGTATCTGTGTCACGCGTGTTTTGATCTCATTAAACGAACACAATAGTCACCGGCGCGGCGCCGAAAATCTCACAGCTGATTACCTGTCGAAGGCAGTTATTTATTCCTTCGTTCGATATGAAAATGTGAAAGCTTTAGCAACACTGCGAAGCGTCATCGCTTGTTATAGATAAAGCGGTAAACATGAACAGAATACGTAAACACGAAGAGACCTTTCTTACGAACCAGTGACTTTTCACATTTCATATATTCACCTGTATGTTAAACCTCTTAGCGTTCGACTACATTTCTGGAGATATTCCTGAGCTGATCAAATCTGTGATGCGATTTTTCACAAATGCCAAATTCAATGAAAATTGTTGAATTTTAATGGTGAGATGAAACTAAATGCTGACCGATTTTATTTTGATAACTGGCATATAATGGCCCCATTGTGACACAGCATTCTCTCATTTTCATTCTCTCTAATTTCACATAGGAAATTAAGGATTTAGAACTTAACCGTTGGTTTTTGAAATCTCTAAATTTGGCGGCAGAGAATAGAGATAGGTAGGTATTTAGAGAAACTTAAATTAGATAAAGTCGAATTGTGTCCAAAGTCAAAGACTTGCTCTAATAATGCAACAAAAAATCCCGGCGGATTCTGATGAAAACCTACCTACCACCAGGCGGGGTCGTTTTTCAACTACCTTTGAATTCTGTGATACATAATATATGTAGAATGAATAATTCCATACATTATTAGTTCTGATATACGAAATCAAATTGCAGTGTAGGTATTAACTTAAAATTTGTCACTGTATTTAAATTGATTTATAATCGAAAAACCTTAATAATGAATTGTTACGTAATTAGCAATATTTACTTAAATTAATTGTTAGGTACACAGTAAACATTCGAGATTTTATTTGCTTAAAATCAGCTTATACGCAGTGACTCAAAAACATTTTAATATTCCATTTAAAAACAATGTGTGGTTATGTATGCACAATTAATAGTTCGTGATATCGTTTTCCTACTAAGTTTCCTTTCCTAAATCTCAAATCCAACAAATTGCTAGACAACCAGTGCAGGGCATGATAGCGAACTATAGGTATTATACCGGAGCAGTGTGATAGAGCATATAGAGAAACTGATATAGATAATTGACGGTAATTTAACAACTGGCAATATAGCCTAACCAACTTAGTTTTATAGCATCCAAGGATAAAAATAACTCGAAACGAGTCACTCGAGTTACTAATGAATGGTGAAACATTAGGAAACCTTACTCAAAACATGGTCGTCAACAAACCTAACCTCATTTCAAACCGGCCTGCTATGACGGAGATGCCAGTTTACTTACCTATTTATGATTCGCAAATGCGTACTTTGGCAACAACGATGATTACTTAATTTATGTATTTATATATTTTTTCAACAATGTATTTCTAGGTTTCTAGGTTATTCTAGGTTCCCCCCTAATTCGCTATATGATATCCCATAATACAAGCTATGCTTACTTTGGGGCCATGTAGTTGGTGTCATTGTCTGGGGATTTTATTTATTTATTTATTATTATAATAAGTAGGTAAGTGCGGACTATTAAAATAATAAAAGGGGATCAAGTTAAGTGCTTATTTCAAAGGTCCGCTTTAAGCATCAAAGCGAAGCGTGGCATTATATGTAGGTACAGTACCTAGATGCTTTGTTTTTCATACAAATTGCACTTTTCCTGATATAAAGTGAGTTTTTCTATAGGATCTGTGCACCAGATGTGGGATAGCGTAGGAATAATTATTGGGCCATGATCATTTTGTTTGAACTGTTTTAGCATGTAAAATAGTTTAAGTAACAATAAGCAATATTATTTTCAACACACTTGCTCGTAAAGTGAGCGTTATTCTATTGAATTTAGAACTATAAACTGGGCTATAAGTCACGCGTGCATAATATATTATACCCTAGTGCATAATATAATGAATCCTACAAAGTTGAATTGTACCTTTGTGCAAATTACATGCGAGAAAACAGAGCATATTTTATTGGTCCGGGTTATACACTAAATATTTTCAGAAACAACAAAGAGGTTTTATACCACTTCAAATCCATATACATTTTTAGATGTTTGCGCCTTATATTAGTAAAATAAATTTGTATATTAAACAAATTATTCACAATTTACAATCATTTGTCATAAAATATTAAAATATTTGCATTTACCACTCCAAATTAAACATTTTCACTTAAAATAGGCTGTATATGCTATACAGACATTGACACATTTGACGGAAAAAAAAACCTACGCGCATGTGCGAGGTTCGGCGCCATTTTTCAATCACAATTCACAGTGTTTGTTATTTTATGTCTGTCTTTTACTCACAAGTGTGTTGAAAAACGTCGTATGGAACTCGTGAGCGTTGCTAATTAGTCTCGGCTCATTATTAAGCCCTCGCCTGCGGATCGGGCTCAAATCACAGCCTCGACTGTAATTAGCAACTTCGCTCACTTGTTACATAATATACTATTATTATTTACCATGGCTCTCTCTACCAATAATTACGAGTACTAGTACGAGTACTATATAGATATTGATTGTACCTCTGCAAAATCGGCTTCGACAAATACCGATTACTGTGTACAGGCCCTGAACAAACTGCGGATAGTACTTGAGTGACAATTTATGTACCTAGCTCTAACAAACTTTGTTGTTTTGTGTAAATCCTGGACGCTTCGCTCGCAGACTGAGACAGATGGCGCTGATGAGTGATAGCCTTGTAACTGTCAACCTGACGCCCACCATCTCTACTTTTTATCTATTATCGGGATAAAAAGTAGGTAGAGTCTGGCTAACGAAAGTAGACACTGGAGGTTTTTAGGAAACTTTTTATATAGCAGTACCTACTAGCATGAATGTCAAAGTCGTTTTTGTGGTGTCACTGTCGTCAATCGAACGTTTTTTGGTGGTTTTGGTAATTGAGATTTTGGAATTTTCGTATTTGAAAATGAATAAAAAATGAAAATTTAGATAGTTTCAAAGTCAATGTAGGAAACAGCGATACCAGTGACTGACGATTAATTCCATATGGAATTGCTGGATTCAGATTTTAATAACAATGAATAAAAATAATTATTGTGTTTTGTTTTTTTATTTTTAACCCTGTCTAATACTAATTGCCTATCATTTTAATAATAAAATTATCATCAAAAAGTAGGGCAATACCCAATTTTCTTATTTTTTATGATACTTCTAATATATAAAATTCTCGTGTCACAGTTTTCGTTGCCATACTCCTCCGAAACGGCTTGACCGATTTTGATGAAATTTTTTGTGCTTATCCGGTATCTATGAGAATCGGCCAACATCTATTTTTTTTTTATTTATATGGCAAAACAACGTTTGCCGTGTCAGCTAGTATATTAAAAAAAATTATCAAGTATCAAGTTTGTTTAATCCATGTATTTCGCACTATTGGCGGGTTCACCTTGATGCTATTTTTTTAAATTCGAAAGTTTTCTCCAGTTTCTACTTTCATTAGCCAGACTATACCTTCCCTATGTGAGATAAGATAACAGTTTGTAAAGTGAATTCATCGCAAGTGAAGTCGCTGCCGCATGAGTCCCTCGGCCCTCCATTCATAGGTCCGCATGCAGTGTCTTTAGCCAAACCGTCAACAGTTACAATTTTAGTGCGATTGAGTTGACACATTATTTGAATAATTCATAACTATACATAGGCAAGCACCTGTAATGACAAGTAAGCGCATTTTGTTCAAGACTCTAAATTTTTTAAACAATTAATAAAATCACACAAAAATAAAAAAAACACGGTAGAAAGGTATAATTTATTATTTCTCTCCCCTGCTAATGACATGACTCCAGCTCAGCATTGTGTTTCAACAGAATCCTGACTCTGTTTCTCCTGGCAACTCAAGTCGTGACGTACGGAACCCGCGCCGCGGGCTGCTGAGCGGACTTCAGTTTAAATAACGCCTCAATTGTACGTTTATGAATTAAAAGTATGCCAAGTTATTCCAAGTTCCAAGAAAATAATCTTTCCAAGTCCCGCTTTTTAATGTAATGTTGTGTTACTTTGCCTGGAAGAAATCGCTTAAAGCCATAAGGCCACCTAAATTGTCGTTTATTTTGTTTTTTTAAATATTTTGTACATCATTATTTTTTAAGGTTAATAAACTTATTCGACAAAATATACTTAGTAAGTACCTAAGTACGTAAGTACCTATGTACTCAGCAGCCGCCCTGCCGAAGTGTAAATAGGTCTTTATAATTTAATAAATGAAACTAATGAAACAGGGCTAGCATTCAACCATCGATAAATAGTCAAATCGACAAGATAAATATTATTTTGTTATTTTATCCCATTATGTAAGATAGGTAATATATGAAAATTAGATAGAACTACTCGATTTGATACCATGATTAAGACCACAGAACCAAATATATCATAATCTTAATAAATTACATACACTAAATACCGTATTCTGAGAAAATATCGATAAAAGGCCCGATTTATCGTTGTCGACGGTAGCATGCTAGCCCCGCATATCACATATTAAAAATTACTTCGCATATTTAAAATCGTATTTTCAAATTGATATTTTCACTGAATTCGATGACAAAACCGTAATAACTCGTCTTGAAAGTAGGTACCTCCTTACTTAATGAATAGTTATGTTTATATGCCGAGAACTAGTTTTATAGGCTCATGTTATTCAAGATTTCTCAGATTCGAGTCCCTACTTTTTTACAGCTCTGAAGAATTGAAAGCCAATCTATTCTTGAGCCAGAAAACTTATGTATACAGAGCTTAGACGGCTGCAAGTCAAATCGCAATCTGTTCAGTGTTTCGGAAGGTTATCCCGAACATACAGACACACGTTGCCTTTTATGAAATGTAGAGGTGATTCATACTTGTGAAATCGAAGACGTCTTACGTACAGGTAGTTTTTTGTTTTAATCTAAGCTGGCAGTTACTAAGCGGGCATACGTGTGTTATACTCTAGATATCTTCCTAGTTAGTTAAAAGCTAAGTTACATTGCAGGAGTATAGGTACCTGCTCTACTCCTTCTTTTACTTAAAATGACTCGCTTTGAGAAGGCAGACGCTTGTATAGTCCTGCTTATTCCACTGCCATACAGCTTTCTGTTGATAGAAAGGTGCGATGCAGTGTAATTACTAGCACCGGGACTTATCATCCAATGTCACAACAGGCAACACAGATTATAGCTGCAGCTTGCAGGTGTCCCCGAGTGCTCATTAGGAAGTTACCCACATCCTCGTTTACCCACTAATGTAACATAATAAATTCTTGAAACATAAAAGTATTTATTATGATTATATTAGTCATTCTATAAGTAAGACTTCTCCTAAAACTGTCTAGGTATAAGCAAAACAATAATAATGAAATTGGAAAGGCGTCCCAGTAGACGTGTTGTTTTACTGCGGCCCTCACATCGCGGCTTTCGGCGAGTCGGCCGACCGCGCGCGCTCTCGCCTCGCTGGATCGATGCGCGCTGTTGCCAGCTCGTGCAACCGGCAGAATGGCGCGGAGCGCGGTCGCTTGTGCGTACACTCTGCATGCCGAGTTCAACTTTAAACTTTCGTTGTATAGTGTACTTATAACAAAACTTAACTTTTCGCCGCAACATCCACCGTACAAGCAAACTTTTATAAAAACTTTTGAATAAAGCAGGTAGGCTGTAATATCTATTAAAACAATCTGTACATCTTATAGAAGAGAACGTTGTTCTGTCTATATGGTCTGGGTAATCTTCGGAACTGCGGAACAGATTTTGATCTGGTTGGCACCGGTCCAAGAGTAATTCTAGGGGTTTGTACTAGGGTATTTAACATATTACATTGTCTACGAGCCGAGTTAACATGAAAAGACTTCAACGACAGGAAAAACTTATAGCCCAACTGCACTCTAGCGGAGCTGGGTGCAACACCTAGTGAAATTATACTTCTGTTATTCCAATTTAAATTAGACCCTGAGATTGAACAAACAAAAAGGAAAATTGGATTGTTTCGGTGCTTTAAGAATTTGGTAATGTAGGCGTTAATAGGTCAGCTTTCACTCAGGTATCTTTTGTTCTTAGTGATCTTTCTCTATGTTCATGCTTGCGATAATTAATTAGGTGCCGAGACTATCCGCACGTCTCTACCGCGTCTGCATGCAGGACCTTATTCTGTGACCCACGGAGCAGATATTTAATTTACTTACAGCCACAATTCACGATTTCATTTCACAATTTCACAAGCTTGGCGACTGCCGAGTTGATCGCACGTATTTACGGCTTCGTACGACTTTATTACGTAGGCAGTAACTCGTGCTTAGATGGCTTCTCGCAGTTTTTTATGTGCTGTTAAAGGATGTACATCCAGATTGAGGGGAGATTATAATTTGTTACATGATGTGGATTTTAATTTATGAATGAAAGATTATTTGTATCGATAACACAGTTTTGCCAAAACGTGATTAAGGAAATCTAAAAATAGCGCCTCACTCACTCTATGCATTGGTGTAAGAACATTTACATACGCTACCATACCTATAGGTACGTTTCTTCCATGCTGAACTGGAAGCGAAAGAAAAACGTAGAATGTGCCAGGTGCTTCTCTTCCCGGTCATACTGTAAAAGTCAGTTAAGGGACAGAGATTTTTTTGGCATTTTTGCGGACGACAGGCTGCACCGCAATAGTCTCTCTCCATCATTATAATACTTACCTCAAAATTTGTGAAACGTGACACCAGATGGTTTTATAGCCTCTAGTGTTCTGCTTACCCCATAAGAGACACAGGCTTGAAGTTATTTATGTAGGTATGTATATACGTCCCCCTAAGTAGAGTGTGCCTTGTCGTGGCGGGGGGGCTCAGTTGGCCGTCGCAATCCTGCGATCGGGTGAAGCGAAATCACTTTTAAGGCGGTGGCGCGCTGCGTCTGTCCGCATAGGGCGGCAGCTGCGCCTTTCCGGTGCCCTGCTTCTGATCCGCAGTGAGCAGCAGTGGTACCCGGGGAGGGTCCTCTCGTTACCCCACTGATTAGCAGAGTGGACCGGACACAGACGCGGCGAACTCTGGTGGTGCACCGGACGCTCTGGGGTCGGCGGTCTTGGGGTGCTTCGGCGTCCGGGCCGTCGCGTCGGATCGGGTTAGGTTAGGTTTTATCGATAGGTTAGGCTCCCCCCCAAGTAGAGTGTGCCTTGTCGTGGCGGGGGGGCTCAGTAGCCCGTCGCAATCCAGCGATCGGGTGAAGCGAAATCACTTTTACGGCGGTGGCGCGCTGCGTCTGTCCGCATTAGGCGGCAGCTGCGCCTTCCCGGGGTGGGTCCTCTCGGTACCATTCTGATAGCAGAGTGGACCGATGAGGACACAGAGGCGGCGAGCTCTGGTCGTGCACCGGATGCTCTGGGGTCGGCGGTCTCGGATTGCTCCGGCGTCCAGGCCGTCGTATTGGGTTAGGTTAGGTTTCAGGATAGGTTAGGCTTTAGGTTAAGTTATGTCATTTAGGATAAGTTTTAGGTTAGGTTTTAGGTTATGTTTTAGGTTAGGTTTTTGGTCAGGTTTTTGGCAAGGTTTTAGGTTAGGTCTTAGGTTAGTTTAGGTTTTATGTTAGGTTAGGCTGGGCGGAGGGTGGGATGGAGAAAGAGACGCTTTCTCCCTTCCGATAGCCAGCCGTGGCGGGTGAGGGGACCTACTGCGGCTATACAGGCTAGGAGTGGAGTGGAGAAATGGCCGCGTGTACTGAGCCATTTCCTACGAGTGGGGCCCACGGCTCAGGCTAAGCGCAATCCGCCGGGACTCGCGGGCAATGCCACTGGCGATACCGTGGGCTCCAATTGTGGCGGTTTGGCATTCCGCCGCGACTTAGTGGTGAACTCTGAAAACACTCAATAATAGGATAAGTTAAGAGTTACTACATACATTCACAACTTCACGCCTGTATCTCTTATGGGGTAGGTAGGCAGAACACCAGAGGTTATGAGACCATCTGATGTCATGTTGACTTTGGAGGTATTATAATGATGGATAGAGACTATTGCAGTGACAGGGGGTCAGCTTATCGCCGATAAAACACGCCAATAAAACCTCTGTCCCTTAGCTGGCGTTTTTCAGTATGCCCGGGTAAGAGTTACTAGGTTGTTACTAAGTAAGTTCTATGAAACTGTAAAATAATAATAAAATAATAATATAAGTTTAGTCCCATGAAACTGCGGGTATAGCTGGTTGTAGGCCATACGAGTAGGTACAACCTACGTATTCTGAAATGTAGTTGAGACACGTAATAAAGACGTTTGGAGATTTGTTAGTCCACCACACTAAACTACTAAATGACATTACATTTTATTTATTTATTTATTTATTTATTTAATTACATTTTACAGATATATTATACATTTCTTGACTTCCGTAAACCATGGCTGGTTTGTCTGGAAGTTGCAATTCCTCTTATTCTATACTTATAACAAATTTTATCTATATCTATTAAGCATCTATCTACATGCAACATGGCAATGTTGAAAAACGAAATAGAGAGAAAGTAAACTATTCGTATCTATTGTGCCTACCAAATAACATGCAAGCAAACCAGCAGGCTTAGTTTTTATTTTTATAGAATAAACTTTTCGGCACGTCTATATTAAGCCTATTTTGCTCTGTATATACCTATAATATTGTTATAAAAATTATTTCTTACTCCATGTGTGCGCCTACAATGAAGAATAAATAAATAGCTTCTTAACACCATTTCTTTGTTTCATCAGAGTCTCATGGAAAATTACGTACGTATTAAACACGTAGGTACATAGTGTTTTTTGTACTTAGTGACTGTTTTTTACGATAAAAGTAAATTACTCTTATTTAAAGATATACCCAAGTACTTATATATAAAAACATCTACTTCTTATAGTATAGATAGAGCATCGCTTTTTTCTCATAGCGCGTTTACAGCACGATTCCCAGCACGGGCTAGGGGCAGAGTAGGGTGCGAATAAACTGAAGAAAAATTGTAGAAAAGTCCTTACTTATTTATTTATAAAACAAAGCGGTCTGTGTTTGATCTTTAAATTCAGATCATTCTCAATACCCTTCATGATTTGCCGACTCACATCAAATAAAAATAATAAGTAGTTTTATTCAGCTACGAGTGGGTAGTCCGGCAAAACTAAGCCGCATGTCGTATGTGGCATCTCAAGAGAGACCCCCGCTAGGACCCCTTCAGGGTTCGCCAGGCTACCGGCCTCCCTTCCCATTAAGTCTGCCGCCATATACCATTAGCCTGGCGATTTATGTTCCGGCTTATGTTTCAGAAGAGCCAATTATCTCGATACTGGAAAATCTCCTAGTGTAGGCTCGTTTAGATAGATCATTCGTTTGTGCGCTCGGCTAGGTTCGAAGTTGAAGCTGAGTGATATTGTCAGTAGGTATACGTATCATATCCACCAACCAGCACTGGCCAGCTTGGTGAATAATGGCCCCTTACTATTATAATACTCCCTTGTCACCCAGGGGAGAGACGCATGCACTGCAGTGGGCTCAATGATGAAACTTTTCGGTTTTGTTTTGGTATTGTTATCGCCTCGCTTTTTCCCCACTGACAATTTTTACTATTCTCCTAGTAAAATAAAAGTATATAATTTTCCAAAAATCTATTTTTTTTGTTCCTAACACCTAATAAAACACCTTCCACCCCATTGAACTATAATGTAATACTGTACTTTAATACATAGGTACATACAATTGAGTGGAACACCCACAGTCAAACTGGGGCCCAAAATGTAGAGCGTCAAAGTACGAGTATTTCGTGCTCTGGGTTAGTAATTAGAATTATTATTACTTAAATGAATTTGTTTAAAACAATTGTTATTTTTAGGTTTAGTAGATCTATGACACGTTTTGATAAAAATAAAAAAAGTCAAATATTTCGGAGTAGATATTAACATAGGCATCAACTTTAGGACTAGTACGACACCTATCGAGGCTGGTGAATGTTTCATAGAAACCGAAAGTGAAACTAAATGTAGAGTAAGTAGCGACATCTACATGAGAGTTGGACAATTAAATAAATTTTACTATTCCTTAGCAGGTGGAGCTAGTTACATTATTTTAATGAAATATTATGTACAATAGAAAATAAGTTAGCAAGGCAGTAGATTTTACGTGGTAATGTCAAGACATTTCTTACCGTCTTTCATCGAATAGCATTAATAGTATTACATATTGCACGTCAGCTACCTTAGACCAGTAGGAATTATGTATTTTCGTTTTTTTTTGTTACCGAGACAAAACCCAAGGTAACAATTACCTACTTTTTAAGTATTCTGTGCCTCAATCCGGTTTTTTGAAAAAAAAATTGCAAACTGAAGATAAGGCCGGTGGAAAAATAAAGAATACAGCACATAGGTTTAGGAAGTGTTCTTTATAAACTACTAGCTGTTTCTCGCGGTTTTACTCGTAGAATTTCGAATTCCGCGGGAATATAGCGTGCGTCCGGCTGTCTGGACATTTTCTCGCAGAGCGTTGCTGCTTATCTAGGTGGCTAAGTCATCGTTTGTGACGACGATCTGTAAAGGTTTCATCGTTTGTGACGCTATAGTTTCCTCAAAAAATCGAAAAAACTTTGGCCAGCCAGCCAGAATTTCGCATTTTCCAGCATTCCAGATCTCAGCCCCCAGAGGGTTTTGAGGATCCAGCTGGTATATAAAGGTATGTGACGCGATATGTGACAGCAACTAAAGTGGTTTTGTCAAGCAAAACGCCATAACTTTCGAGTTAACACGAAAAACAAGTGGCCAGCCAGCCGGACGTTTCTGGCTGAGCCACTTTGTTTTTTCCTTATATCTCAGTAATTAAAGCAATTGGAACTGAGTTTTAAGTCTAAAAGGAATGTGACGCGATATGTGACAGACCTCATATAGTTTAAAACATACCTGACGCATGTGTTTAAGAGTTATTTCGATTAAGATTTTGATGACAGATGACAAATGTCCGGCTGGCTGAGCCACCCATTCCAGCGCTTGCAGACGGTCTAGAAAGCTAGATTCTTATCAAAAGGAATGTGACGGCGACGAAGACAACAAATCGTCTATCCAAATCCATTAAGTCGTTTGGCCGTGATTGAGGAACAAACATCCATACATCCAAACTTTCACATTTATAATAAGTATTAGTAAGAAGTAAGATTTTCGGAACATAGCGGTGATACTTATTTGGCGGCAGACTTAACATGAACGGTGGTCACTATTTTGATGAATTCTGGGGAGACCTGCCACTAAGCTCACTCAAATTAGTCGCCCTTTACTAGAATTGCTCATCCAGGGACGGTAGAGCTACTGCATTTCTGCCGTTTTTCTAAAGTTTCGATGAGAAATAAGTGTAGAGAAACACATAGGTCTTATTTGTTTTCAAAACACTTGCTCGTAAAGTGAGCCTTATTCTATTGAATTTAGAACTATAAACTATAAAAATATAATGAATCCTACAAAGTTGAATTGTACCTTAGTGCAAATTACATGCGAGTAAACAGAGCATATTTTATTGATCCGGGTTATTCATTATATACCTACTATTGCAAACACTAATGAAACCACTCATACGTATGTATGTTATAGGAAACCACTTTTTTTATTTGAGAATAATTTAACAACCTTATGCGCGATTTAAAAGACAATCAACGCCATCTAGTGCGTTAAGTGGAACTAACAAAGACAACTATAAAATATTTTCAGAAACAACAAAGAGATTTTAAGATCACGTATGTCCATCTTTTACTCACAAGTGTGTTGAAAAACGTCGTATGTAACTCGTGAGCGTTGCTAATTACAGTCTCGGCTCATTATTAAGCCCTCGCCTGCGGTTTGGGCTCAAATCACAGTTTCTACTGTAATTAGCAACTTAGCTCACTTGTTACATAATATACTATTACGTCACATTTAATTTAAATAGTGTACATATACCTATTTAATTTACTTACTCAACGGTGCTACTCGTACAATATAGAAATTTACTTTTTTTTTAAGTTTAGGGTTAAAAAAGTATGCAATCTGGATGTACAGCCTGCAACAGAATAATGTATACCACCATCTGACGTCGTACGCACACGCGCGTTCATCCATACTCACTCACACCACGAAAGTCAACCAATCCAAGCATAATACGTGGACGTGCTTACGCACACACGCACACTGTGAAAATACTTTACTTCTGCTGATTCATTAATTTGTTAAACTCGTTCTTAGCTACTCTCAAGTCTCACATGACGAGCTATATGGATGAATAGCAGGCAGACAAGATAATATGATGCTAATTTCACAACTTCAAGTCATAGCGTCCTTGGCCTAGCGGTTTAAGTGTTTAGGAATGAGATCTGGACAGGTCAGGTATCAAATCCCACAAAAAACTGTGATATCATATTTATTTTTAGAGATTGAAAGAAGAAATATATTACAACTTTTTTGATGTTTTTTATTAAGTTTGAATTTGAAGTAGGTAGCTATTATTAGCATAACTATTCGAAATAACAACGATGCCTCATTTCTTAAGATAAAATAAGTGGAAGACCCCGATTATCTTTTATTGTGTTGCTAGATTTATTTTTAGCTTGTCATATCTTTAGAAAAAAAAAGTTAAATCTACCCTCTATTATTTAATATTGTGTAGTCGTGTTTCTAGATGGTTTGCATTCGTCGTTACTTGTTACTACTATCAGATTTTTCTGCCCAAATGAAATTAAAAATGAATTATCATTTAACATTGCTGCAGAGAGCTGAAATCATTGTTTCATTCAATCAATACTTTTCTATCAGGGGAATTGCATGTCGATTGATGATATTTGTAAGTTTTAACTTAATTATTATTCTGACTTAATCCTTGTATTAGACGTGATCGTTATTTCTATGTTGATAATTTTATTTTCAGAGAAAAACAGTGCAACTATCTGTTTGTCGTTAAGAGGAACCGGGGGATATATCCATTTTTACCCACTCGTTCGACGGCCACCACATATGATGTGAGTTTGCAAACTGTGTGACGACATTTGAAAGCAAGCAACATATATTGTTACAGGTAAATAAAGAAGTATATAATAGATATACAATATATTATAACTTAAAATGAATTAACTTTCTTATACATGCAATATAATTTGTTTAAACTTCAAGGGAACTTAAGTTTATTTATTCATTTACAGGCTAGCAAAAGAGATATTGATGAACGAAAGCAATATTTGGAATTTGATTCGTCTAGCAATGTAGTTATTTTTACGGATAAACGACATTCAAGTCGGACAAAGATGGCCGTAAAATATTATGGAGGAGAAAATGCCAACGTTATGATGCTCGAAACACCCTACCTGTTAGTTTAAGCGGCCGCATTAAACGCCATCGAGAATTTGTGGGGTCAAATGATTTTAAATTGGGATTCATCACAAGTGAGGTCCAGAGCCAAATTAGAAGGGCGGGTTATTTTAACTTGAGAGATGATGAGAGGATCTGCCTTGTGCTGGAATTTAGTTGACAGTATGAGATCTCGGTTGCAGCAGGTCATAGACTCCGACGGCGCTCAAATTAGCTATTAATAAAATAGTGAGGTAATAGTTGTCTTTTAAAAAGTAGATAATCCAGAGTGAATGATGTTATTGTTGATTAGCTTAGAAATAAGCTCAGCTTAGCTTATTTATAGTTTCTGGCTAATAACATGTTGATTCATATTTACAATGGAATTATTACTTCAATTATATAATAAGTTCATACGCCAAGTGACAGAAAAATTAAAGTGAGAACTGTCATTCAAATCTTTCAAATAACAACTATTACCTAAACTATCATTGTTTTTAAAATTAATCGTTTAATAAATTTGTAAAATAAAAATTCCTAGTCAGACGTAACATATTGTGAAATGCAAAAAATAAATAATTATCTGGAAAAGATTGTGTTGTTTTAATTAGTAGTTTTTACCTGCACCTTATTTTTCAATTGCTTGCACTAAATTTAAGTTATTGATTAATTAGAATATAAATATAATTAGAATATAGAACATAAAAATTATATTTATATCATTTTAAATTATAATAAATTATTAAAATATTTCTTCATTTAAATGAATATATATTATGGTTTATTGATGAATATATCTTCATTAAATTTGAACAAAAAAAAAGATATTGAAGATATATCTTTAAACATTATTAATTTAACAATCAATCAATAATTTAACAATAAAAAAGACATATTAATATAGCAACGGAGAAAAAAAATGCAGACCTTTCAGAATTCTATAATATAGAACAATAATCTGCACATTATACGGCTGACATAGGCTCGTCGAAGTACTGAAACTAAAGATCTATACATCCGTGTAGTTATATTATTTCTTGTTGTGACACGATGTAGTTGGTTAGCTTAGTTAGAATTGATCTTTAGTTGTGTGCGTACGACTGGTGGTCAACGTTATTCTGAGTCTTCCGCACACATACAACGCGAATGCATATTGTATGTGTGCGTGCGTCTGGGGTGGTATACATTATTCTGTTGCAGAGTGTACATTCTTTTTTTGAGTTAACTTTAAAGATTACTTTTCCTCTTTCACAGTAATATTTTTGAAGTTCCGAAAAGGAGTTAACAAACATTCTAGGTCTTTAACTAGGGGGCGCGGGGGGAGGGATTAGCCGTGCTTTGGCCCCGCTTGACTGAGTATAGCGTTCTCCAGAGCTGAAGTGTGCTGAGATTAGATAAGATAAGATACAAACAACTCTAAAACCATATTTACAGTTTGATCTGATAGCGCATCGTACCTGAGCACGTTATCTCTATCGACATGACGCTACCTACTCTTGGAGCTAATAACAACTGAGATATACCTACTGTGTTTTACCTACTGAAAACATAAAACAATACACACTTACGCATTTATTTATTTATTCAACAACAACTTACACATAAATATTAAACAGAACAAAGTTTTGACAACAAAGGTAGCCCGGTATTTCTGTGTCCATTTCCACATATCTAAAGGTGCCTCCAGTTTTATCAATTGTTTCCCACGATGTACTCATTTGGATATTAGGTACAGTCACTTCTTATGATGCTTAGGTGTAATAATTCAGTTTGGTTACGTTAGTTTGCTAAATTTCAACTAGAAATAATAGTTGTGAGCATCAGAAAGAACGATAAACAATGTTCATGATTAGAATTACATTAAATACAACATAGGTACCTATCTATCTACTTCTACAACTTAACATAATACACCTAATTTAATGCACATTACATACTTTTGTCATTCGCAATACCTTAATACTATGGGTGTAAAATGTAATAAATACGCATTTCACAATAGTTTATCAACAAATGTAAGTTATTTTCCTATCAACGGGTTTGGCTCACGGCGACTGGTTCACGTCTCTGGTTGTTGTGAGATCTAACGATGTAGTTGGTGGGGTTGTCTTGAGGAGGTCGCTGCAGACGGCCAGGGTGCGGTGGCGGCAGCGGCCTGAGCTGGTGCTGGATCCGGATTGGCTCCGGTTGAATAATCAAGTCTTGTCGAGGCGCCATATCTAGAATGAATTCGGTTGAATTTGAATTAACAAATAAGTGCCGTAAAACAGTCAGAAATATAATACAATCATGCATGGAGCTCTTTGCAATTCATATCTCTAACGGGATCGATGTTATTGTCATTCAGTTTACTGTGCTTTCCTTGTTTGCTTGTAAGTAATCTAATCTAGTTTTTGAACGTTTTCAAACGAACGTTGAAGGACTAAGAAAATTGAGGGCTATATTCTACAATCTCACTGAAGAACATTGTAGCAGTTTTGAATTGAACTTGACAGAGTTTCTCAGGGAATTAAAGCCACTCGTGATTTCAGAACAAGTCCGCAGGCAATTCGTTCTGCGATAAAAGACATAAGAACGGGAGGAGGCAAGAGGCAGGCTTATTAAAAAAGCCCTTTGGGTATGAAACCTCAGCGAACTGGAATGGCTATAACTACTGATTTATTATGTACCTATACTTAGCTAACTCTTGTTTTGTGTGGATTATTTATTTACTAATAGGTAACTTAACCTGAACATAGAAAGATCTAGACTAAATTCAATAAACATATACTTATGTTCGTTTTTATAATATGGTTCTGAAATAAGATTTAGACCGTAAATCGATTTGAAAATATGATTGCTGTTGAGTGCCACAATTTCCTTCAAACAGATCAACTCTCTGAAGTGGTTGTATATTCAATTCAATTTGTAAATATTGTGAATTAAGAGCCCACTGTCAGCAAATATAACTTCAAAACGCACTGCCCTTTTCCGCGCGCCCCTCACGCGCCCCTCACGCTATACTCGTCGTTAAACATTTAAGATTTGAATTTCGCGCCAATGGCGCCATCGCAGGTCAACAGCGTTCAATGCTAAGGAACAAGAAATCTACGGAGTCGCAACAACTGTTATTAAAAGTATTTTTATAATCTCTTAATATTGTTTAGTGAAAAAATGTTAAATATTTGAATGTCAGTGTTTCATTAATTATAAGTACCTAACGTGTTGTATTTTTGTATTTTTTTAATGTGATTAATTGCAGTTGTTGCTCCTTTATTAAATTTGATCGATTTTAATAATTTGTTATAATTACGTCTGATATTTATGTTGCATTCAATGGCATTACTTATACATAGTAACTATCATATTAAAAAACGGAGTTTGAACTTAACAATGTATAAAGGTATATATGTATTTTACAAAAGAAAAAAAACAATCTTTTACAATTCCGAAAAATCCAATCTTCGTTGTCGAACTGGTTGACTATGAAGAAATAAAACGTCATCAGTACTATTATTTACTTCAAATGGTTGATCGTTGATCGTCGACAAGGTAGGTGTGGAAACATTTGCTATTGATGGGTCTCGAAATTTTTTTGTTGTAGGGTAGCGAGGATCCACCAATTCAGGCAACAAACACTCCATATAAAATGAGACAAGTTTGGGTTCCTTTTCTGTCTTCCAAAACTGGTCGTCCTTTTCTAATACTTCAATTTTTAACTTATTGTCCCCATACCATATAGCTAAGAGACATTTAGTTTTCTTTGCAATATGCATTTGACCTTGGACTTGGTAGTACCAATCAGACCTTTTGTTTATTTTTACCTGGAATAAGAATCGAATCAAAATATTTGAAACTCAAAAATACTGTAAGCAAACATTTTTATAATAATTTATAAGTGTTTGCCTGTAAGTGTGTAGGTATGAATACCAAAATTTTCATGTCTATTTAAGAAGTGTATTTAAATATTTAAGCAATATCTGGAATGCTCAATATTTACCTAATGTAGATTAAAAAATATTGAAGAAAAAAACTATTTTATTGTAATAAAAAATCGAATTATAGATTCTAGGACAGGAGATTATGATGAGTCTTGTCGGATTTATAATTTGTATCCCTACAAGAAAGGAGAGTTTTGACGAACATGAATTTTCAGCATGAATTCAACCTTCCGTATACATTGTACGTAGTAACTTTTATCAAAACTCAGTCATATTTACATCTAACGCAAATAATTGTATATTTTTTATAAAACTACAGATTCTTAAAATAAACAAAGAGTGAAAAATCAGCAAAAAATATTAATATTAATGATGACATACTTTGTATATACAGGGTGTCCAAAAAACGACTCGTTTGGATGACACCGGAGATGGATGGACCTTAGGACTATCTGATAACGAGAACACTATGTTTAGAAAAAGAGTGAAATTTCCTTATGTTCTTGAATTTAATTGAGTTTTTGGAAAGTAATTTTTGAAAAATTATTCTTCTTAAATGTCAAAAACGTAACTAAAGTTTTATTGAACACTGTCTAGAATAAAAACCCTTCTGATGTTCGGCAATAACCTGCACTGCTCCAAGCCCGTAATTAAAAAGGCAATAATGGTCGGCCACTGATTTTAACTGATCTAAAAAATTTTGTATCTTGATTATATAAGGAATAAGGAGTACAAATACAAATATTATCTTTGCCACTGTTTTGAAACGAGATTTCGGGAAGCAAATTATCGTTATCTATTGTATCCAAATGTGCGATCTCCTAAAAAACAACTTATTATATGAGAACACAAATATTTTACACTGACGATGATAGACTTTTACTATGAAGTGTGTGGCTTGACATATAGTAATAAAACTTCAGAGAAGCACTATAAACAGTTTTATCGATGAAAATACCACGTATGGATGTTCAAATCCAAAACCCTGCCAGTCTGCAGATACTTTTATTTTTACTTTAGCAAAATTCACCTTAATTTGTAAAACAATGATGGAATAGATTTGTCGACGTCAATTGAGCTAATGGAATATAGTTGGGATTACTAGATCAACGTCGACCAACCGTCGATCAGCTGGTTAGTGGAACGGTATCCGTCTATTAATTTAAATTACCATATCAGTTCTCGACTTCGATCGACTATAGATCGATTGGTCTGGTAACACCCTAAATAATAGAGATAACAAATTTTCGATTGCCATTTTTTGTAAATCTTGTTAGTAATTAAAATAATTGAAGATTTCATGGTATTCCATTCATTCAATTAACCAAGTATGCTAGAGAGATTTCATCCTTGCAATTGACCCTAACGATCGATGCAATAAAAATATTTTTACGGATTTTAGTCGGTTTGATTCTCAGGTGAGGCGAGCGAACTTTCAAAAATCTTTGAATGTGGCTTTATTAATAAAATTTGTTATCTCTATTATTTAGAGTACCTACTTTCCCTCCAGGTGGAATAAAAAAATCCACCCTGTATAACTAAAAGGCTATAAAATATTATTAAATGAAAGATTATTTTCGACTTAAGTTACTAAATAACACTAAATAAAATTTCTAAATAAATAATCTACAAGGTTAATTTTAACAATTTTTATATAAAATTTTAATAAAATTAACCCTGTATAGTAATGACCACAATTATAAATATAAAAAAAAAAGTTTATTATTAACACTGCCAAATAGAGTACGTATATAATCTAAACTAAATCAAATCTACAGAGAAAAACTTGCTAAAACTAGAAAAACGAGCTAATATAAAAACTACAGAGAAAATCATTATGTCACATAATTCTTGTTCACTCATTGGAGTTGTGGTATTATTAGGCATTATGAAACTATTTGTAGGTACGTTTATTATCTTTCTGTAAAAATTAATTTGATATAAGAATATATTTTTCAAAAAATTAATTGTATCCTTACAAACCGGTACGGTGAATTAAAAAGAAAACAGTATTATTTAGTGATATCAGTAAAAGTATAAAATAAGTAAATAGATTAACCTTTTAACCGTAAGTAAATTAGTTAGTGCAGATGACGACTCCACTGTTGCGAAGCTCAATCTGTGCCAAAGACTTTTTATTTCTGAAAAATATTGTTGATAAGGCAATCGAAACTGTTTTTTTCATATCGTAATATTGATACATAATATTTAAATACATTGAATTTCGTACTAGGCTAAATCGTCACGAATTGCATAAAAAACGGCGATGTATTTCTACATCGCATTTTTATATTTGCATCCTACTCACATCGCTTTCTTTTCGACAGAGGCAGAGGTCAGAATAATCTGGTAGCGATCGACAGTTTCATACAAATTCACATGCCGTCCATTATAAGTAAACCTCCGTCAGTCAATACCTCATCTTGCATCGTAAATTTAGTTATCATGTTTTAAAATAAACAGTTTCAAAACCCACTATTGGTTTTTGAACCGATTAATAGACTAGCGTGCTATCCCTGCCGCTTAGATATAATGTTTTTATTTCAATTATAAATTTTTAGTATGTATTTTAATCTTTTATCGTAACGTAAGCTTAGCACTGCCGACGACAAAGTGATACGTGTTCCCCCTTCGACGAACCGAGCGGCACTGAGCTGTCGATCCCATGAACGATCAATATAAGGTCTTTTCCAGTGGACGTAAAGGTTAGAATTGCCTGATCTGTTTTAACACTTTTAACTCGGAACTAGAGGACGTAAGTCTCAAAACCTGTTTTTGCTTTTTGTAACGATTGTGTGCATTTTATTGAAAATATTTTCTTACAGCATTTTAATACGATATAATATCTTACACTCAGAAAAATTTCACGTCGTTTGCTCCGGCAGTTTAAGAGATATATCGAGAAATCTCTAAAAAACACCAATTTTTCAAATAAAAAAAGTATCGAACAAAAATTAGAAAAAGTACAATTTGCTTAAAACAACCACAAGAAAAAGATATGAATAATCATTCCTCTAAATTTCGGAAACATCGAACTGCAGTACAATAAAGCAGATCACTTCAAAGTCATAAGATTCTTGAAAGCCGATTCTTAAATCAAGTGTAAAGATATTCACCTGATAAATAAATAATACTTTGACTTTTGAACTCGACAGACAATAGATTCACACACAAAGCATACATAGTAGAGCTGCTGTAAGCAAAGTTGCACAGCTTCAATTTGGTTTGTCCTGACGTCACAGCCTTTAGTTCAAGCTATTCCTCGCTAGACGCACTGGCGTCAGTTCGTTGCTGACTTCTGTGCGTAGATATTTAAAAAAAATTAAATCCTCCATTGTTTCTCGATGTAAAATTTAGTTTTCCATACTTTTATAAAGGAATTACATTGACAATCCAAATAAAATTAACTTACCACGAAGATAATTTCATTCATAATTATTTTTTACAAATTGTTAGTTTTCCAATTATTTGTGTCCAAAATTCCAGATTGTTATTTGTTGCCTAGGTGATTTTTATGCCGCGAAAAAAGGTTGCGCTATCTAACGTCAAGTAGAAATACTTTTATTTCGCGGTTTTTTCTGACAGATTTGGAACGTATAAAATTTCATTAAAAACTAGAGCCACCTAGTAAAGCTGAACTTTTGTGATGATCATGTGATAAATATTCGGTTGAAACATAAGGTTATTAACCTTATGTTTCAACCGGTTTTTACTACTCGCTACTAGGTGACTAATGCCATCGCCTGTTTGGCTATGATTGGCCATAACCCACCGCTTACCCCTCCCGCACCCCGCGCGTAGGCGTCACTTGAGTCCCTAGAAAAAACTGGATAGGGCAGCTCCTCTATATATTTCCTCCGTGGATTCACAGATGTTCTCAAATGAGTTTGACGAAGGAAAAATAAGACTGCAGGGCTAGCACGGCCGCTCTTATCTCCCGATTTTATCCCTTTTTGAGGGAGAAATCTATACTCTCCACCGCCTAGAGCACGGCGACAGGAGAGAAGGTAGATTTTGTCTCTTTGACATTTGCCTAGGGTTTATCTCTCCCGATTGTCTTCGCATTAGAGCACGGACTCCGTCTGTCGAAGATAAATTGCTCGTCGTTTGACATTAGGTGGAGAGACGTTATCTGCGATCATATTAGGTGGGTTTAAATTTGTTGCAAAGATAAGAATGTCCCGTGCTTATTTTAATTATATTATTTCTTGGCAAATTGAGGTTGCCGAGCGAAAACTGCATCGGAAACGCATCAGAGATGCTTCTAATCCATTTGAATTCCCAGACAATGAATTTCAAAGAATTTTCCGGGTAGGTATCTAAAGATATGGCTTTGTATTTATGCGATGCCCTAAAACAAAATATTAAGCCAATTAATTCTAGAGATGGTTTACCAGTTCACATAAAGGTTGGTAAATATTACAAAAAGTACCTATTTTGTTATGGCTACATAAATTTCTAATATTAATTTTGGTCATATTCTATAAAAGATAACCTGAAATTTTTTAGGTTCTTACATGTATACGTATTTTGGGAGATGGTAGTTACCAACGTGGAACTGGACAAGACCATGGGCTGTCTCTTTCCCAGACTACTGTGAGTAAATACTTGGCACAAGTTACTGAGGCTATAATTACAGTGTGAGTTAAAAATAATCTATTTACATAAAGTTTATTTTTCTTTATTGGCAATGACACTGACTGTGATACCTACATAATTTCCAGGCTTATGCCACAGTGGATCAACTTTCCTGGTACTGAAAGCATGAGGCAAAGGGTTAGTAATGGCTTTTTACAAAATCATGGTCTGCCGGATGTACTTGTCTACTCATAATGTCTTTTACTGCCCAGCTATGAACAGTCACATCAGACACATTTTACTCTTACTAACAACGCTTAAGAGCCATCTCCCTCTTATGCAGAAACACAATGGGGATACTCTTGTTTATGCAAATATTACGCTTTTATTAATATTTTAGTTTGGTAAAATATTGGATATAATTGTAACTTTATTTATTAATGTAACTTTTGTATGCTATTGTGTTTATTTTTTGTTTGTTTGTAATGCGTTTTAAATGAAATTTTAATGTTATAAAAACCCTTCATAAACTAAACCAACATACCAGACAAATCACCGAGATTTAAGGTAAGTTTCTAAATATTGTAAACTGTTTTTCTTTTTAAATAAAATATTTAAGAGAAAAAAAATTAGAATTCATAAAGTTGAAGACTTCCTAATAAAGAAGCAATTATGTACATACTTTTCGCATATGACTTTGGTGCTTGGTGTTCTAATTCATAATATTTTGTACGAAAAGGTTGTTTTATTTTTTATTTTTTTTATTTTTACTTTATTTGGGAAACAAACAGCACAATTTACAATTTAAATTACAATATAAAAAAAACTTAAGCCAACAAAGTTTCCACTGATAGGTTATACATTTAATAGGCATGGTAAATATATTAAACTAATTAACACTTAAAAAAAAAATTAAAATTAATTTTGAAAAAAAAGAACAAGTTTTCTGAAAATAAGAAGCACATTACAGCTGTTAATATTTTACAGTGTTATAAACCATGTAGTCCCTACTTTAACAATGGCTGATCTAAACTTGGAGATTGACATATCAAATAAATCTATACTGGAGAAAAACTTATTATATCATTTCATAGAGCTATAAATAAATGAGTTTAAAGCATAGTTTGTACGAGTTGTGGGTGGTTCAAATAATTTATAATGCCGAGCAGTAAGACGTGGACATCGAAATTTAATTTTACTCAGTAAATATGGCCTGTCAATGTGACCATTCAATATTTTATATAAAAACAATTGATCACGGTTAATTCTTCTAACTTTCAAAGCCATGAGTTGTTTTAGAACTGGTAGATTTTGCAAAGAAGCTCGATATTCCAAGTGTTTATTGAATTTATTTTGAACTTTTTCAATCTGATTGATGTATATGGCATAATTGGGATTCCAAGCAACCGAGGCATATTCCAAAATTGATCTGACGTAAGAATTATATAGAACTATTAGGGTTGAAAAATGCTTGAAGTCTTTGGAGTCTTTAGAGTATTCTAAGAATAAACCCTAACATACGATAAGCTCTTTTTACGATTGTTTCTACATGAGTATTAAACAGTAGTTTTGTATCTATATACACGCCTAGGTCTCTTACTACATCAACTCTTTTAATAATGACCCCGTTGAAAGTATAACTATAGTGAATAGGTTTCTTTTTCCTCGAGAAAGATATTATATTACACTTTTCAACGTATAAAAAAGTTTATTGTCATGACAGTAGGAATGTAAAGAATTCAAATCTTCCTGAAGACCTGTACAATCGGAAGGTTTATTAATAATTTTAAATATTTTTTTGTCATCAGCATAAAGCAGACAATTGGAATGTTTAAAGATTCTATTAACATCATTTATGAACAAACTAAAGAGCAATGGACCCAGATGTGACCCTTGTGGCACACCAGAAGGGACAAGAGTAAAAGTTGAGCAAAAGCCCTTGACAGTTACAGATTGAGTTCGATCTCTTATATACGATTGTAGCCAACGTAGCAAATCACCATGTATACCGGCCTCCGAGAGCTTTTTTGATAAAATTGCATGATTAATCTTATCAAACGCCTTGGAGTAGTCGGTATACATAACATCCACTTGATAACCGTCACCCATAGCTCTTGCAACGTAATCTAAAAATTCACACAAGTTGGTTTCCGTCGATCTTCTGCTCAGAAAACCATGTTGCTGATCAATTATAAAAGGTCTCAATAATGGAAATACCATATCGTAAACAATACGTTCGAACATTTTCGGAACAACACTCAGTTTTGATATAGGACGATAATTAATAATATTATGCTTATCTCCACTTTTAAAAATAGGTAGGTACTACATAAGAAGATAGAGGAAGTAGTTATTCGAAATATCTCAAGGCCATAGAGAAGAAAAAGTACTTTTCCGTAAAGTTTTATCCATTTCACTGGTTTTATTGACACCGTTTCCATGAACTTTGCAGAGCCTTGACTCTCTGGACGAGGGGTTTAGCTAGCAAACCGTTCCTCTGGCTCACTGTTCATTGATGGATATAGATGCCCGTTCATGTTCATTGCGGATATAGTGGGCTCATTATAAAAGTTATTTGTAATGAATAAAGTGATCACCGATATTGAAATTGAAAAAATATAAATAGATAGCTACTGGTAGGGTTTATAAGCTTTGTAATTCCCGTCCGGTAAGATTCATACGATTATGTATGTTCTACTTTTTCTTACGTTTTTGCGGTATCCCACGGTCATTAACACAATTTGGTCATGGGTCAAATCCGTGTGAAACTAGCTTATTTGCTCATCATTATATAGAGACAGAAATCTGCAAATAACTAGATACATACCAAGAATCCTATTTGGCTGTACGATTCAGATGTTTACTCCTTGCAACTGTCACTTATTTATCAAAACAAAGAAGAAACTTTCTCGCCCTATGGATGAATATTCCAGAGATTAGCAACAACAACTGTATGTGAAGAGAACTTGTTGTTCATTGCGAACCGGTTTATCTCTGTCGATAACGCTTATCGCGAAGCTTATCATTGCATCTTACCTTATTTGAAGAGTTTTATTCAATGCTGTTATGTACGGATAATATTGTTTTTGTAATGATACAAAACTGTTTAGTAAAATGAAATAATACATTTTGAACATCAAAAAGTCGCAATATTTGTGTTTGGTACAAATACCTTGGATCTGTTGATAGTTATGGTTAAAAAAATCAACGTCCTCATAATTTATGTATTCACGGTACGAAGTACAAAAAAGACATAGGACCTAAAACAGAAAAAAAAATTCATACATAATATCAAAGATGGCTTAAAAAATATAAGTTTTAAGCAAATATTGCGTTTATGAACGTAGCAGATTAGGGAAAGGATAAGGAGAAAAGTATGAAATATAAACTATGAAAGGGAAAGCTATCTGAAGAAAAATGTATAAATTAACTGTTTCACGCGGTTTTACCCGCGCAATTACGGATATCGCGGGAATCTCGGGTTAAAAAGTAGCCTATGTGCTATTCCAGACTATCACTATGCTAAGTTTAATCCAAATCTCTCTGCTGTGATTCAGAAACAAACATCCATACATCTATCCACCCATCCAAACTTTCATCGTGACATACGTTTAGTGTACCTAAGTACCTATTACTACTCTCTTTTAAATGCCCAAATTAATATTAGGTCCTTACATATGAAATTGGTGTTTTGTCGTACTGGCCACTTTAATCTCAAATATCTCCTCTTTGGTTTAAAATTCCAAATTCAAATTTATACAGCTATTTAGTCATCAATTTGTGTCTCGAAAACCGTATTTCTTTTGTTTTTTTCCCTGCGTCATTGAGTTTACAAAATTGAAAAATTAAAATTTCGCGTTATTTACGAATATGAGTTCCGGCCGTGGCACCAGTGCTGCAAAAACAGCTCGAAGAATTAATTATGTGTATGGCAGTGGTGTCGCTAGAGAAAGCACAGTGCGTTAAATGTTTAAGGCATCCACCGTACTCCCCGGAACTTGCTCCAACAGACTACAATTTTTTTAGAAATTTGGATAACTTTTTGCAGGGGAAAAAATTAAACCCCGATGAAGCATTCCAAACCGCCTTCAAAGATTTTATTGATTCGGGATTTTTTTTAGAAAAGTCATAAATGAGATGGCAGAAGTGTAGATAGCAATGGATCAAACTTTGATTAAATAAATATATTTAAAAAATTCCATATCTATTGTATATATTTCATATGGACCTGATATGATCATTGCATTGCCATTTCCTTTCCTGACATTCGGCGTATTAGGTAGGAACTTATAAATATTTTATCTATTATTTACTTACAACTCAAGTCATGATTATCAGATATCACAAACTAATCTTGATAAAGGAAGCATTATGTCTATCAATGTACTATTTTCACATTACAAAAGCGAGGCCCTCCTTCGCTTATGTTTGTCGGACCGTGATTAACTCAAAAACTACGAAACATACCTAATTTTGTGCAAACTAGTTGAAATCGTTATAATTGTCGGTGCCGTAAGTAAGGGCGGGTGACTAACTAATTAATAAGCAACATGATAAACAGTCCACTTGTGATAGTCGATTAGGACTCATGGCTCTACAACGGGCTTATTAAAGGCTGAAGGCGCGTCTACCGTATAGAATCTACCCGTCGTCATCGTCGCGTCGTCGGCACGGAGAATCGTTTCACACAGCCTTGCTTGTTTAATTTCATTTGTGTGCTTCCATAGTCATGTCGATAAGGAATTCAATTCAATTCAAACACTTTATTGCCATTTGCATAGAATGGGATAGTTATAAAAAGACAGTATTAACATTAAATGTACCTACAATTTGGGCATCCTTATCACTTCAAAGTGATCTCTTCCAGGCAACCTTATCTTAAAATAAATTAAAAAGAAACGTAAACATGGCATTATTATTTTATCAATGGTAATAATTAAAGTATATAAATAGGTGTAATAATATAATATGAAATACATATAGGTATATAAAATAAAATCATTAATTTAAAAATAGATATTTAAGTAGAACTTTGTATTAACATAGGTAGATTCTATATAAAATGAGATAAGTTTGAGAGATAGAAGTTTTTTAAATGATATTTAAACGAAGCTATTGTTTTAGCGTGGTGGACAGAAGGTGGTAATGAGTTCCAAAGAGATATTGCTTTCACCGTGAACGACTGCTGATAAAGTTGGGCACTGTGACGGAGAGTTGCCAGCAAGAAGTTGCTGGCAGACCGCAAGTTTCGTTCATGGTGTTGATGGCGAAAACTAAAGCGTTCTTTAAGATAGATTGGCAGACAAGGGTTGAAGATTTAGTGTAGGTATGAGTCGTCCTTCGAAGACGAATTGGGAGCCACTTGAGCCTAAAGCGGAATTCGGAAACGTGATCATATTTTCGTGAACCAAATATGAATCTTTGGCGGAACTTGGGCGAAGGTTTCTTCAATAAAAGAGGTTCAGAAGGTAGAATGTGGAATGTCTTTTAGTAGTAAAATGTGCTATTTTTATACAAAATTATCAAGGTCATTTGAGTAAGACAACAACAAGTGTGTGAATAATAAAGCAACACAAATTAGGAGAAAACGCGCTTCAATACACGCGCGCTGCCGCGTCTCCCCGATTGTATAAAAGGAGCAGCGTCGCCGCCGCTCGTTCAACTCCAGCAAGCTCAACGTTTCTAAACGTAGTCCTTCCTTCCAGCATTCCTATCTCAGAGTGAGTCTGATCACTCTAGATAATATCTTAGTTTCAGCTTTGTCATTTCTGCTAATCTTAGCTTTGTTTTTTCTCACTTTCAGTTCCTTTTGGTGGCAGCCGTCTGGATGCCGCTCACTGCGCAGCCTCTCTCTCCAATTGGCTGTCGCTCCGATGAAGACTAATGGCCTCAATCAAGGTGAGTCAGTAAAGGGGGATGTTTAGTGGGTATGCTCGGCTTCACTGAGTGAGTCTCCACACTGTCTGGGCATTCTATTTGCCGTTAGCCACTGGGGTTAACAGCTTATAGAATGCCCATTCGTCCGTAATAGGATTCATCCTCCTCCCGCTAAAGCTTGCTTTACTGGTTAAAGCTTGTTTTAGGGGGTGCCCAAAATTTTTCTGTGGCGGAAAAACAAAAAAAAAAAAAAAAGCCGCTCGTTCTTTCCATCGGCGGCCGTCGCGTGAACGACACGTCGCGCTGGGAGCGCGCGCGTGGCTTGAGACATCCAAACGGCGGCGTGCGTGTGCCGGCGTGCGGAAACATTCGAACGCCGTGTGTGTGACCTGTGCTGCTTGCTGCTTGCTTCTAAACTAAAAGTTCTTTTCAGAACTACTTCATAATTATTCATTCAATATCTGTGCGTTTTATTTAAATCCTATACCAATTCTGTCGTGTGCCTTGCTGCCTTCTTAATTCATATGATAGTTCTTTTCAGAGCTGCTTCATTTTCATTAAATATCTGTGTTTGTTTTATTTAACTCCTATACCTATTCTGTCGGTAGCCACAGGACTCCCCTTCAAGTGAAACGTACAGGCAGTTTGATGTTACGCCCAGAACGTGTTGTTTGTGTTTTCAATTCTGATCGTGGCGTCACACTGACTTGTCTCGGGAGCTCTGACGCTGGTAACTGTGGGTTTTCTTCTGAGGTTATGGTGGTACTTGTGTTAGAAGGTAACTGGTAAGCCGGCTTCAATCTATCTATTGAGATAGTGGTTTGACGATTCGGTAACTGGACTGTGAAAACTTTTTCTGATCGCTTGACAACTAGGTACGGCCCTTCGTATGGTGGTTGAAGTGGTTTCTTGACTGCGTCGGTCCTCACGAAGACATGACTACAATCAAGTAGGTCCTTGTGTACAAATACCGATTGTTTGTTGTGATGCGAGGTAACGAACTGTGGCTTGTTAGCTTGAATAATTTTACGTAATCTTTCAACGTAGGTATAATCCATAGCTGTAGGTATGTCTGTCGTTTCTTCGAAAAAATCTCCGGGTAGTCGTAGGTTGTAGCCGTAGGTAAGTTCGGCTGCGCTGACGCCTGTGTCTGTGTGCAGGGCGGCTCGCAATCCGAGTAGCACGGTAGGTATTTCTTCGATCCACGAGTTAGAGTTCGTTAATCTTGCGCGAAGCGATGTTTTGAGTGATCGGTGCCAGCGTTCGACTATGCCATTGCTCTGCGGGTGATACGGCGTTGTTCTTGTTTTCTTTATACCCATAGATTTCGTAAGTTGTTGAAATAATTGACTCTCGAACTGTCGACCTTGATCACTCGTTAATGTCGTAGGGCATCCAAATCTCGCTATCCAGTGTTTATAAACGACGTCGGCAACCTTTTCTGCGGTTATATCGTCGGTAGGTATAGCTTCGGGCCATTTAGTAAGTCTGTCGATCATAGTGATAAGATAACGGTGACCTTGACTTGTAGTAGGCAGCGGTCCGACGATGTCTATGTGTAGATGTTGAAATCGGTCGGTTGGAGCGAAATTTGAAACTGAAGAAGTTGTGTGCCGCTGTATCTTGTTTTGTTGACAGGGAATACAGCTTTTACTCCATTTAGTGACGTCTGCGTTCATTGTAGGCCAAAAGTACTTGTTTGTAATCAGCTTGCGCGTCGTACGTGTTCCTGGGTGGCTTAAATTGTGCACTGTTTTGAATGTTTCGTAACGAAATTCTTCTGGTATATAAGGTCGAATATTGCTTGTAGAGGTTTCGCAGTAAATCTGAATATCGGAGTTCGGAATTATGATTTTTTTTATTTTGAGATTTTCTTGTTTTTGAAGTTCTTTTAAAAGTGGATCTTGTAGCTGAGACTTAGCGATTTCTTCGTAGTTGATTGTTGATGGCGTTGTTATCGTTTCTATGCGGCTGAGTGCGTCGGCTACTATGTTTTGTTTACCGCTAACATGACGTATGTCGGTGGTAAACTCACTTATAAATAATAATTGTCTTGTACGCCTCGGTGTTTCGGTTGTAGACTGCGTTTTGCTCATGGCGTATATAAGTGGTTTGTGGTCCGTGAAGATGATGACTGGACGACCTTCAAACATTTTTCTGAAGTGTTTTACTGCCATGTACATAGCAAGTAACTCACGGTCGTAGGTTGAGTATTTCTGTTGGGCTTCATTGAACTTTTTTGAAAAATAACCGAGTGGTTGCCATTTCCCGCCAATATGTTGTTGTAGTACCGCGCCAGCTGCCTTATCGGACGCGTCGCATGATAACGCGTAGGTAGCGTTATGTGATGGGTAAGCGAGTAAAGTAGCGTGTATTATGCTAGCTTTACAATCTTCAAATGCTTGCGTTGCTAGGTCGGTCCATTCGATAACTGTTTTGTCTCGTTTCTTTACGTTGTGTAGGTAGGCATTCAGCGGTGCTTGGATTAATGCGGCGTTTGGTATGTGGTCGCGGTAGAAGTTAATCATACCAAGGAATCGGCGTAATTCTTCGATGTTTGTTGGCCTTGGGTAGTTTTGTATGATTTCGGTTTTGTTAGAAGGTGGCTTGATTCCGTCTTTATTTACTGTATACCCAAGAAAGGTAACTTCTTTTTTGCCAAGGTTACATTTTGCTGGGTTGATTGTAATGCCGTGTTTTTCAAGTCTTGTGAGAACGGCGCGTAGGTTTTCACGATGCTTGACCTTGCTCGATCATTGTTTCGAATTCCTTTTTTATTTTGTCGTAGCGATGAGGAGGTACGGGTCTTGCTCGGCAGTGAACTGGTGGGCCTTCGGTTTCTATGTAATGTTGAACGTTGATACTGCTGTTAAGGTTCATCGAAGTCAGTCTCGTAGTGCCAGGAAATTCTGCTAGTATATCGTGGTATGACTGTTGAATATCGATACTACGAACGGTAGGTAGGTCTGTAGCTTGAACTGGTGCGTTGACTCGTAGGTTGGTTACGTTGTCTATTAGTTTTCGATTCTTGAGATCGACGATAAGCTGGTGATGCTTTAAAAAGTCGGCTCCCAATATTGGTTTAGAAACGTCGGCTACGATGAATTTCCACTTGTAGGGTCGGCGAAGTTGCAGATCGAGTTCTAGTGTTTTCTCGCCATAGGTAGGAATGACGGTGTTGTTAGCGGCGTAGAGCTTGAATGGTAGAGGAGTGGATATCTGGCCCTTTCTTCTTGGTAAAACGGAAATATTAGCACCCGTGTCTACCAAGAACGATAGACCAGTTTTCTTATCGGTCACGAATAGGCGGTATGCAAGACTGGGACCGTTGGCATCCGCCTCAGCCAACCTCCCATTTAGTTTTCCGTCTTCTCAATCGTAAATGTACACGGCGTTGTACATTTTCTTGCTTGAGCGCCAAAAACGTCGGTGGTAAAAACAAAATGGCGACGGAGTTGCGGAACGCGAGTGCGCGTGATTGTGCGAGCGAGACGGCGATCTTGAGTGGCCTTGTCGTGAGCGGGAACGATTCCACGGACGGCGATGATTTTCGTATCTATTATTATAGGTTTTCAACTCTGCGATCTCGATATGTAGTTTGCGGATTTCTTCAACCAGAAAGTGCAGATCACCTGGTGATGATGATGCTTGAACTTGTTGCGGTGGAGTAGAAATGGCTGCGACTTCTCTGTTTTGCTCCATCATCTTGTCTGCGAGTAAGGCGAGCTCTTCTAAAGCCGTTTGTTTACTAAACGACTCGCTTACGGCGAGCACGGAGCGGATGTGTGGCGGCAAGTGGTTCGTCCATAGGTGACGAAGCGTGGCGTCTGGGATACGATTTCGAGCGAGGTCACGCATTCGTCGTAACAATTGTGTAGGCTTCTGATCGCCGAGCTCCATCTCCGACAGTAGTTTTTGGAATTGGCGGCTGTCGGATTCTTCATAACTTGCGATTAATCGTTCCTTGATCGCAGTGTAGTAGTCTTGAGCAGGTGGGTTGTACAGTAGGTCGGTTATTTGTTCAATATCTTGTTTTTCCAGCTGTGCAATCACCATTTGCGCTAACTGTGCCTGTCCTTTTTTGGTGTCGTGGGTTGCTGCTTCGAAGCTGTAGAACCACAGTCTCGGTCGGTCTCTCCAGAATGGTGGGATGCGTAGCGTAAGTGAAATGTTGGAGACTTCACGGGCTTCCGGTTTGCAGGCTGGGTTTGAGCTTTCGTCGGGTACGGCGGTTTCTATATTCTGTTTTTCTGTCGACATTTTGATGTTTATTCGTTCCTCTGAGCGGTTTTCTAATCGGGCAGGGATTCCGTTGTTTTCTTGTAATTTTTTTTCAGTCGGGCAGGGATTCCTCTTCTTTTTTCTTGTATTTTTTTTTTTCTTCAGTCGGGCAGGGATTCCTCTTCTTTGTTGTTCTTCGGGGTCACCACTTTGGTGGAACTTGGGCGAAGGTTTCTTCAATAAAAGAGGTTCAGAAGGTAGAATGTGGAATGTCTTTTAGTAGTAAAATGTGCTATTTTTATACAAAATTATCAAGGTCATTTGAGTAAGACAACAACAAGTGTGTGAATAATAAAGCAACACAAATTAGGAGAAAACGCGCTTCAATACACGCGCGCTGCCGCGTCTCCCCGATTGTATAAAAGGAGCAGCGTCGCCGCCGCTCGTTCTTTCCATCGGCGGCCGTCGCGCTGGGAGCGCGCGCGTGGCTTGAGACATCCAAACGGCGGCGTGCGTGTGCCGGCGTGCGGAAACATTCGAACGCCGTGACACGTCGCGCTGGGAGCGCGCGCGTGGCTTGAGACATCCAAACGGCGGCGTGCGTGTGCCGGCGTGCGGAAACATTCGAACGCCGTGTGTGTGACCTGTGCTGCTTGCTGCTTGCTTCTAAACTAAAAGTTCTTTTCAGAACTACTTCATAATTATTCATTCAATATCTGTGCGTTTTATTTAAATCCTATACCAATTCTGTCGTGTGCCTTGCTGCCTTCTTAATTCATATGATAGTTCTTTTCAGAGCTGCTTCATTTTCATTAAATATCTGTGTTTGTTTTATTTAACTCCTATACCTATTCTGTCGGTAGCCACAAATCTAATACACATATTTTGAAGGCGCTCAAGCTTGTTTAGTTGCTATTCGATCAAATTAAGATAGCTACTGTCAGCGTAATCCAGTATTGGGAGTACTAGGGTGAATCAAAAAGTTCTTAGAAACTTATATGATTTAACCTTTTTGGAGGCAGTTCGATATTTTTTTAAAGATTGACAACAGTATGAACTGTAAAATTACATAAGTATGAACAGTAATTATAATTTATGAACAGTAATTACATATTATTTATCCAGACTTTCAATTGTTTTCGACAGATCGTTCGCAAAATATTAATTTATTGTTGAGTGTTCTGATAAAAACAATGGCGAAAAACGAGTTACGCGCGGTAATAAAGTATCTGTTCCTGAAAAAAATGTCAACGAAAGAGATTTTTTCGGACATTCAACAGACATTAAGGAATGATAAATCATCACCATCATCAATCACCCTATTCCACTGTGGCTTATTGGGTTGCTGAATTTAAAAGAGATAGATCGAGCTGTAAGACGACAGAAGAATTACAATAAAATATTTAGCTAAGATCCTTAAGATATCGTTTGGTAGCATTCAATCAATTTAAACCGATTCACTGGGGTTCAAAAAAGTGTCAGCAAGATGGGTGCCACGAATGTTAACCGAAGAAAACAAAAATCGACGTTTGGAAATCATCGTAATCTAAGCGTAATCTCGAAATGTTCCAACGTGATTCAGATCAATTTTGCCGACGTGTTGTAACCATGGACGAAACATGGGTCCACCATTTCGACCCGGAAACGAAAAGACAAAGCATGTCTTGGAAACGACCATCCTCACCACCCGTGAGGAAATTTCGAGTTTCTCTTTCCGCTGGCAAAGTTATGGCCTCGGTATTCTAAGATAGTGAAGGAATCCTTTTTATTGATTACTTGCCAAAAGGGCCAACGATAACTGGATCCTATTATGCAAACGTAATCCTGAAATTACGTAAAGCGATTAAAGAAAAACGTCTTGGGAAATTGTCATTGGGCGTGTTGTTTCTCCAGGATAACGCTCCACCTAATCGTTCGGAAGTTGCGCTCACCGCAACCCGCAGTGCTGGCTTCGAAGTCCTTGATCACCCACCATATTCTCCTGACTTAGCCCCGAGATTTTCACTTATTTCCAAAATTAAAGGAGCATATTCGTGGAACTAAATTTGACGATGATGACGCGGTTATGACTGCCGAAGAGGAGTTTTTTAATAGTCGAGAAAATTATTTTTTTGCGGAAGGAATAAGAGAGTTGGAGATGCGGTATTCTAATTGTATTAGATTAGAAGGAGATTACGTAGAAAAATAAAATATTTTAGTCTAAATTTTTTTTTTGTATTTATTCTAAGTTTTTTTTGATTCGCCCTCGTATAAGTGATAGTGCGAGAGCAATTTTGGTAGGTATTGGCAGTTTCGAAGCTTTCGGAGAGATCGTGCAGCAGAGAAAACTTAACCGACTTACTCAACTATTTAACCGAAGAAAATACGACATCTATGTAATGTTGTGCATGAAATGTTGCAATGTTTAGTAAACTTAGTATATAAATTAAAAGCAATCCAGGTTTTGGGTGTCTACTTTTTTCTGTCAAGGAAAGATTTGGCACCTACTAGAGTAAGGTCTATTGGCTGGAGGAAGAATGCTATTATGCATGATTTATATAGTCAAAATTGTGACTTCAGGGGTGCCCCAGGGGTCGTTACTTTGTACCAATTTTGTTACTTTTTACGATACTTTTATAAAAAAAATAATCAAGTAGGTATTAAGTTTGTTAAATCCATGTATTTCATACTGTTGTCGGGGTTACCATGATGGTATTTTTAAACCTGCGGTTTTTCAGTCTCTTCTTTCATTAGCAAGACTATAAATGAATACTGTTGATTTAAATACATGTTTATGCATGGTTTATTTATACTTATTATCTACTTATTTTTTATCTGTATATAGCTTACCGATGAAAGTATTTAGCAATTTGCTTCGGGAATATTATTTTCTAATCCGTTTCTGAGGGTTTTTCGAGAAAATACGATGTCGCTGTCACTGTCGCCTTTTTTACTAAACACGCTCGATCTATTCTAGAAAAATATTAACTTCAGTCAGTGATTCACTCCGCATTTAAAAGTTGTTTTGCTACAATAAAACACATGTAACTTTCAAATCACTAATTTAATTCAGATTGATTGTTGCAGACTTAGTTAAATCAGTGTTTATCTCTATCAACATTTCTGTAATATTATTTGGTGCCCAGCAAAATGGTTTTTAAAAACGATGGAGCGGCAGGGGAAAATAATAACCCCGGTTCAAGTGTTCAAATATCAGGTGCCCTTACTTTTCCAACAAACAATACTGCGATGCCCTTACCACAGCAGCCTAGACAGCCTAGGAATCTTCAGGTTTGTACGGCCTTGAATTCTGTAATCTTAAAAACGATATCTATTATTCTGTATATATTTTTTTTTTTTTATGATTGGCTACCGTTTAGTTTTCATGCCATTATTTATATATTCGATTTGATCTATTAGTTACTATTATCTTACAATAAAACTTAGTTGTCCATTTTATTAGGTCTTCTATAACTTTTTTCAAGTAGAATATAAAGTTTCACGGATAAACATAGTTTATGATGCCTTCAAAGAAACAGTTTTTTAGGATCTAGACATGTTTGTATAAGCATGTATTTAATTAAACCACATTCAATCTATTACAGGGTTTGTTAAAGTTTGCAATGGAAGCCACCAAAGCTGAAGATGCCCCTGGTAATTCACAACTTGGGCCAATGGATGAAGAGGTTGGTTCATGGATCTGTACAATTTTACTTATTTTATAAATTTTTAGTTCTGGCTAATATCTTGCTTCAATTCTGCCTTGGCCATTAAAACAATATTCATCAATGTCATTATGATTCATGTCATGACAATATGTCAAATTCATAAACAATAATTTCTGCATTTTTAATAGAATGTCCCTCATTTATTTATTTACAGAGGAGGAAGTTTTTAGAAGAAGCATTAAAAAATATAACTGTAGATCTGGCTGCACTCATTAGATCATCATTGACTGTTCTTACGGACACAGACAGAATGAGGTCTATTAAGGAGGGGCAGCCACTTCCTGATGACGTGAAGAAAGCTTTTGAAGATATTTTGGAGATTATTGATGATATAGATATTGCTAATGGTAATTTTGAATGTCTTAACTAAATAAGTTAGCTTAAAATATTTACTTTATTCCTCTAAATGGTAATTTTATAATAAATTATTGGTATTCCAGATTTTTACAAAATGGGTGGATTTGCAATATTTCCCATTTGTTATAGCAGCGAGAATAACCAAGTTAGGGCTTGTGCCAGTAACATCCTTGCAGAACTGTGTCAAAACAATCCTTTCTGTCAAAGCAAAGCCATGGAAGTTGGTCTCCTCAGTGTACTGTTGAACTTACTTGAAATAGAAAATGGAAATGCGCTAGCAAAGTGTCTCTATGCTATATCTTGTAAGTACTTATACCATATTTTTTGTACCTTCTGAGGTTTAGAATCTTTTTAAGATAGAATTTAAAAAAAAAATGTACCAATAGTCTTGTATTCAGCCCAGGATATCAGAAAAAATAATGAAAAAAATCCTTGTCCAAACTGGGGTTTTCTCAATGTTGTATAAAAACAACATTGGTTCTTAGTTACTACTTGATTTTCACCTAATTTAGTGCGAATTTTAGATATTATATGGAGATATTAAAATTATATTATGGGTCAATGTATAAGCATTTCAAATAAAGTTTCCATAAATATTCAAGATTTACTACCTAAATTCAAAGATTACTATTAAATAAAAATTGAGTAATATAGATTGTTATGAAATATTTGAATTTATGAATGACAAAGGGTCTTGTTTATTAAATTCTTTTTCAAAAGATGGTTAGGTATTGTCAAATTTTGTGCCACTTCTTATTACCAGATCAAAATACAAAGTGGAGGTATATGGGTCATTTTCAAAAAATTTACACTGTTAAAAATATGCGTTTTTTTTTATTTATTTTTTATTGTATATCGTTTTTTGAATCAAATTTATGATTGATATATATTTAATTAATTGAAATTTATATTGGTTGCCTGGTAGAAATCGCTTGTAGCGATAAGGCCGCCACATTGTCAACATATTTATTATTTATAGTACCTAATTGTAAAATTGTATTTTATTTGGCAATAAAGAGACAAAAAAAATTATAAAGAAAATTCTTGATCAGTATTATTTACTGAAATTATGACTTGTTTATGAAAAAATTTATTCCATCCCGCAACTAATAGATTTCGAATATATAAATAAAATAAAACTTGTTTGAATTGAATCAAGTAGTAATACGTTAATTATGTTTTGAAATTAAATACAAAATAGATAAAAGCTAAAAGCAACAACAGTAAATATACATAATAATCATTTTAATTTCCATTCAGTTACTCTTTGGACCAAATAAGAGATAAATACTTTTTGACATAATTCTCAACTGGGATATAACATAGGAACTCTTTTTTTACTCACCTGGACCAAATTATAACACTCTTAATGATCAAAAGTACTAACAATAGATAGCTTTTCACTCTAAAAACAATATTTTAAACAAAAAATTAAATGGGACATTCACGGAAATAGACTCTTAAGACTAAAATAAAAAAAAAATTACAAATCTTCACTTTGTTGCAAAAACAACCATTTTTATTAGCTAGGTTAAGTCGTACCTAAAAGAAAAAATTTCATGATCCAGGCAACCAATTAAAACATTTTTTTAAATGCATAAAATTTACTAGAGCTTATGTTATTTTGAACACATTTATTCCAATAATATTTATTAAAATAAAAAAAAAAAACAATCTTTTACTGTCACACACACAACTATTTTGCAAAAATTCAAACTCAAAACGCTTTCTTTATGAAACAAAGTGACAAATAATTTAGGTATATTGAATGTATCATCTTTCTAAGAATTCCATTCCATTTCTTCATTACCTGCGTTTTGGTAACGGAGCCGAAGTTTTAGATAGATAAATCATTTATTCACCAAGCACAGATTTTACAAAACACTTTGAGAACCTTAGAATAAATTAGTTATTATATATTAATAAAAAAAAAACAAATTATGTATATAGAAAAATAATAATCACAAGCAATAAACACAAGAGAAACAGAAAACAATCGCAAACAATAAACACTAAAGAAACAGAAAACAATAACCAGCAATAAACATTCAGAAAAATAATTACAAAAAAAAAAGACACAAAAACTTAAATAAAATATACAGGCTTGGTGAAAAGGCACTGACTAGGCGGTGGAATATTGTTCCAACACTTGGTGGCATTGTATGAAAAACTGTCTCTAAAGGCTACAGTTTTGTGGACAGAGTATAGGAGGGGATTGGTGCATGATCGAACATTATAACCTACTTTATGTTTTTTGCGCCAATGTTATTTATATTAGAGATATGCGGGTTTCTTGGTCTATGTCAAAAAGGGGACTAGCAAGGTAAAAATTATGTCTCACATCCATTTTGAGGAAATTACACTCATTAATATAAGGAGTAACATGACACAGTTTCGGAGCCTAACTTTAAACTATTTTTTTTTTTTTTTTTTTAACTTAAAATTATTTTAAAATAAATAAATCTTAATGTTTGGAATCGAATTAAGTTCGCTGATAGCTAATAAAGTATGCTAAATAATTTGCTGGAAAGAAACTTGTAAACTTACCTTGTAATTGGTTTCGGCTCTGGAAGATTAGGTAAAACTGAACCGTTTTACCTAATCTTCCTGAAAACTGAAACTGAAAAGAAGTCGTCGTGGCGCCGTGGTTACTGTGTGTATCTTACGATATCACAGGTTAAGCAACGTTCGGCGCGGTCGGTACTTGGATGGGTGACCGCCGACCGTTCGTTTCTCACGGCGACTTCCGTGCTTCGGAGGGCACGTTAAGCTGTCGGTCCCGGGTGCTGTATACTTGCATACAGTAGTCGTTAGGGTTTGTCAGAAGCTATATCGGCACCCTGAAAATCCTGACATCCACCACCCAGCACTGGGCCAGCTCGGTGGATTATGGCCTAAACCTCCTCGTCACCCAGAGGAGAGACTCATGCCCTGCAGTGGGCCCATTACACGGAGTTGTGATGATGATGATGAACCGTTCCTGTGGCGCGTGTTGTGTGTTCGCTTGTCACCGACAAAAAGGCCGAATAGTTTGTCGGGATCGAGACACATTGAAAGTATAAATTTTTTTGTTGATTGTGATAAATGTTTGTTTTAATTGTATAATGTCCTCATAAATATACTACTCAAAACAAAATAGGGGCCACGATTGTATGACACTTTAAACTTTTTTTTATTTTTTTTAACAAAGTTTTTTAATCTTTACCCTCAAGTGGAAAGACATAAACAATAAAATAACCCTAATCACAATTTCTTATTCACTTGTGTTTAGACTATCGTTACGAACGTTTCTCGATTTGTTTCACTATTTTTTGAGTTTTATCATTAGAACTTATTACAATGCCACGTTTTCGGCACCATATGAGCATAGAAATAGCTTCTAGAGCATTAGTATTGCTGCAAGAGGGAGGATCTCTACGACCAGTAGCTCTACGCCTAGCTGTATCGCGGCGAGATATCCGAAACGTTTGGGCTCGCTACCAGGAGACTGGTAGTGTTGTTAGAAGACGCGGATCAGGAAGAAACTAGGCAACAGCCACCAAAGACGACCAATACGTTCGTATAACTGCCCGTCGAGAGCGTACCGTCACTGCTCGTGCTGTACAAAACCGACTACAGCAAGCCATTGGTACAAGAAAAAGTTACCAAACGATCTTCCACAGATTTATTGTCAATCTTTTGAGTTTTCTTAGAAAAACCTTAAATTTTTTATCAAAAAAAAAACTATCACACTTCGTCTAAGGCATGTATGACTCAAAATGCTCTAAATGGTGTAGACTACCACCTCCTTTTAGCTTTGCATCCTGTTACCAAACACCCTGTATATTTAAATAGGTTGTACTTGAAGAATCAATTGAATTCCAGGTATATGCCGTGAATATGAACCAGCTTGTCAAGATCTGATCTCGCAAGAAGGCTGCAATGTACTAGCTATGCTGCTCAGTTGTGATGATGAAACAGCTAGAACCAAGGTTGCATTCCTGATTCGATACTTTTGCACTCACTATCCAGAAGCCAAAGGTAAATTTTATTTAGTTATTTCATTAAAACTGTTGTTTTTTGTTCTATACGCACAATGACCCAACAGATGATGTTTGTAATAAAGTCTGTATACAATAATCAATTTGAAAGATAAAGAATTGTTACTTAATATTGTCTTAAGTTTTCGCGATTCATACTATTAAATAAAACACTTTTTAACCGGATTTATCGCGTATATTTACATTTTAAAAATTTCAATAGAGAAGATGGTTGGAAACTATCACCGACATGGGACCCTATCCTGAAAAACATTAAATCTAACATCCAGCAAGCTGCACGACCTGAAACTCAAGATACTGTCAGCTCGTTTTGTGTCAATCCAGAACGCTACGCTCGAAGACTGAGAAACAGATGGAGATGATGATGTATAACTTTTTCAATCTATCAATCCGACGCTTGACATCTCAGTCGCTCGTGACCACGGGGTCTGCAAAGACACCGAAAGGTCGAGTCAAAATTTAAAATGTAAATATACGCGATAAATCTGGTTAAAAAGTGTTTTATTTAATTGTTACTTAATTATAATAAAGTGGCTTTGCACACAATTAATGTCGTATATGTCTGACTAGTTTCAGGCTTCTTGATCAGGTTCGAGTGCAGTTGCGACTTCGCCTCGCCTGGCACTGTGCTATTTCCAATATCCAGACATATCCAACATTTATTGATGAGTACAAGCCACTTTATCAACAGTACCAAACTTCTGTTTATCATTACCTTTGTTTCAATTTTATTTGTTGACTTTATAAGGAAATTGAAACCATGAAAGGGCCAGGTGAATGTGATTCATTTTACAGATGGTAATATTTTTTGACGGTAGACAAGAAGTCCCAATTCCAAATTAAAATTGAAATTGTATTTTTTCAGAACAATTTTTGAAACTAAACATAGTTGATACAATAAGTAGCCAGATTAGTCAAGGCCGAGATAGAACTACAGAGCACATGTTGAGTATTCTGATTGAACTCTGCAACCCCTGCAACCCCATTGTACGGGGTCAGTTCGAGGCGTCACAGCTGCATGAAGTTCTAGAACAGCACATAAGACATCCAGACTTGGTATCAGATACATTTCAAGAAGAAAAAGAATACACTCAAATATTGTTAAATTACATCCATGAACATACTCGGCAAGAAGATACCAATGAGGAAAGTGAAATAAATGATGAAGTTGAGAGATAAATTATGTGGTTTTATTGTATATTTTAAAATGTGTTGTTTATTTAAAATTAACAACTGATACAATGATTCCTATACTAAGTAAGTCAATAGAGTTGCTGAACTTCATTGTGTAACTCTAGATAAATATGAGCACCATGCTAAGTTCAAATTATTTATAGCCCAAATTCATTCAAAAATAGTTATAATCAATGTGTCACTCGATTTTTACTATTGTGTTATTACAATACACAAAGATTTAAATCCATAGATTTGCCCGTACGTGTCTTAAGGTTGTCATTTTTACTCACACAAGCACGGCGCGTCCACGTCAACAAACGTCATAGAATAAGATCAGATGTAACTTACGCTAGAAACACGCCTAAACAGTTAAAGTCACTTACAAGATTGTTAAGGCGAGTATTTTCGACCGCAGTAGGCATTAACGCTATATGGGACTGCGTGGCGGGCAGTCGCGTAAATGAACACGTCAGCGCACAGAAATGTCACAGTATAATTTAATAGCAGTAATATAGTAGTACTATACCTATGGTGTGGCTTGTTATACGAAATTCGTTTCTACGATGACTAAAACTTATGTCAAGGATGATATAATAGAATCTATATTTTTTATTAATCTGGATTTAGTATTGCGATACCTATACTTACTATTTTATTGTTTATAAATATTGTAATTGCCATTTTATAGATGAAATCTTTTTAAATTTATATCCTTACTGAATTCTGTTGTGAAAATCGTGCTATTTTGACTTGAAAGTATATCGTGACGTTAATTTATAACTTTCATAAATTATTTGTTCCAAAATTCATTAAAATCAGATAAGTAGGTAGTTGAGATCTTTTACGTAAGCTTTTATCTCTCATTCCAATCCAATAGGGCTGGTGTGTGAAAAAAAGTAGGGTTTGGGAGCTATTTTCATTACTAATTTTCTACAAATCGGTCGGATGGTTTGGCTGAAATAAAGAAACAGAAAGATAGACTTTCGCATTTATTATTTAGTATGGATCCGTTATTTAGTCACTACAACACGAGTTAATTTGAGCTAAATAATGTAGTGTGAATGTTACAAATAATTAATTTTTTTATGAAATGAAATTCAATCCACCCCTTCGGAATGTGCACCTGTTTACACGAAGTAGTAAATTTGTAGTAGTTAATTATATCTAAAAAATAGTAATGTTTGATTATATTCTTAAATGTCTATGTATCGTCATAATGTATTAGCCGTCTAATCTATAAAGCCGAAGGGTTTGTCTGTTTGAACTTTGAACTAGATTGTTCGTGAAAGAACCGATCAGATATAATTTAATGTTACTAAAGTTGATGTATAAAGGTCCAAAACACTATATTTTTGAAAAACATAGCATATGAAAGTTTAACCACAAAATACATAAGAGGTGACCAATTTAAACTAACTTTTAACACTGTGAAATTATAACTATCTGGAATCATAATTTCAACACACAGGAAAATTGGTGGTAGATGCCATCTACATTCCCTTTCAAGAACGAAGTAAGTACTTTTTATATATTAATAACTAGGTACATTAAAAGAATTGTAGGTGGCAGCATTACTCAAAAACATATTTGTTGAAATTATAAAGATACCAAATTAATTTGATATCTGGAACTTTTGAAATAGAGTCTATTTTACTCGTGACGAAAATAAATACAAGAAGGTATTTTAACGGATAGACATTTTCAATCCATTATTTTATTTGACGTTTAAGTACAGGCAAAGCAATATAATTTGAACGTAACCCATTCAAACAAATTAACTAACAAATTAACTGATATTCTTTTCAATATTAATAACTAATACCCATCTTAATCTCACCATCAGTGCTAATGTCTTGTCAGCACTCATCAGTACCTATAAATTACCATTAGTACCTATCAGTAGTTACCCATCTGCACCGATAAACACCTATGAGAAGCCATCAGCACCTATCAGTACCCATCAGAACCCAACAGCATCTCTCAGTATCCTTCATTACCCATCAGCACCTATCAGCACATCTGAGCACCCAACCTATCAGTACTCAACAGCATCTATCAGCAACCATCATTACCCATCAGCACCTGTCAGCATCCATCAGTTACAATCGTCACCTATCAGTAACTATCAGCATCTATCAGCACACATCAAAAAGAACACCTCTATAATATACAACTTTGCATAGGTGTTCTTTAATACTTATATAATGTATATCATAGAACACATATACTCAAGAGAAGAAGTACAACTTCATACATTAAAAGTTAAGACTAGACGCCATCTGAAAACGGTCCACATATGTAGCTAATATGGCGGGAAATTCAAACGTTCAAACGACTTCGAGATTTCAACTTGCTCTGGTCTGAATAAAAATAAGCGAATACTTACAAACTTGTTAGGTGAAATACCATATTATGTATCAGTTCTGTATGGTTTGCTTATTTTTATTGTGACTGGCTAAATATAAGGTTAACTTGATGAACAATAAGTAAAACAATAAATAAGTTTTTGATACTTTTATTTTGTTTAAAGTAATACAACAAAAAGTGTGGATAAATTGACACTCTTTCTTAAAAATACAAATTTACACTGTCGCGACGCACAGTTTCTTCAAGCAATCAGGGGGAGAAAAGTCGATTAAATCACAAGAAAACTTAAAATACAAACACAATTTAAAAATATCGCAAAACTTCAATCGCGAAAAAATATTTTCATATTGTGAAGTAGACGGTAATTTTTGACATTTCTTTTTATGTCTGTGTTGCTATATTCAAATAACATCGATTCGCTAATTCATTCGATTATGTAATACGGTCCCTTTAAATATTTGTTAAATTATTTAAAAATTATGAAGAAGTCATGTAAAGTTTTCGTTTAATGTTATTTCTAATAAAAGCGAAGATTTCTTGATGAAAAATATGAATAAGTGTAAACTCAAAAAAATACTGCGATGTATTCGAACAATCGATTGAATATTTTTTTAATGGGCTACACTGGTATAGTTCTTGCCCTTTTCCTCTTATTGTGTTCTGTCATCTTCACTCTGTCTCCAGTATGTAGTCTGCACCATCTCCATACATTGTCGACGCCCCCTGATATATATCCCATAACTTTGAGGTTTTGTTCCTTACTTAAAAAATAATACTTTTTGCCAAAGAATATGTGGTTCAAAAGTGCATACTTTCCAAAAATATCTTCGGTCTTAATATAATGAGTTCATAAAATATCACCCGTGTAACATCTCATCCACTCAATAGACGCGAGTCACTGAAGTCATACAATAAATAACAAAAACATTTTCAACGTTGAGGAAAGTTGCATACAATGTACACCGCAAAACGTCGCAAACTGTACCTACCTGTGCATAGCGATAAAAAAGGAGTAGAAAAAGCCACGTTGTCATACTTCGCATAAAGTTATTTTTGACTTAATTGAATTATTTTGCATGAAAAATAAAAACCAAAAGAAAATTGAAAAATTATTCACATGTTATTTGAATCTATTACATGGCCCCATCAAGACCCTAGAGTTATGGGAAATCAAGCAGAACATATTGTACATAATATACATGGCAATTTTTTTAATGTTACTTGGGGGTAAAGTTCTCTTAATAATAGAGATAGCAAATTCTACTCCATAAAACATTCCTTTATTTTAGGAAAAATTAAAACTGTATTCAAAGAGTTTTCAAAAACTCGCTTCTTCACCCAGGAATCGAACCGACTTAAATCTAAAAATGAAGATTTCATGGTTTTCCTTTCAATGAATTAACCTAGTATGTGAGAGAGATTTTATTCTTGTGATTGTCTCTAACGAACCACACAATAAAATTACAGGGTGTCATTTTTACAGATTTTAGTCGGTTTGAATCCCAGGTGAAACGAGTGAATTCTTGAAAATCTTTGAATGCGGTTTTATTTCTGTTCAATAATAAAGGACAGTTTCTTTGGAGTAAATTTTGCTATCTCTATTATTTAGAGTACTTTCCCTCCAGATTTAAAAATTACACCCTGTATATTTATCGATGTGCACCTATCAGTATCAACGTTGGAATTGATGTGGAGAGGCAGCCCACAAGAGGTGATGCGTTAATATTAACCCTGTATACGTACGTATAGAATAATACTGCCGTGTTACTGAAAAAGGGCACAACTAACATTTTTTTCAAAATTGAGTTATATACATATTTAGAATCAGGAAAAAAAGGCCTACCTGCCTATTTTTTTGTGTAATTTTAGCAACAAAATTAACAAAGTTAGCATAAGCTAAAAGGGCACAATTGCACTATTTAAAAAACAAAATTACTGAAAAGGGGCATATTGTAATATATGACTTTTATTTAACCTTTGAGTTTATAATTTATTTAATTGAAAAGGCATAACTGACGCATATCAAACATAAAAGGTTTATTTGGTAAATGTGCTTTTTTTTAATGCCAACAATGTAGCAATAAATTAAGTAAAAAAGTCACAACTGGCAGTTGTGTCTTTTCAATTTACCTTACTGCTTAATTATTTTTTTTAATAAAGGCACACTGGCGTTTATGCCTTTCCTACTTAACATCACTGCACTGAGATAAAGTGAGGGGGTGAGGTTTGCGTAGGATCACGCCAGTTGTGCCTGCAGTGTCTTGACGAATCCACGCATGTGGGTGCAACGCTCCGGTAAGATATTTTTTTTACTTATTAGATATAAGTAAAAAAAATTTACAAGTAAGTTAAAGACGTTAACATATCATTTACGAAATTAGGACAAGAAGAATGTGAGCAGTGTGAAAAATTTATTATTCACAACTCTCAGCGAAATTTGATTAGGAACAGAAATTGTAAACAATGTAGAGATTACGAAGAACATCATGAAAGATACCTATATTTCAGCTCGCAAAAAATACGAAGATGATGCTGATAATCAAACACAAAAGAAAAATAATATAGACACCCTAATTGTTGCCATAGACTTAGAAAAAATAGTAATGTTACCCCGTAGGGAGGAGTTTAACACTGTGATGTTTTGCCCGCGGCATATCGTATTTAACCAAAGTTTTGTGCCAATTGGCGACAAGAATGTACATCAAATAGGACTAACTTTTGCAGCTTTATGGCATGAAGCAACATCAGGGAGAAAAAAGGAAGACATTCTGAGTTGCTTTAGAGCTTTTTTCATTAAAAACCGGGACTATAATTACTTAAATTTTGAAACCATTACTTTACGCTACTTGGAAACCGGTCATACATTCATGGCTGCCGATGAATTCCATCATAGAGTGGAACGATTACTAAAAACGAAAAAACGTGTCGACGACTATGAAGACTTCTGTACAGCTGTATCTAATACTGTCTCTCGCACCATAGTCAAGAAGATGGAAGTTCAAGACTTACGATTTCGAAGATTGTTTCTCGACATTTAAAATAAAAAATTCTAACCCACGAGCTTATTTGATTAATATTTCTGAGGCAAATTTTTGAAGAGGGTGTAAGTCACTTTTTTATAAAACCAGTCATAGTGCTGACGAATACTTAGAGCTGGATTTTCTTAAAATAAAACCCATGAAACAAGGGAAAACAACTCCAAGACAGAAGCTTATTCGCGAGCGAAACAAAAGCTGTTATACTCACAAAGCTTGGTCCCCTTATGCCTATTAACAGGAAGGGTTTTTGGGAAAACTTGCCGATTAATGTGGTAGCCAATCTGATTCAAAACTACGAAGATAAAGATACAAAAAACTGATTTTTACTTACTTTGACTGATTGATTATAAGAATTTGTTTTGTAATATTGCCATTATTTTCTGATTTTATTTTTTTTCCAAAGAAGAATGTGTTTTTTAAATTGTGTTATGACATTTTATGTATCTCAATGTGTTTCATAATTGTCATTTATAGTACATTTGGTGCAAAGTGCCAATATTAGTAATAAGGTGTTGATTCCATTTTGAGACTGTGATAAAACTTCAAATGTCCTAAGACGTTATTATAATTTAATAATACATGGTTCCTATATCCGAACATAAGATTTTTTTAAATTTACGTTAATGATGACTTAGTTATTAGGGGTCGTATTATAGAACAAAACTTAAAAGCAGTTTAATATGTTATTAGATGATGTGAGTTTAAATAACGATTCCGGTTTTAAGTACGCGTCGCATTACTGAATGAATATTAAGTTCTGTTTAACTAAATCTTACTTATTTATCCGTACTTGGCTTATAACAGTTTTTACTATGGATGATATTTGTTCTCGTTTACAATTTAATAAAAATTATAATCGGATTCGTTTTACGCATACTTTCTTTTTGTATGCTAGATTTGAAATCGTTTTTTCACGTAAGAAGAGTATTAACTGTAAAGTATTTTGTAAGAATTTCAAAGCAAATATATTAAAACTCTATCAAATGGCTTGAAGTTACCTTACTTACCTAAAATAAGAATTAATAAAAACTATTAGAGTCAATGCATGTTACCGCGAACGGAACGTTTAAATAGTTTGACGTTACGGACGGACGTGACGTGAACCTTCGTTCGTTGTCGTTTTTTATTAATTGTTTGATTGGGTTATATTCGATTTTTTTTCGTTCAGCCTTGCCTTTCGTATGTTAATACTTACTTACTTACTATAATACAATTAAGTAATTAAGCTAGAGAAAGCAAAATGCCTCGTAAAAATAATTTTACGATGCAAGAGCGCAATCTTCTGAAAGAAATATCAAAGAAGTTTAAACATGTGGTAGAAAATAAAAAAACAGATTCAAAGGAGGGTCCATTTCTTTTAACCTTTTTGCTACTTGTGTGTTTTTTATCTAGTCTAAATAGTGATCGGAGCAATCGCTTAAATTCAATTCACAGAATAGAATATTATTATATTACAAGGAGCCAAAAAGTATGTAAATTCCGCTACTTAAGTGTGGGTATGACCAAACCTACCAAAACGCGTATAAAACTGTGTTCAAAATTATGATTAAGTATAGTTTGGCAGTTAATATTCTTTCAATAATAAGCAAACGCAAATAGAGTTTTAAGTTAAGTTTTAAAATAAAGCTAAACTGTGATTAAACTAATATTTGTTCTACTGATATTCGTTTGGTTTTCGCAGTTTTAAGTTACGTTTGATAATAAGCTCAACGATTTAAACTTTGTTTAAAACTAGTTTTAGTTTTAAGTATCGTTTTAAAATACGGCCCTTGGTGTATTTGATTAATATTGTTTATATTTTTTACTGGTTGTTTTGTCTTTATTTTTGTTCATATGTGCAAAGTGCCATTTTTAGTTTTGAAAATTTAATTCTACTTAGTGATCTTGATAGAAACGTTAAATATTTAGAAAATAGTATATTATTGTTATTACAGTTATCATTCATAGAAGAAACTTTTTGTGATAAATATTTGATTTTTTTCGTCAATACATATTTTATTCATAGAAAAATGTTTCCTAAAATTATAAATACTGTACAAATCTTAACCGAGTTTACAGAAGAAAGGCACAATTGAACAAAAAAGCCTTTTCTTTGTAACATTTTTTTAAAAATTCTCAAAATTTTACATAAGAAGGGCACATTTGTTAATATGTGCCTTTTCAACGTAACAAAATGATTTTTAACTAAATTTTTTTGTTAAGATAAAAAGTAAATAGTGAATTATTTATTATATTTATAAAAAAAAATTAAAAATATTGTCATGAACTTACAAGTTCTATGTAAATAAAAATTTTGACACTCAAAGAATTTCGAAAAATAAAGATCAGTGCAGAAGTGATAATTGTTTATAACACTCCTTTAATTTATCAATCAAAATATAAAATGTGACTTAACAAAAATGAAATAATTAAATTGTCCTACTGTTATGTGTACGCTATGGTCAAAAAGACGATCAATTACGCGGGAAAATTGGGAGCAAAAGCGACACAGGTCCTACCTCCATGACGCCTCGCGTGGTACTCATCGATAATACATATATAACTGGTAGTGGTACTCATGCTAGTTCGTCTTCCATACAATTGGGAAATTCTGATATAAACTAACGCCACCATACCCTTGGGCTCGGAACTATTACGAGTAGAAAAAATGCGTTCAAATAGCGTTCATAATAGAGCTGCCACTCAAAAAAAGTAACAATTAATAGTAGATTTAATAACACACTATTAAGCTATTCACTTTAATTCAAATAAACCTATTGTAGCTTGCCTAATGAAAAACACGTATTAATACTCACCTAATTATTGAGTAGGTAATATTTGGTTTACTAAAATCTTGAATAAGCATATCTATGGCTACGATTTTACAGATCAACATGGTCTGAGTTGTCCCTTAGTGTTTTTTCATTTTTTTTTTATCAACTTTGGTGTTTTTTCATATGTTTCCTGTAACAACTTTTTGTGAGCAAATAAAAAAAAACTACTAAACTGAATCAGTATCAATAGCTGGGAGGAATATTTTTTTTAATCCTGGCAACACAAATTTTGTGTTGTATTACGCACTATGCGATTCAAAGACGTTGTATCACTGAGTATCCGTTGGTTTTCAGTGAAATACGTTTGCGTTTTCAACTTTTTACCAATTTAGACTTTTTGTTGTTCGAGGATCATTCGAGGATTATTTCCATTTAGGCTGAAGTTCTGCAAGTAGTTCAAAAACTTTCTTTAATATTTTAGATGAAGCATCCCCCGCCCGCACCCTTTCCCCGCTTTTTAGTTCCGGTCCCGGGGCCTAGTTGGCGCCCTAGTGCAAAAACGGCGAGACGGCCATCTATACTTTAGTACTTATTTTCATCTATGGTGGTACTGAATTGTGTCGCACCCAAAAAGCATACAATCACTACGTGTCGTCTTTTAGTATATTATGTAACAAGTGAGCGAAGTTGCTAATTACAGTCGAGGCTGTGATTTGAGCCCGAGCCGCAGGCGAGGGCTTAATAATGAGCCGAGACTGTAATTAGCAACGCTCACGAGTTACATACGACGTTTTTCAACACACTTGTAAGTAAAAGACAGACATACGTGGTCATAAAATAACAAACACACTTGATAACAAAGCTGTGAATTGTGATTGAAAAATGGCGCAGAACCTCGCGCATGCGCGTAGGTTTTTTTTTCCGTCAAATGTGTCAATGTCTGTATAGCATATACAGCCTATTTTAAGTGAAAATGTTTAATTTGGAGTGGTAAATGCAAATATTTTAATATTTTATGACAAATTATTGTAAATTGTGAATAATTTGTTTAATATACAAATTTATTTTACTAATATAAGGCGCAAACATTTAAAAATGTATATGGATTTGAAGTGGTATAAAACCTCTTTGTTGTTTCTGAAAATATTTAGTGTATAACCCGGACCAATAAAATATGCTCTGTTTTCTCGCATGTTATTTGCACAAAGGTACAATTCAACTTTGTAGGATTCATTATATTATGCACTAGGGTATAATATATTATGCACGCGTGACTTATAGCCCAGTTTATAGTTCTAAATTCAATAGAATAACGCTCACTTTACGAGCAAGTGTGTTGAAAATTATATTATATAATACTAGCTGTGACCCGCGACTTCGTCCGCGTGGATACCGGTTGTTGGAGTTGGATAAATACTATTATTATATCCTCCTTGAAGTTTAAACTTACTTTATTCAAAATTTCGTCAAAATCGATTCACTAGTTAAGCGTTACTGATAGATAAACAGACCGAGTTACTTCAAAAACTGTTACAACAAAGCTGTGATCCGCAGTTTCATTCACCTAGGTGTTTTGTGAAAAAGTATAGGTAGGTAGGTATATTACATAGATGATGCCTGCGACTTCGTCTGTATTGAATTAGTATTTCGAGTAGGTTATTTTCTTCTCCAAGGTCCTAAGTACTATCTTTAATAACAAAAATAAAAATGAAGAATCTTCGCCCAAATAATATGTATAACTCCTAACCACAAACATAGGTAACTATATTAGTCACCTTGCGTTATAAACAAATCGGGTGCCAAAGTGTCTTAAATTTTACATAATTCATGCAATACCTATCTTCATTAATTATAGCTTATTGTTATTCTAAGTAAAGCTATATTACTGTAAAGTTTCAGAAGAATACATTCGGCAGTTTTTGCGTGAAAGAGTAGCAAAGATCCATCCATCCAGCCATTATCAGTGTATAATGTGTATCTGCCTATACTTAGTTATGATTGGCTACTTTTCACGGTAAAATGGCTGAGCCAATTTAATGTAATTTCTTTTGGTAGTTAACACATCTACGTTACTTTTTATTCTACTTCTAAATCTACGGTTTCTAACTTCCAAGAGCTAGAAATGATCACGAAATAAATAAAACCATGAGTCCCATTATTTTAAGTTTAACTTTCTTACAATATATCTCTGTATGTACAGAAGGCAGCATATCAAGCGTTACAAATCGGTATTTTTTTTTTACTTGAATCTGAAATCTATGCCCTCGACATTACCTAAGTTAAAATTGTTTGGGGAAATTTGACAGGTAATGTAACGCTTGACCTGCTGCCTTTTGTACCTACCTGTATTAAATCGCGCAAGAAGCTTTATTAATGATTTAGCCCTATAGCAAAATTTTCTACTGCATACCAACTATTTTTCAGATTTATTATTTTTAAGCCCCTAGTACTTTTACCAGGAGAATTTCCTTAGAAAGAAAGAAAGAAAGAAACATTTATTTGCAAGAATGTGGTAAATACAATAGTTCTTAAATATATTAATAGCGCAAGACACATTCACCCTTATAGGGCATACAAAAAATTTGGTCAAATAATTATATCGGTACCCACAATACTATTAGATACAATTTAAGTCATCATGTATTGCATTAATTAAAAATATAATGTCATGTTTCATAATTAAAATATTCATTGAGGTCATAAAAACATTGTTGAACTAGCCAAGTCTTAAGTCTAGGTTTAAATTGATTAAATACAAGAGTTTTAATGTCATTGGGCAAATTATTATAAATTCTTATCGCCATTGAGGAACAGCTTCTAGACTTCATGGCTGTTCGCATTGTTGGTAGCAATAATCTGTTTGGACGTCTACAGCTACGGGTACGAGGAATATCATATAAGCAATCAAACAATTCTAAATTATTCTTGACAAAAACACACATCTCAAAAATATATAAGCTAGGGACTGTTAAGACATTCAGTTTTTTAAATAAAGGTCTACATGAAACACAGTTTTCTACGTCGAATATGGCACGAACACATGCCTTTTGAGCAATAAAAACCTTATTGATAAAACAAGAGTTTCCCCAAAGAACAATGCCATATCTTAAAATGGAACAGACGTTCCCATAATATGCCTGAAGGGCTGTTTCTTTATTTGCAGTTTTACTAAGTTTCCACAAGGCGTAGGCATAGGAGTTTATTTTATTTGTTAATTTAGTGATATGCTGTTCCCAAGAGCATTTTTCATCGAGTACTATACCAAGAAAAGTGATGTTTTTTGTTTCATTTAGTAACTCATTGTCATAACCAATCTTAAGTTCATTTTTGTTGCCATTTTTATTAGTGAACTGTACATATTTAGTTTTATTCATGTTTATCTTAAGATTATTATGTTCTAGCCAGTATATTACTGATTTTAACGTTTTATTAATTTCTGTGTTATAGTCATTTTTGTTTACACATGGTATTACTACGGAAATGTCATCCGCGAATAGTACACACGGGCAATTTATATTATCAGGGAGGTCGTTTATGTAGATAAGGAACAGCAGAGGCCCAAGTATACTCCCCTGTGGCACGCCAAAGTTATTTATTTTACTTTCTGACTGAAATGTTTGAAGAAGATTATCTTTACCTAAACTTGATATTTCCACGAATTGTTTTCTATTTGTTATATAAGACTTAATCCAATTTTGAGCTAAACCTCTAATACCATAACGCTCACATTTAAAAAGGAGCAGTTCATGAGACACATAGTCGAAAGCTTTGCTCATATCAAAAAAGATGGTGGTCAAAGGGATACGCTGATCAACATATTCAATAATTTTAGATACTAATGTAAAAGCAGCTAATGTAGTGGTTTTTCCCTTTTGAAAACCATTTTGTTCATTTTTTATAATATTATACTTGTCTATAAAACGTGTTAACCTAACTTGCATGGCCTTTTCAAAAATCTTTGACCATATAGGTATCAAAGATATTGGTCTGTAGTTGTTAGCTTCGCTCTTGTCTCCTTTTTTAAATATAGGCTTAACTACTGAAGTTTTTAGTATTTCTGGAAATCGGCCACAGGCAAATGAAAGATTTATTAAGTAGCACAATACTGGTGCTATCTCATCCTTAACAAACTTAATGATCTTAGTGCTTATTCCGTCATAGCCTGCGGAGTTCGTGGGGCTTAAGGACATGATGATCTTTTTCGTTTCATAAATGTCAATTGGATTTAGGAATATGCTTGAGTTATTACATTGGATTTTATTAAATAATGAATGGTCACATTTGTAATTTAAGTTATTGTTACATGTCAAGTTTATAAAATAATTATTAAAGTGATTTGCGATGTCAGTTGGATTTATTATTTTCTTAGGCATACTATTTAATGTTTTAATTATATTTCTGTCACTAGTTGGTCCCGTTCTATTTTGAGTAATTTCCCATGTCGCTTTCATTATATTTTTTGCATTTGATACATATTTTATATTAGTTATTTTTTGGGCATGAAAAATGCATTTTTTAAATATTTTATTGTAGCTTTGATATTTATTTTTATTTATAATATTAGGTTGTTTATAATAAAGAAAACGTACATTCCTTTTAGTATTTGAAGATTTTTTTAAGCCCATCGTTAACCAAGGAAGCTTTTTCCGTTTATTTGTGTATTTCATTTTCGTTATAGGGAAGCAAAGGTCATAGAACAGTTTAAAATCTCTATGAAAGGCGTTGAACGCTGAATCGAGTTCTGAATCTAAAAAAATCTCAGACCAAGATAATGCTCGCAAACACTCTTGGAATTTTTGTAAGTTACTTTTGCTGAAGTCTCGTTTGTATTGATACCACGATTTGATTTCTCTTTCGACTTGTTTGCTCTCAAACGTTAGAGATTGGGCTGTATTGTGGTCGGAAAGACCTAAATTATGAAGGCGCCCTTCGGCTTCGGGAATATTGCTGAGAATATGATCAATACATGTTTTTTTCCGCGTAGCTTCCGTAATGTGTAGTTGTAAGTTGAAATTTTTTGCAATTCTTCTTAGTTCATTTGATTCAGTTGACGTCTTTAGGGTATCAATATTAAAATCCCCTGTTAGTATTATTTTGTGTTTAGTTTTATATCTTAGTTTTTTTAATAATGATTCCAATTTTGATAAAAAAAGTTTTGGTTTAGAATTTGGTATACGATAGATACAAATAATTATACACTTACACGATATTAATTCGATACCGCAACATTCAAAAATATAATCCATAGCAAAGTCATTTACAATTTTGAGTTCCTTTGCCTCATAGAAATCTTTACACAATATACACACACCGCCACGTTTATGGTGCTGTCTGGAGTAGCTGGATATAAGTTTGTAAGAAGGTATAAAAATGTTCCTTTCGCTTCCTTTTTTTATGAAAGTTTCCGATAAACAGAGTACATCGAAGTTTGTATTTTTGCTATTAAGGTCTTCTAAAGTTATTTCTAGGGTGTCTTTTTTACTGAGAAAACCCGCAACATTTTGATGAAAAATAGTTAAATAATTTAGTTTAGGATCGAAAAAATGGTTTTCCACTTTTCACGCAGTTTATTTGATTAGGTTTTTGTATTGTGGGGAAATAGTCGTTGATAGATTTTTGAATTTGTTTGTATGATGTATTACGATTTTTACAGTTTTGTTTTTTAAGTGTGCACGACTTCCTTAGATGTTGACGTGTATAATTAAATACGTTAGCATTGGTTTTCGTTAGTAAGAAATTGTTTTCATAATCAATCGTATCAATTAAAGTATTGATTTTAATACACATGTTTTTAAGTTGAGCTGATTTACTTGAAAATTTCAATTTCTGATCAAGGTAAACAAAACTACAATTTTCAAAACAATTACATATTAGGTTTAGATTATAATTCAACAATTTCTCATTTAAATAATCATTTCTTAATACGCTCAATATTATGACTGTGCTATTTGTTATTTTTTTTAATGTGGAGTATAATTCAGATGTTGCTTTTATACAATACTTGTCATTTTCACCGATACATAAAATTATTTTATCATTACTACAAAATCCTTGGAATGGTATTGCTTGTAGAATTTCGTTACTCAGCGCATAAGGTTTAGTAAATGCAGTTATTTCATATTCTTCGTAGTTTGTGGATAGACGGGATTTCATTAGGGAGACTGCTATGCCGACGCACTGCTGAGATCCATATATGAAAATTTTCTTTTTGGCAGGTTTTTCCTTCATATCCTTGTTTATAATTTTCGGTATCATGTTTGTCTCAGTATCTAATTGTGTTTGTGCAGCTCTGTCTAAAATTTCAGTGTTCTGTAATGATGTGTTAAAAGATTGATTTTTATTCACGTCACAATGAGTTTTATTTCTTTTCTTTTTTGGGCTCGAGAGGCATATGTTGGATAGTTTCTTTATTTTGCAGTCTTGTTCGTCAATTTTATTTTGTAATAATTTATTTTCCATATGCAGATTTTCAATTTCAGAGTGTGCACTTTCTAGCTTTAAATGTAGGCCTTGAATTATTTGTTTTAAGGAGTTTATTTCCTCACTATCGCCAGTAGATAGGTCAGGTAAACTTCTTATTAAGTAAGAATTCTTATTCCCATGTTTATTTTTAGTGTAGTTCAGTTTTTTTTTCTTCTGGCTATCCGAACGCTTTAACATCTATCTAATCTACTAATGCCACGTTACAATATCAAAAACACTGTTCGTTCGTTGCTTCCACGCTGGACTGGGAGCAACAGAAAATCATAGAATGTATCAGTTGCTTCTCTTCCCGGGCATACCTTAAAAGTCATTTTAGGGATAGAGGTTTTATTGGATAGAGGTTTTATATAACGAATAAAGGCGTGAAGTTATATGTATGTATGTTCATTTTTTCTACGAACAGTAGATTTAGCTATCATACACGTTGAATATTGAAGCGTAAAAAGCGTTTCAATATTCAACGTCTTGTCAAATTACTACTTACTATTCTTATAACTACGTTCCATTCGTTTGTAGTAGCTTTTACTCATGTAAAATATTGAAACCCAGCATTCATTGATTTTGACGACAATTTAGTTATAATTTACTTTAACAGCTCCTAGGACAAGGAACACTATACTAATAGAGTAGAGAACACTATACTATAGGGCTACCCGTTGCCTTGATACAGAAAAGCCCAAGGTCGCCAATTTGATGAAAACTAGTAAGTCATAGGTTCGAGTCACGTGATGCTTTTGGTGTCTTCTGTGATCTGTCCAAGGCTTTTGACTGTGTTCACAACGATACACTCCTCATGAATCTACACCACTATGGAATCAATGATAGGGCACTTGATTTTATGAAATCCTTTTTATGCAATAGAATGCAAAGAGTTGATATTAATGGAAAGAGATCATCGGGATCAACAGTTCATATGGGAGTGCCCCAGGGTTCGATTCTTGGGCCTTTCTTATTTCTGAAGAAGAAGTTACCACCACTTCACCACCAACGATTCAGTTCGACTTGTTTTGACTTATTTCAAATGTATTTAAATACTTACGAAATAAAGAATACTTTGACTTCGTAATCAATCCGATTCCACCACGAAATATCTCTGTAACCAAAGAGTCACAAATATCGAGTAGAGTAAGGCATCAATGAGAGTCACGTTTGAGTTACTGCAGAATGAGACACATAGAAGTCTTTCAAAAATGAGGCCCAAGGGCCCAAGATTCTGATGTTTTCTCGTACTATCCAGTCATTTTTTTTTGGTTTTGAGACAACTTTTAAGATGTCAATACACTAGTAGGTACCTATTTATAAACTTACAGCTGGGTATCTCGAATCTCGAGATTTTTACCTAATTTTAGCTTAAACGACTGAGCTATACCTACGTCTAAACCTGTGAAATTCACTAACCTAAGGCTACCAGTATATAAGTTACTCTATGCCTAAGGCTGCCTGTCGGCGGAGAGGAGTGAAAGAGTAAAAAAAAATTCATTACATCCATTCATACCATATACCTACATAAATCTATCTAGGTATTTATGTATTTATATTCTAGGTTCCCCCCTAGTCCACTACATGGTATCCCATAACACAAGCTATGCTTACTTTGGAACCATGTAGTTGGTGTGATTGTCTGGGGATTTTATTTTATTTATTATTATTAAATCTTCTCCATTATACCTGCACTACAATAAATTGAACAGGCAGGTGAAGAGCATCCTCTGATTTGAGTGAGAGGATTTCAAGGAAGTGAAGCGCGGCAAAGACCGGATATTTAATTAAAAAATATTCTTTGTTAGGCATATACACGATTGCAGTGTAGCCATTAATTCCAACAGAGGTGCTGAATATGCCTTTGGAATGCGATAGAAAAACATTAAGTTAGTAATTTTAATAAAAAATATTTGAAATGCATCATTGCGTAGGTAGGTACCCAATGTTTCATCGAAAATGGACACCATATTTTCTCTGAGAAACGTACCCTTGCGGAAGATCCACTTGATTTGAACTTTTATGGAAATATGGTATGGTCTCAAAAAGGAACAAGCAATTTGCTTGTAATTTGTTAATTTGGCAGTTTGTTAAATGTTCGAAGCGACACCTATTTAGCGTTTTTCGTTTTGTTCCTCATTGTGACCCAGTGATAAAAATAGAAACAGATTATATTGCACTGTACATATGTACTGTATAGCTCCAAACTTTTTAAGGACTGGCCGCAAACAAATCAGCTGATTGTCAAATGTTTCAAAAATGTCAAACTGATTTGAGGTTATATTTTCGTTTCTAAATTATTATTTGGGATATTTTAAAATGAGGCGTCAAACGTTTAGTGTTGTAAAAAAATGTAAACCTAAACATGTATCAATTCAAACGCATCGAAAGTATTGTGTCGAAGTAACTAAAACCGGCGTAGAAACAAAAAGTGAAGCTAAAAGTAGTAAGTTTATTTACATAATGAAATCTACTGATATTAGCGTGTGTAGTGAAGTTATAAATTAGAGGATATGGTAGTAAATGCTTGCAACTGACCCAAACTAGACAAAAAAGGAACTGCAGAATCTACAGACCTGCTCTCGAATCGAATACAGAACTCTGGTGTTTCACAGAGACAATTTAACAAAATACACAGTATTTATGTATTTTCAACATTGTTACTTATACCTTAAAAAATTACTTTAGTACCTAAAAATTCAATTATTATTATATTATTAATAATATTTTATTAAGTAAAATTAAATACTATTTATTATAGTATAAGTTGTAGTTTTCATGTTATAATTTCACATGATTTATAAATAAATAAATTTTTAATATTGAATCTGATGCTTTGGAATGAAATATAATATGAAAATATATTCTTTAACTTCATTTTAATAGGTCTGCATTATAACTTACTTATCTTTATCAGATACTTGCCGAAAGTTCAGTATTATTGTCTTGTCTATCTTTTTTCTCCAGAACCAATATGTACTGAAGTATCTCCATCATGGCCAAAGGATCAAGACATTGTTCTTCGTGCCACTGCACTGCAGGACATGCAGGTGTTTCCTGATTTCATAACGGAGACAGAGGAAATTGATCTATTGAAGGAGATAGAGCCAAAGCTTAAGCGGATGAGATATGAATATGACCATTGGGATAATGTAAGGAGACATTTTTAATAAATAACATTTCTTTATAAGAAGACATTAACAAATTTGTTGTTTCATTAAAAACTTGATAGATAATGGTTATCAGCTTAATAAGTGTAGACTCTAAATACTTATTAAGTGTAATAGTATAAATTTTCATTACTTACCTAACAACTTATGCAAATGCAAGTGTCTATGACTTGAGAAAAAATATCTACTCTAAGATTGAAATCCAGGATAACTGGTAGAGGAGGCGGCATGAAATACTCTCTATATCAGAACTATATTTTTTCAATGAACTGTTCATCATGTTTAGTTTCCGTCTCCCGATAACAATGTCAATTTGAATTGTGAATTTTATAACTTTTTCAATGGCCATAATGTTAATTTCTAAAAGTTTGAACTTGTTTTTTAATTACTTCCTAGCCAGTAACCAAACTGCCTACTTCTACCTGAACAAGTTAACACTCCCCATACAAAAGGTTCAAATCGCCCCATAAGTCCACTCCCGTTTTATAAAAAAAATTCTTATTTCCATGCAAATAATAAAACTGATGCAGAAATATTGGAAAATATAGAGCTACGCCCCAGATAAAACTTTTTATTTTTCATGATTTTTTGGAGAATTATGAATTAGTTTTGAATATTTATGATAGAGGATACTTCAGCGGTTGTCTCTTATAAATTTCATTGAAAACGATTGAGTTCTTATGAAAAATTGTATAAATGAAAAATATGTATGAATATGGAAAACATTTACATTGGCGACCGGCTGGTGTAGTGGTAACATAAATTGCCTTCTATGTCAGAGGTCCTGGGTTCGAATCCCGGCGGGGCGACGGATTTTTGTGTGATGAATTAGTCGTCAAGTCATGGATGTTAATATGTTTATTTAAGTTTGTATTCTAATAAAAAAGATAAGTATTTATACAATATGTATATGTTTATTTCTTAAGTATATCAGTTGTCTAGTATCCATGACACAAGTTCTTTAAGAAACTTAATTTGGGCTAGATAATGTTGTAGAAATATTTATTTATATTTATTGACGTAAAGTCGGTTTTTAATGACCTCCCTCAACCCCTGCAGGCAATCGAAGGTTACCGCGAGACGGAGCACCACATGTGGTGGTCGCACAACGAGGTGGTGTTGTCGCGGGTGCGCGCCACCGCGGCGCCGCGCGGGGCGACGTGGCTGCCGTACACGCACGTGCTGGACCTGTCGCCCGCGGGGTTCATCAAGCCGCATATTGATGCTGTGCGGGTATGGGATTTTATCTAAGGATTTAATGGTTGCTTTGAAAAAACCCGGTTTACCGTCGTAGTATGTAAGTGAGGACTTAAGGGAAACTCGCGTATCGCAAATTTAAATACCCTACAGTATTTTTAATTGTACAGTAAGAACTATGCCCGGCGCGGCGAACCTTGATCCCTATGACTCTGACAGTAATTTCCACCTTTTAACCTTGTAGTGCCGTCACCGTTACATTAGAATCGTATTGGAGGCATCTAAAAATGGCAAAAGTTACTTCGTAAGGTATGATTTAATAAATACCCTACAAAGTAACTTTTGCAGAACGTAAACGTAAAGTGTGATTGAGATAATTTCTTGCAAATGTTATGAATTGTTATAATTCCAACGGAATATCATTTTATTGGTATATAGCTACGTAAAATAAATAAATGCCATTTTTAGAAGCCTCCAATATGATTCTAATGTAACGGTGACGGCACTACAAGGTTATGTTGTGGAAATTTTGTCAGTGTCATAGGGATCAAGGTTCGCCGCGCCGGGTATAATATGATCAAATCAGTTTGAAATTTTTCGTAGAAATTTTTGTTAAAAGCAATATTTATGCTGTTTGTACAGATTTATGAGATATTAACAAAACCTGAAAAAAAGATGTATGGTCCGTGTAGGGTCACTTTAAATAGCCCTATACCGCCCCTGAATTAAGCTTGTCGTAAAAGACGACTAATCCGAGTGAAGCTCACTTGGTGGCAGGATCCCGTCAGGGTCTGACTCGCTAGCGACCACCCTCCATATAAAATCTGCCGCCACATTGTACCGCTCTGGCGGCGGCGGGCATGTGTTCCGGCAATACTTTATCAAGAGCCAGTTCTTTTCTGGGCCCGTGAGCTTTCGTCTTCGACCTCATCTTCACTTACCATCAGATGAGAATGTGGTCCACCGCGGGCTTAGTCTATAGGTAATAAAAAACATATAGTATGTAGCATCTTATAACGTATACAAAGGCATTAGTTACAAAAGTTTCGCAAGTTATAAGTGTGTGAACAAATAAATAAATAACTCGGCAACCGTGGCGCAGCGGTCTAGTAAACGCTACTACGCCAATAGTCTGTTATTGTGTACTTTTAAAAGATATTTCTGTAGAGTTTCTTGCCACTTCTTCTCAGCAGATCGACTTTCCGAAGTGGTGGCACATTCAGATTGTAACTAATTTGACTATGTTAATTGTATGTATGTAGGTATGTACAGAAGGAAGCAGATCTAGCGTTACAAACCTATCTAATTTCCCCAACCAATCTAATTCCTAAGTTAATGCCGAGGACATAGAGTTCCGTTTGAATTACAATTTTTGGACAGATTTCTAACGCTTTATCTGTTGCCTTTTGTACCTACGCAATAAAGTTTTTTTTTACTTTTGACTTGGCTGATTATTTTATTATTTATTATATCTGTTACCGGAAAATAATATGAACCGGAAGTTTATAAATTTACAAGTTTATAAATTTTCTCGTAAATTTATAAACTTCCGTAAGATTCTAAACGAGAGATAAATTGTATTAATTTAGGCTCACATTTTCGCAAATTTATGAATTTACGACGTCTCGTGGTCATTCGTAAGATTCTAAACGGTTCGACCAATCACAGAAGAGCTTTTAATTTTACGATTTTTTTAAATACGGAAAATAATACACTGCTCGCTGATTGGTCATGAAGACAAACAGTAACAAAATTTAGCTTATCTAGTCTAATTGTTTATGGCTTACGTATATTATTATTATTACGTACCATATGCAACCTAACTGCCCCTTCTCGCTGCGCTCGTCGTCGCCCCTAACCTTACTGACAAGGCCTTCCAGTGCATTTCTTTTTGAAATTAGAACACGTGAATTATTCAACCGGTAAGTTTATCGATTTGCGAAAATATGGACGTAAAATAATACATTTTGTCTCCCGTTTAGAATCCTACGGAAGTTTATTAATTTTCGCGTAAATTTATAAATTTACGGAGTTTATTATTTTCCGGTGACATGTCTTTTCTGTACGTTGCGGCAGTTCTGCGGCGATATAATCGCGGGTCTGTGCCTGGTGTCGTCGGCGGTGATGCGGCTCAAGCACGCGGGCCACGCGCAATACGTCATCGACGCGCTGCTGCCGCGGCGCTCGCTCTACGTCATGCGGTCAGTGCGCGTTGCGTCTTCTATCTGTGGTGGTCTGAGTCAAGTGACGCTGGGCGGAAGCTACTGGTCATAGATAAACGTGCCGTAGAAGGCGATTTGATACCCCCGCTTGAAAGTAGGACTTTACCTGAGGGCCAGAAATTCAACATTCCAGACGAATTCAACTTGTGTCGCGAGCGTCTGTCTATTATGTACTATTGAACCAACTGAATTATGACCCATTTTGCTTATAATTCGTTTGAAACTGTCAAACTTGTAAGGTCTATCGCGTATAATGCACTTAGATCATTTTAAGCTACGGATACACGACGACACTTGACACTCAGTGTATACACCGAGTGTCCGCGTGTGTCATGTGCCGCGACACTCAGTTGCAGCTCTAGGGGCGCTCTAGCTTGGTGTCGCTCTAGCTGCCGTGTAGACGCGACGTGCGCAGTGTCTGAGACCAGTGTCGCGGTTTTCGGTCGTGCGCGAAACTTTTAGCTAGAGCAACATGGCGGCAGAACGCGCCTGCATTTTAAATTTGTAATATCTTCGGAAATATTCACTTAAATTCCATGCTGTAAAAAGCATATTGATCTATAATAAATGCACAATTTATTAAAGGTACTTAATTGGATAAGAATGAATGCTGTGTTGTTTAAAATCACTTTTTAAATAACCATTTTTTATTAAAGGATAAAAATGTTTATGGTGGGTTATCCCTCACAGATAGACATATACCATTACGAACTTTTTTGTTGAACTTTTTAAGGTGGACAATACTGTTGTACATCATTTTGGTCTATCTCGTAAGGTTCAGCCAGCGTTTGCAATATAAGCGCAAAAGAACGTGCTTATTTACGACATCACATTAGAAACATCTAATATCAGTGTTTCTCTACTATATCATGCATGTATTATACATAATAACGTTCCTTAAAAAACAGTCTATCCATTAAAAAAAACCGCATCAAAATCCGTTGCGTAATTTTAAAGATCTAAGCATACATAGGGACAGATACCTACGGGTCCAATTGATAACCTCCTTTTTAAAAGTCGGTTAATTAGAACGCATTTATTCAGCAGGCGTGCCATTTCATTTGAAATTTGAAAATGGAATACATTTTTTGCAACTGATGTCATATTTTAAATAAAAAGTGCCTTTTCATAAATGCAAACGATATTTTGACCAGGTTTGATTCCCGGTTATGTAAAATTAATAGTAGATATTCATTTCTTAATTTTAACTTAGTCCGTAAATATTGATTCCAAGCGATGGAATGTCTGACACTGAATTGCGCATCGCTCCGTGTAGACGGCCAATACACTTCGACCGCGACACTCGCTCTCAGAACTAGTGTCGACACTAAAAATTGCTCACCGTGTGGACGCGTCTGACACTTGTGTCGACACTAGTGTCGGTGTCGATGTCACCGTGTATCGGTACCTTTAGATACTACTGCACGAATTCTGTGCTCAGTAAATGTCAGTGTTGAATGAAACTATAACAAGTTCGTCACCAAGGAAACCAGCGGCGTGACGAGCTAAGTAAAGTGACGCTCGTAGCGAATTTACGCCTTAAGTGTGGCGTTACTTTCGTGGTCGAGGAGTTGAGGGTTACCTGACTAGCGACCCATCATAAAATACTGCAGTCACATATCAAATTTCTGGCGGTGATGCGTTCCGGCAAGTTTTATGAAGTGTCTTAACATAACATCAGGTAAGATTGAGGTCAAAAGTGGGTTTCGTCATCGTTTACATATTGTATAGATTAGTATACTTATATTGCTTGTCATAAGGGCCGCACTCAACCCTATTTGTACTACAAAAAACCCATGCACTTTTTTCCAGCGTTACTTGACCAAAACCATACTTAATGTTATAAACGTTAAAATGTTGTGAGGTTGGATGAATCTCTGTCGCAATTTGCGTTCAACAATTGGTAACCCGTTGTCCTGAATGCATGTGATGTGAAACATCAAAGGGTCGTTGTATAAAGGAGGTGTCCTACGTTGTGGCATTGACATAATTTTATTTCTTTAATGGTCGCATTACGCCATAATTCGCACCTTCGGTAAGACAAGGGCACAATTGCACTTTTCATAATTTTACAGGAGAGTCATTGTAAGTTATTTTTTGCATTCAATGTCAAATTTCTCACTGTACCTATATATTTATTTTCACTTGATTGACTTCTACAGTAACTTGCAATGATTATCTAATATATAAAATTCTCGTGTCACAGTTTTCGTTGCCATACTCCTCCGAAACGGCTTGACCGATTTTGATGAAATTTTTTGTGCTTATCCGGTATCTATGAGAATCGGCCAACATCTATTTTTTTTTTATTTATATGGCAAAACAACGTTTGCCGTGTCAGCTAGTAAGAAATAGAATTGTCATCAGAATAGTTCAAAAACTTTATATTTATTTTATTTTAATTATTTTGAATCTTTCTCTCCATACATATTTAAAATTAAATGGCATAAGTATAGTAAAGGAGGCTTTGTCCTTCCAGGAATGAAAAAATTGAAACGCTTATTTACCTTAATGACTTTGGCACTCCAGAAGACTTTTAAATCAGTCGGGTTCCACGTGTGCAACTGACCAATGCGCGCTTGTCGCACCAGAATTGTCAAAAAATCTAATTATGCGACAAGGGCATTTACGTTATCTAGAGTAAACGTAATAAATTAATGAGCTTCTTTGTCTGTCCAGCGATGGTACGTATTTAGGTTACTATTTATGGTAATTAGTTTTGGCATATTTAACTCATTTTCACAAAATTTGGAAGTTATGCCCTTGTCTTACCGAAGGTGCGAATGTTGCTCACCTAGCACAATACCTTAGCTATATTTCTTTCCCTACAGAGGAGTAGCTCGCTACGACTTCACACATGAAGTGTTGCCAGGAGAGACCAGCAAATTCCGCGACAACCCGGTGCCTCGTCAGCGAAGAATTGCCATCATCTGCCGCACGGAGCCCAAGAAACCAGACGACTCCAACACCGCCACCGCCAATTTCAAACGCGATAGAGGCGATGGAATTAGACCTCCTAAATTTTGAATTTAGAATCGCAGACTGTACAAACTAAAATAGATTGCGTTCGTTTTTTAATTTTTCCTATTTGGTAAACAATGTTCTGAAATCAATTTTTTTTCTTTTTTTTAGACTTTTTTTTGTTTTAATATTTGTTTTACGATTGACTTAGTTGAGTTTTGGAATTGTTCGTTATTCGAAAAAAATTGTTACGCCGTCATCATAAGATAGGTAGATGTCTCTCAAAAGACATGCAACGTTTGTTAATTAAATAGGAAAAATAAAACGAAGTATACACACACAATTACCGCTGTGAATAAAATGTAAAAAAGCGGAGTATAAGTAGCGGCGGTTTTTGAGAGGATTGCAAAACTGTGATAAATGAAATTTACTAATTGGTTTTAATTTTAAATTGATTCACACGCAAGTGGTTGTTTGTTTAGTTTCTAGTGCCGTGTTTTCTTAAACGTAGGGTATGCAATCAAAGGTATTTAGTATTAGTATTGTTATTTAGTTGTTTAATAAATTATTGACGTTTAAATAAAATGTGAAATTATGTATACTTGTTATTTTTTTTTATTAGGCTGTTACTAAACCGACACCTTTAAGTTTTTTATCCTTTCAGCTGCCGAGAGCGCGCAAAGTTTCGTAACCCAGTCTGCGGGACTTTGCGCGATTTTAGAGCGATCTTGATAGGGCTCGGACTAAACTGATTATCGGAAAAATAACGTATGGTAGACATGTAAGCAACGATTTTATTTGAAAGTGAGATAGACATAGCCCATAATCTGCAAATCTGAGTTTTGGTTGTCATGGCAACGCTCATCAGTTAAGGTGTTTCATTCATCACAACCTATTGGTAATAAGCCCACTGCTGGACTACGAGTCTCTCCCCTGGGTGACGAGGAGGTCAAGGCGCCGAAATGACGTTTAAAAAACCCTAACGAGTACTGTATACCAGTATACAGCTCCCGGGATCCACTGCCTAGCGTGCCCTCCGAAGCACGGAAGTAGTCGAATGAAAACCGACCGCGTCGAACGGTGCTACGACTTCATGTGTTACCGCAGCAATCGATGACGTCGAGGAACACTATACTGATCCACGTGGACAGGTTTTTTTGGCCTATTAAACACTATCGATCAACGTCGTCTAATCCATTCGACCGTCGATCGCTACATAGAAGTTACTTTTAGAAGTTAATAAGGTGAATAGTGGTTTTAGTGATTTTTCAATGTAGTCATCAACTTTTGATGCTGACTGTACAAGAGCCACAACGACTTCATTTAAGTGTTTACAAAAAAGGATTAAAATCCACTGTATATTGCATTTTGTTTATTATAATAATATGCGATGCGTCTGCGGAAATAAACTACCCCAGGCGGGTCCCAGTGCTACTAGCGGTGGGGAATCCTGCCCTTCTTAGCCTCCAGCTCAGGATGTCCCACGTATAATATTCTGGGGGGGGGGGGACCGTATCGCAAATAACTGCTCAGCCTACAACTGCCTGTGGGCTGTGGCTCTGAGTCCACAGCCCACAGGCTGTCGAATGCGAGGAGCTGATCAGGCGAGCCCTTGCCACTGCTCATTCCCAAAATGCTACTGCCGAAACTCTATCCCGCACACCTTCACCTTCATAATCAGTTATTAGTTCATCTGTATCCTACCAACCCTCTACAGCATCAAATACAGATAGTGAAACACCAGAAGATGTTGCCCAAGTGGCTGATTTAGCCGGAAAACTTGCGCCCACTAGTGGTACCTACTTCGAAAACGCGAAAAAGGTGGAGCAAAGAAATAAACGAATTCATCCTGCGTACCTACTTGCAATATGGATACAGATACTAGAGGGTACATACCACTATTGCATGCAAAATTTAATGAAAAATTTCCACACATACAAATTAGAAGACAAAGACTCGGAGACCAACGTAGGGCCTTAATAAGGCCAATCGTAAAAAATAAACTACTTCTTGAAGAAATCATCAATAGAATATTATTTAGAATTGCAATCAAATACACAAAATACTAAACTCGCATAACAATACTCTAGACTTAATATTCGCTAACTTTTCACTGGGTTTACAAAGATCTAACTTAGCATTTGTTAAAGAAGATATCTATCACCCGACATTAATCGTAGATGCAACTGACATATTGATACCACCCTTAAAACAAGCGCCACAAACTAAGTTACTTTTCTTTAAAGCAGATTATGCCTCAATAAATAATGATTTAGAGGCATTACTATGGGAGGATCTATTGTTGTCTTGTGACTTGGAGACCGCGGTGAATATTTTTTAAAAACGTATTAATGAAGCTATTGTTAAATATGTACCCAAAAAAACTATTTCAAAAAAATAAAATTATCCAATTTGGTATAGTCGAAACTTAATAAAATTAATTAAAGAAAAAGCTCATTCCAACTGGAAACGATATGGGAATAAACAAGATTACGAAACTTTTTCATATTTACGCGCCCAGGTCAAAAAATTGCTAACAAATTGTTACCATACCTACATAGAACGTTCTCAACAAAATATCAAAGAATGCCCTAAACTACTTTGGACATATGTCAAGTCTAGAAGAAAGAATAACACTGACTTCCCTAATTTAATGATTTACGAAAATAAGTCAATCTCAGACCCAAAAAATATATGTTTATCATTCAACGAGTGCTTTTGTAAAATTTTTAGTGAACCCGTATCCATTTTGAATTCCACAGCTAATGACGAGGTAAACATTATAAGTTCTGACACATTAAATTCAATCCATGTGGAAGCCGATTTTATTTTTAAATTGCTTAGATCCACGAATCCGCACAAAAGCGCTGGTAGTGACCATATTCCGCCCATTTTTTATATTAACTGCTCAAAATCTCTAACCAAACCTATAACTCTATTGTTCAATCGTTGTTTTAAAGAGGGGTACGTCCCGCGCATATGGAAAACCGCACACATTACTCCTGTCCATAAAAAAGGCACAAAATCAGCTATAGAGAATTACCGCCCCATATCCAGGTTAAATACAATCAGTAAATTTATGGAAAAAACAGTCCATCACTATTTACACCCTTTTCTTTATCGCAATATACCAGCTAACCAACACGGTTTCATTAAAGGACGTTCCACCAACACCAATCTAGCTGTTCTTACCAATGACGTATTGCAAGGCATGGATGGCGGCTCGCAAGTGGATGTGATTTATACGGATTTCGAAAAAGCGTTCGACCGTGTAGATCACATCATACTCTTGCGCAAGTTGCGAGAACTAGGCATATGTGGTGACCTTTTGCGATGGATGGAATCCTACCTTCGAAACCGTAGCCAGGCTGTAGTAGTAGGCGGTTATCGGTCAAACTACATAGATGTACCCTCAGGCGTGTCCCAGGGCTCAATTCTATCGCCGCTCCTGTATGCTGTTTACCTGTACGATGTGGGTAAATGCTTAAAATTTTCAAAATTTTTAATGTATGCCGACGACACGAAAATTTATAATAAAATTAGTTCAATTTCAGACTGCATCAATCTTCAAAATGACCTTATTAGTTTAAATAAGTACTATACAGATAATAAAATTGACGTTAATATTAATAAATGTATGACAATGACTTTTACTCGTAAAATAAACCCTATCAACTTTAATTATAAAATATGTGACATAAACTTAAAAAAAGTAAAACAAATAAAAGACTTAGGCATTATTTTGGACGACAAACTATCATTTAATGACCACATCACTCACATCGTAAGTACAGCATACAGGAACTTAGGTTTCATTTTGCGAGTCAGTAAACCATTTACTGATACTAACTGTATCAAAATGTTATACTTCGCCTTTGTAAGAAGTGTACTTGAGTACTGTAGTAATATCTGGAATCCACAGTACCTACCTAATAAATATAAATAGCATGGAAAAAATTCAACTGAAATTTATAAAGAATCTGAATTATCGAAGCCAACTTAAAATCCAAAATTATGAGAACGCATGTCGAACTCATAAGATTCTGTCACTTAAAGATAGAAGAGTTTTAAACGACATAATGTTCTTGCACAGTGTTGTACATGGTGCAATCGATTGCTCCGAGCTCACGGAACTGTATCTGCGGTTTCGAGTCCCTTCACGCCGTACAAGACACACAGCCTTGTTCGACCTGCCCAGCGCACGTACAAATTATAATCAGAACGCAATTATCTATCGAACGCAAAAAACCTATAATAAATACTTTGATTCTACTGATATATTTAATACTAGCAAAAATCAATTTAGGAGACAGTTAACAGAAGTGATCTCAAACTCAGACAGAAAAGAATAACAATAAAATCCAAACTTACCCATATCTTTACACCTATGCAGACACACGTACACACACACACTCACACACACACACACTCATTCTGACTCAATAATTCTTATTAATAGTTAGTTACTTAGCAACTTACGTTATTATTATTATTTTATTTTTTAACAAATTGTATCAAACCAGGTACTTAATTCAAGTTTAGATAATTTGTATTTTTCCCTACTTTCGTCTCTCTTTTTTTAGAACTAATTACTTAATTAAAAACAAAAACTGTATAAAATTCTTTACGATAAAATATATTAGGCTCTCAAGTTTTAATAATAAAATGTAAATCCGTCATTAGACGTAAGCTCGTATATCTTATGTGAACTATCTAACTATACTTAAGGTCTGTGGATTTTGTTATTGGTAATAAATAAATAAAAATAAAAAAATAGCCAAAAAACCATAAATACCTAACTCTCAAAATTTTAGCGTAGGACAGCGTCTTAGGTGGACAAATGAATATAATGAAGTTATAATGAGATCTTACTATATAATAACTAAATTGGAAACAAACAAAACAGCCTACCGAAAATATCTACACCAAGAATTTGTCAATAAATTTCCGCACCTCTCTCACGCAACAGAGCAGAGTAGCTGACCAAAAACGGTTAATAACAACCAATAATTTATTCAACTTTGAAAAATCAAACAAGATATTGCTGAAGAACTACAAATAAATTCCGAAACTACCACTTAACTAAACTCACTAAATTGAAATGATGCAAACAATTTTATGCACCAAAATACTCAACTTCAATATCAAGATTCTTTAAATTACTTTGATGAAATAAAAGGACCCAACCTTAACTCGTCTGAAACACCAATAACTCAAATACCTCCTCAAAGAAACCCTGATATAGACGACATTCCAGGAAGCTTTAGATTTTTATAACAAAACCGAACCAACTAACAGAAATTATATCCCAAAACAAAATACATCAAAGCGCTTAGCAAACATTGTAGAATATATAAACGTTACTTTCCTCCCTTAACTTTACTTTACTTACTTTACTTTACATATAAACATAGAAAGAGACTACGACAATTTTCAAACTTATCTGTACTGCAGTAGCACCCTATAAAACCCTATAAATTAGTCTCCAAATCTCACCCAAAGGTTGTCTGGAAGAAATTGCTTATTAGTGATAAGACCACCTTTTGTACCATGTTTCTGCTTTTGTTTTACTTTGTATTTTTTTTTTCTGTGGTGTACAATAAAGAAAAAACAAATAAATATTCCGAGTGGAATTTCTAGTATTAACAAATTTATACTAGAGCCATTCATTTTTGCCGCAGTCCAAGCAGCAGTGCGATCACAGAACTTAATCGAATCGTATATTAACGAATGTTTACGAATGCTCGTATAGTATGGAGTCGGTTGCAAGTTTTGAGTAACATTGTAATTTTTTATTTTACAGATATTTATGAGTAGATACAACATGTTTACAAACATTCAAAATTAACAAGGCACACATTTATTTAAACTGGGCGTGCGGCAATGGATAGATTTCAATTTTTTCTTAAAAACCGTCTCCGTACTATACGAGCATTCGTAAACATTCGTTAATATACGATTCGATAAAGTTCTGTGATCGCACTGCTGCTTGGACTGCGGCAAAAATGAATGGCTCTAGTATAAATTTGTTAATACTAGAAATTCCACTCGGAATATTTATTTATTTATTCTTTATTGTACATCACAGAAAAAAAAAACAAAGTAAAACAAAAGCAGAAACATGGTACAAAAGGTGGTCTTATCACTAATAAGCAATTTCTTCCAGACAACCTTTGGGTGAGAATTTACTAAGAGAGACTAATTAGAGACTAAAGAGAGAGACTAATTTATAGGGTGCTATATACTAAAATGTAACTAATATACAATTACTGTAGTTATAATATAGTTATTTCATAGACTTACATACGAATAATACATAAATATAAAATATATACATATATCCACTAACTATAATGCTTAATATAGGTATATACCTACTAAATAAATTAAATACATTGTACTATAATGTCGTGTCTTTAGAAAGGAAGTACTGCTTGACCAGTCTTTTAAATGTGTCAATTGATTTGGCAGACTTAATTTCCAGTGGCAAATTGTTCCACAGTGACAGCATGGACTGTGAATGATTTCCCGTAAAAGTCAGTTTTATGCGGAGGTGCAAGCATTAAGTTATCAGCAGAACGTAGCTGTCGTAGGTGCTGTGAGTATCTATTCCTTAAATACTCCGGTGAGGCCGGATTGAACAGTAAGCGATACAGCAGACATAGAATTTGAGTATTCCGGCGAAAGCGAATCGGAAGCCACTTGAGCTTAGTGCGATATTCTGAAACATGATCATATTTACGTAATCCAAATATGAATCTTATGCATAAGTTTTGAAGGCGCTCAAGTTTATTCATTTGGTCTTCGGAGATGTCCAGATAGCAGGCAGAACCGTAGTCTAGTATTGGGAGGAAAAGGGATTGTGCAATGGAAATTTTAGTAGGGATTGGTAGAATATTGCGCAAACGCTTCAAGGAGTTTGTGGCAGCAAACATTTTGCGGCTCACTTCATCTACCTGCGCTTTCCATGAAAGTTTGTTATCGAATAGGATTCCCAGATTTTTTACCGATTTGCTGTATTCGATGATCACACCATTAAAAACAAGTTTGGGGCACATGTTCCAGAATACTCATAAAACAAAAAAAAGTGGGAATTACGTTTAGAAAAAAAAAGATTAACGATCTAAGAACTAAAATAGCACGATTGACCCAATACATACAAGGTAATAGAAATATAAAATCAACTGCTAATGTAGAATCCATACTTAAAAATTATAAAATACACACAAGTCATGAACAACCCAATACAGAATTGCAGCATTTTATGGACACACTCAAGCAAAAGTTATCGGTAACTAGTAGCCGCTTGTGCAGGTATAGAGATTGCACACTTAGGAAAACTCAATATAAACAGTTTTATACTAATCAAAAATTATTTTATCTTAATTTAAACAACAGCATAACCAATAAGTAATATTAATAATAAAGAAACTGATGCACCCGAAATTCTGTTCAAAATATGTATAAATTTTGTCATAATATATGGGGTAAGGCCATAGAACACAATAACGAAGCGGAGTGGATTCTCAGAGAAAGCAACGCACTATCACTAATGAGTGGAATGGAGTTCCAACAGATTTCCATAGAAACTTTTCATGAAGTTCTCAAAAAACTGCATAATTGGAAAGCTCTAACAACATCCACAACTATTGGTATAAAAAGTTCACACATATTCACCCTTTCTTGTTTAACCACATAAATAGCTTCATAGAAAACCCAAATAATATGCCCAAGTATATCACAACCGGCACCACATACTTAATACCTAAAGATTTATCTGATCGTAAACCCAGCCAAACAAAGACCGATTACTTGTCTTCAAACTATTTACAAAATTATTTCATCTTGCCTTGCTGAAAATATACACAAACACATTGAAACACATAATATAATAGCTGAAGAACAGAAGGGATGTAGGAAATTGAGTCAGGGTTGCAAAGAACAGCTCACAATCGATTCAGTTATTCTTAGACTGGTACACAAAAAGAAAACTAATCTATATACAATGTATACAGATTACAAAAAACCCTTCGATTCAGTTCCTCACTCATGGTTGGTCAAAATATTAAAAATAAGTATATAAAATTCATCCAAAAATAATAAATTTTCTCGAAAAGACTATGCCAAATTGGACGACCAAACTAAAACTCAAAAAATCTTGAATCTTTGAACCAATAAAGCGTGGTAAGTATATCCCAAGAAAAAAAAAAAAAAAAAAAGGAGACGCCCTCAGCCGTCTTTGGTTCTGCCTGAACCCTCTATCAAATTTTGCTGGGCTGGGAAATCTCCACACGGCAGACACTGGAACGACTTGTGCCAACCTAACGTCGACAAACGAGCGTCGCACGAATGGCTCAAGTATGGTGAAATATTTCCTGAAACTGAGGGATTTATGTTTGCGATCCAAGATCAGGTCATCGAAACGCGCAACTACCATAAGTACATAATGAAAACCCGAATACCTACCGACTTATGCAGACGCTGCCATAGTGCTTCAGAAACTATCCTGCACATCACTGGGGCATGCAAAAGTGTGGCCCAAACTGACTACAAATATCGACATGACCAGGTCGCAAACATAATCCACCAGAAACTAGCAATTAAATACAATCTTGTCCCTCCACCAGCTGTGCCCTACTACAAATATCAACCTGAAACAGTTTTAGAAAATTCGACTCACAAATTATATTATGGTAGAGTCATTTTAACTGACAGAACAAAACCCTTTAATAGACCTGATATCACAATAATAGATAAAATAAACCACACAGCTCAATTAGTAGTCATAGCAATGCCGAATCCTCTCATAATATACATAACACTATTTCTGAAAAGCTAGCGAAATATGTGCCTCTGAAAGACGAGATCACTAGGATGTGGCGATTAAAAACTGTAGTCATAATACCAGTCGTTATTTCCACAACAGGTGTAGTTCCCAATCCCAAGCAGATGTACCTAACAACTCAAGGAGCACACTTGGCTTAGGCCCGTGTGTACTTTAACTCCGTCGCTTAATTAGTACCGAGGACACTTAATGTTTTAAATATAATAATAATAATAAAATTGTTTATTTAGATAACAGAGATTCATTATTGTTAGTAACAATTACTTATTAAATATGTTAGTAAAACAGTTAGGTAGGTACCTGAACAATTTAATTCTCAATAAAAATATTTTATAAAATTATTAATGAAATTCAAAACTTAAAATAACAATTAAAACAAATTATAGTGCCTCTAGTTTTAAAATTAATCCCAATATCAAAACTATAATTACAATAAAAACAAAATTGAAATCGAGAAGTCAGAAATAAAATTAAGAATTGTACCTATTAAGTAAAATTTAAATGAAATAAGTGCAATTACATTAAATTAAATTAAATTGACACGTTAAAATAAACTTTTATTGCTGTTGTCTAGCAATCTCGCCCAATGGCGCCACATGAGACTGTCATATCTCCTTGCGATGGTCATCAGGATGGAGTTATTATGGTAACTATACTACAATTTTATTAGGGTTGCCAACTTTTTTTTCTAGAAATAAAGTATATTTGAGTCTGAAAAGAATATCAAGCAGTATGTTGGAAAAATAAACAGTAGGTATCAAATTTATTTACTGTTTTAAACACATATTTTTAGGGCTTCTTGCACAAATAATAACTTAAAGTCTAACATATAAAGTCCTTAGCTTTTTATTCTGAAAACAGTATTTTGTTTACTTCATTTTTATTCAACAGTATAATGTAGGGAAAACAGTATAATAGGTACTGCTGAAAACAGTGGTTGGCAAGTTGGTCTCACGACGCAAGTTCTGACGATGGCTCTTGTTGTTCAGCGAGCATTAAAGCGAGCGCTCGTCGGCAGAGTGAACAGTCGGCGATGAACTTTTGACATATGCGTATCTTTATCACGCAAAATGTTATCTATTGTACGTTTCTCGAGCGAGACAGCTGATGGCTTCCCAGCAGTGCGATCACAGAACGTTATCGAATCGTATATTAACGAATGTTTACGAATGCTCGTATAGTATGGAGTCGGTTGCAAGTTTTGTAATTACATTGTTTTTATTTTACAGATATTTATGAGTACAACATGTTTACAAACATTCAAAATTAACAAGGCACACAATTATTTAAGCTGGCCGTGCGGCAATGGATAGATTTCAACTTTTTCTTAAAAACCGTCTCCATACTATACGAAAATTCGTTAACAAACGATTCGATCAAGTTCTGTGATCGCACTGCAGTACCTTCTTAGGTGAGGGTTACTATGGGGCTGAGACTAAATAAATCCTTTTCATCTATGCGTATTGATTTCTTAAGGGAGATTTGCAGGAAATAAATAAAAACTAGCTTTGTTCTTTTGCAAGTATGTTTATTAAGGCAATTTATCCAATATTTCATAATAAGTCTCTTTAAGTCAATGACACTCGTAAGTTCTATTTACAGAAATACTAATTCATATAATTATAGCATCACGTGAATTGATTCGTACTTTCGCAGTTATTTATACTTAAACTATAATTTAGTGAATCACGGAAATCATTTGTTTATATTTCCGAGCTCTAGAATTCATGACATGTATAAATATATAACTCAAGGGCTCACTTCAGGGCTGTAGGAACATACACCCAATTATTCTTATAACATAAAAATACATTATTTTCTTAAATATTTTTTTATACAAGGTGTTCCTGTTGATTTCCCATAACTCGAGGGTAATAATGGGACCGTGTAATAGAATCAAATAGCATGTGATTTTTTTTTTGTTTTTATATTTCATATAAAATTATTCAATTTAGTCAAACCATCTTCTGTAAAAAACCTTTATGCGAAGTATGACAATGTGGAATTTTATATCCCTTTGCACAGGTACAGTTCGCAACGTTTTGCGTTGCACATTGTATGCAACGCTCCATTACATTTAAAATGTTTTTGTTGTTTATTGTATGGCTTTAGTGACACGCGTCTATCGAATGTTAAGGAGATTTTACAAGGGTGATTTATGTACTCATTACATTAAGATTGATGATATCTTGGAAAGTATGCACTTTTGAACCACACATTCTTTGGCAAAAAGTATTATTTTTTGGTAAGGAACAAAAGCTCAAAGTTATGGGATATCAAAAAGAACACCTCGTATATCTAAGTATGGTCAGTTACTATTGAAACAGTCGTTTTCTATTCTTTTTGGCAATAAAAAATTGATTCGGTCCCTATTACATTTGTTATAAAGATCACACATAAGAGTTAGGGCATATCCTAGCCTAGCAAACACCGGGAGACAAGTCAGTTAAGAAAATTTTGTTCCCGGCTAAGATATAAACAAAGTTATCATCTATATTACAAAAATATAATATATAATAATGTTTGTGCTTGTTTAAAAAAACACACTTTTATAGTCCCGCACTACACATACTGGATCTGCACTTTTCCATCGAACTCTGATTCATCGAGGGTGTCCATTTCCAAATACTCGACTCCTTCTCCGTCCATCTCGGAGACTGACGCTGGATCTCCTTCCAGCTTGAAACTCTCCTGGAAGCAGATAAAGTAAAACATCATTATCACAAGTCTTTGTAATGAGCCCACTGCAGGGTATAGTTCTCTTTCCTGAGTGACGAGGAGGTATAGGCCATAATCCACCAAGCTGGCCCAGTGCTGGGTGGTGGATGTCAGAATTTTCAGGGCGTTGCGCCGAAATGGCTTCCGACAAACCCTTACGACTACTGTATACCTCTGAAGTCACCGACAAAAAGAATGGTCGGCGGTCGACCATCCGAATACCGTACACATACACAGAAGCCACGGCGCCACGACTTAAAACATGTGTATAGTTACTTAATACCTGTTGTATTGTTGTACATATTTCCATACTAATATTATAATTACGAAAGTCTGTCTGTCTAAATCTAGGGAATATTTTACGGTAAATATAAAAAAATGGTCCTTCTCAGACCTAGACTTCTCGTTTGCCGGACGAGTGCTCTTCCACTGAGCTACCGGGTCTGGCGACACGCCGCCATCGAAATTACTTAGCATATTCTGTGTTTACGTCATATTGCTAACGTGGCTCCATCTAATGGTATAGCTTTGCATTAATGCTCAATTATTCCTAAATAAATGAAAAATATGCTTAATTTGTTTATTGTAAATGTGACAACATAATTTAACATCTATTTCTTTCTAACCCATGATACAAAAATAAAAGTAGATTAGATGCCAGCGCATAGTTACCTGCACTGCGGCCTTTTGATGCACTTTCGAGTGCCGCTTCATTGCCGCCACCGATGCAAACCTGGAATAAATCAATAATATATTAATTTTAAAGTTTGTATTTATTATTAAATAGAAAATTAAACATGAACTCCAATATTAAAATCTAAGATCAAAAACACCTATCATATAAGAAGATTATCTATGATTTATTTTGGACTGAAATAAGTTAGCTGCGTAAACTTAATTCAAAATAATTTTACTTTATTCACTATTTCAAAACCGTGAACAGTGTACACAAGTAAGTAAAGCAATCCCCAGACAATCACACAAACTACATGGCCTCAAAGTAAGTATAGCTTGTGTTATGGGATACCATGTAGCGAACTAGGGGGGAACCTAGAATATAAATACATAAATAGATAAACACCCAGACACTGATTTGTTTTTTCTTGTTCCACGCAGGAATCGAACCCGCGACCACTGGCGTCTGAGGCAGACAGGTTTACCCCATCGCCAAAGTGGTCTTTATATTGTGTTTGTGTGTGGTGCTACTATGTTAACCGTAAGTTGGCGGGATCGATCTCCGCACGGAATGAGAAAAAAAAACTTAAATGCTAGGTTTTCCCTCAAGTTTTCTTATTTTACATTTTTGGGCAAACTAACAGAACAACGAATAAATAAATAACAAAAAATAGTGATGTGTTTGCGGTAATTTTGGTGTGATTGTCCGCAGACAATTTTACCTTACAAACAAAAAAATTGTAAGGTTCCTTGTTGGCAGCATTTTATTGTTTACATTTTGGTGAGTGTGCAAGTGTCCTGTTTGACTTAATAGAAACCACATCTTTTACAACCGGACTACCAGATGCAGACTGAATTTCTATTCCTATGTAAAGGATTTCGGAGTTCCTTTTTGGTACAGATTGCGAAGGTGTGCAACGATCTGCCGTTTTCCCTGACCACTACAGTCCTGGTAATTTGAAGTGTCGAGTGAGTACGTTTCTCGTGGATGGACGTGTACTACCATTTTCTTCATGTGCACTTTCCATCAGGTGCCATAGAAGACAAACGCCCTACCTATCCTTACAATAAAAAAAGGTATATGACATTTAATCATCGTTAGAATATAAACATTTTTATCTTTATTAAAGGACTTGGTTTGGTACAGAATATTCACTTACTGTCGGTTGCAGACGGGGCAGGTGGTGTCAGGCTCCAAGCTCTCCGGCGTGTCGTCGCCGGCGTGGCACTTGCGGATGTGAGCGAGCAGGTGGCTGCTGCGGGGGGGGGGGGGGGAGGGGGGGAGCGAATTATTGACGGTAATGACTGGTGTATGTGGACCAATTAGCTGCGTAGAGCCGGCTCAGAGGAGCCCTGCCTTTGGATCGCAAAAGAGCCTTCAGGTACAGCTTATTTAGCGACCACACTTGGCCACATATCACCGCTTTAGTGGGTTTCTAATCTTCACCTAACATCAGGTGAGATTGAGGTCAAACGAGGTTGTAGTTACAGATATATGAATAATAAAAAAACAGTCGCTCGTGACCACGGGGTCTGCTAAGACAGCGAAACGTCGAGTTAAAATATAAATTATACGCGATTAATCCGGTTAAAAAGTAGTTTTATTTAAAGTATGAATCGTGAAAACTTAAGACAATATTAATAAAAAAACTAATTTGTACTAACAAAGTAATATTATTAGTAACTTAATTAAAGCCTGAGCCTTAATTATCTAACTATACGAGATCCACCGTATAGAGCAAAAGTGGAGACTTATTTTTGAATATTAATAAAATAAAACTTATTAAATTATAAAGACAGCTTAGGCGGTCATACTCTTTCAGCGATTTTATTAACACTTTGTCTAGTGGTAAACTTCAATGTCAAATAGTTTGAGTTAAAAGCTAACAAATCCACAATCTTCCAGAGCTTGTCTTCTTCTTGCATAGTAATACTGAGTAATAAAATCCTTGTTGAACTCATCGATCAATGAGCATACGTACCGACTAGAGAAGCGCAGTATGCAGGCGTCGTAGCCGCACACGAACTGCTTGGACTGCCGGTGCTTCAGCAGGTGCGCCGAGTGCTCCGCCGCTGTGCCAGATTCTCTGCAATTTATATATGAACAAAATAAAACACATTATATATGAAAAAAAAAAATACAGTAAAAATTAAATGAAAATAAGTCTAAAACCCCGGCTAGACTGTTGAAAACGCGGTTTACAATGAGCTCCCCTAACCAAGATCAAGCAAAATTTCGTTGCAAACTGACGTCTACATTGTAAAATTGCAAAGTCGACTGTTTGAAGCTTTGTTTTAAATATATAAATCGATATTTGTGGAGATTATTGATTTATCTATACTAATATTATAAAGAGGAAACCTTTGTATTTTTGTATTGAATAGGCTCAAAAACTACTGGACTGATTTCAAAATTTCTTTTACCATTACTTAGAGGGATTCTTCCGAATCCGTATAGGCTACTTTTTATCCCGAAAATCCCGCGGGAATCGAAATTGCGCGGGTAAAACCGCGCGCAACAGCTAGTAATTAATATAGTGAGATTCTTATACATAAGACGTCAAATAAAAGCAAAGAGTGTAAAATTTTGTTCAGCATGCGATAGTTTAAGACGTACGAAGATATGTTCCTGGGAATCATAATATCATTTTAGAGAAAATTAAATTGACATTTGCCCTTGAGTACAATACACAATAGTAGGTATACAACTTAAGAATCGAACCTAAACATTTCTCAGATTAGGAGTGCGAACACAAGATCTCCAATATTCATCGTTTTGATGTTAATTCAATAGCGCATCTGATATTTTAAGATTCATTTTTTTAATGATATTTAGGTACGTAACTTATTCATAGTTAGTCAAAATAATGATCGTTTACTTCTTAATTTTAAAACAAACAAATTGATTTGAATAGTTTACATTTTTTATAGGGCCTGTTTACATTTAATTAGTTGCAGTTAACGCGAAAATTGTGGCTGGTACTGCATTCATACGACCACTTTGGCGATGGGGAAACACTGTTTGCCTCAGACACAAGTGGTCGCGGATTCGATTCCGGCAAGGAACAAGAAAAAAAAATGTTTCAGGTCTGGGCGTTTATCTATTAAATGTATTTCTATTCTAGGTTCCCCCTATTTCGCTACATGGTATCCCATAACACAAGCACTGCTTAGTTTGGAGCCATCTAGTTGGTGTGATTTTCCGGGGATTTTATTTATTATTTATATGTATTATAATGTCATCGGAAAAGATTCCTGTGAAAGATTTTATCACCGTGTTGATGGAAAAGCTTTTCACTTGGATGTTCAGACACCTTAAACATAAAAATTAAAGACTTATACTTACGTATTTTTTGTCATTAAACATTATGCCACCAATAAGAAACTACTTTTTTTTCTAGATACTGTAGAGCAACTAAAGCTGTTCAAGAAAAAAGGCGGGAAATTCAAAAATTTAAGATCTGGCCAACCTGGATTTATGCTGTTTAAACGAAGTTGCTACTATTAATTTATGTTAATTAAATTTGTGATCAGCTATCGATGGTCAGACTATAGCAGTTCCTCAAGACGCAGACTAATTGAGAAACTGCTATAGTCTGACCATCGATAGCTGACCACAAAATACGATATGTAGTTGTGTATGTGGTAGCACATACCTGAAGCAGTGCGGGCACAGCAGCGCGTGCGGCGGGCGCGCGTGCGCGGCGGCGGCGTGGCGCGCCAGCTCGCCGCGCGCGGGGAACGCGGCGCGGCACGCCGCCACCGGGCAGATCGCCGCGCACGACACCTCGTGGCGACGCAGCTCGGATGCGCGCTACACAAGGTTATACAGCCCGTTGAAAACATGTGACAACTTCTACCAACAAGGAGGGACTGGAAAACCCCTTTAATTAAACCTATTGATAGGGTAACCCTATTAAAATATTACCCCAATAAAAGGGTAGACCTATTCATAGGGTAAGCCTATCGATGTAGTAACATTTTTGAATAAAGTTAGCTACTTTCTATCTAAACACTTACCATGTAATAGGGTTATCCTATTTCTAGCTTTTTGATTTTTTCGAGTGCATGTAGAGATTTATTTATTATTATTTATTTTATTTGAATTTCAGAGCACTGTTTTTAAATTAACAGCCACACTTCATATCTGCCGCCAAATATTACTGTCTCAGGCGGTGATGTGTTCTGGCAAAATTTTATGAAGGGCTTGTTCCTTCTCAATTTCGTGTGCTGCCATCTTTGACCTCATCTCCACTTACCATCTGGTGAGATTGAGATTGAATGCATTAACTGAGTCGAGAACTGCTAACTTGCCAATTACTTTCCACATACAAGATTTTACTTGGTTTGATTCATGTGCAGACATGAAATAAATTTAGCTGCACAGGGTTGGAGTGTCTATTAAACAAGCTTAAAGTTGATTTTTGTATCTAAATATTTGGCTTTTTTACTCTATGGGCATTTTATTATTCATATTTAGTATCATTGCTGATTATAGATAAAATTATATTTTTAAGCTGCAACTTTGTAATATAGAAGTTACAATGTACAAGCATTACTATAAGAATTGAATTCTAGATTTATACATACATAGCCTCATGCCTCTCCCCCTAGATTTATATATTTAGACTTAATAAGTCCAGTATTAGTAATAATTCAAGCTCTTAATTTTGTTTAAAGGCAGAAATAATTATAAATCAGCTCACCATAAAGCTGCTCTTGCAGAGATAACAAATAATCTCGTCATCATCTTTGTGTCCAGAGCTGTGGTCCTGCAGAGCTAGTTTATCCGTGAACTGAGCACCACAAGTCCAGCAGGAGTGTAGCGAGTCACCCGGATGGGTTGCCACGTGGGTACGGAACTCAGCCACACGCTGGAAGGTAAAATAACATACCCTTTTAAAACAAAGGTTTGAAAGAGAAAATTCTTTTTTTATTTGTCACTTTCCTCATGATTTATAGTGACTTAACTGTTTTGAAAAATCTTTACAGGAAAAAAATGACAAGGTTTATACTTGAAAACCTCTAAGTAATAACAAAAAAATACTGAAAAGCTGTTATTGTTTTATTTTAAATTGAGTAGACTCTGACCAGTCATCACTTACACTAACAATAGTCTAAACTTAATAATAACTGTTGGTATTTGTGAGTGCCAAAGTGAGTTTCATGTGAGTTTCATGTTGGGTTTGGTCATATAATTATTTCATCCATTAGAATATAGCTATATGAACAAAAGTGTGACAAGACGGATTAAAAAAATAGAAATAAACATACAGTCTGATATGAAAAAAAATATATATATCTTCAAGGAACTTCTTACTAATTAAAACAGAATACTGTAGATGTGCCAGGAATAATATTCACCAAGTTTCATGTCAATAATTCTTATTTCTCTGTAGCTACTGTATCATATAAATGCTTTCATATAAATGCTATTTTAAAATTCAATGAATCATGAATATCATTGCAATTTTTAATTTAAAAATTGGATACTTTTAAAAATAACTACCCACACTGTAATGTAAATAAAACCATTCTATGATAAGTAAATAAATAAGGAATGTATACCTGAAAAGACAGGGGACACACTGTACACTGGTAAACAGTATCACCTCTTGCATTCCTCGCCTTTTCCTGCTCAGCATCATCTGCAGCCGTGGCAGCTGCCAACGCCTCTTTGTCCACCAGTATAATGTCATCTTCACTATAGGAATTTGTGTCTACGCCTGCAAAGTTGAGGCAAAATAATAAACTGACAAAAATTTTGTTAAGGGATTGGCTTATACAATAAATTTTATTTACCTCAGGCCATTTTAGCAAAAGTTATATTACAAGCAAGTATTACAATTAGAAAACAATAATATTTAAATTGAATTACTAACCAGGACCACCAACAACAATGAATACGTCTATTTTCTGAGTCAAGTCGTGCAGTTTGCGCCTTAAAGCCTTAATTTTTTCACTAAGTGGAGGTGCAGACTGTGCAGAAATAGCAGTTGCAAACTCGTAAGATTCTGTTGTACGGCGGACGCAGGAACCACAGAGACGACCATCAGGAATTACCTGCAGAATAATATTACTTAATTGCCGGTCAGTCACGGAAGAAAATAAGCCGAATGTTTATTTGAGAAGTTCACCTTATTGTTATTTAAGTGCAGCAGCATAGTACGCAAAGGCGCAGACATTGGAGGTGCAGCTGCATCATGCTCCTCCGGTGTCATCAAGTCGCCACTGTTGTTGCAAATACAACATACTTCCAAATCTAATTCAATCTTAACTGAATTTGGATCCATTTTCAAAGTTTTGGAAATATAGCTGTTTTTTGTATTTTTTTGTCATGTAAGTATTTGAGTGATTATGAGAGTTAAAATCTGTCTTAATACAATCCTACGCCGAACTAAACTTTCGTTCGACAAGTTTTATTTAATTAACTTACAGCCGTGGAAAATAGATATAAGTAAATTAAGGATGCCCAGCCGGCCCGTTTCTATTTCAATCAATTCAGTCAAGCGTCAATCAAGCTAGCTTACTGTCAAGTTGACTTGACAATAATTGTATTTTTTTATTATCTCAAACAATAAACTAGGACGTACTGCCTTGTGTTCCACGGGGCGAATTTGTGTTTTTGCAACGTACATACTCTAATAAAATGACTACGGAGGAGGACAATGATTTAACCTTTTGTGTTATGTTTATATTTTATGTCCGTATGTGGGTATGTAAGTTCCGTCATGACTTGTTAACTTGACGAATAAGATAGGTATTCTTGAAAGCGACTTGATCATCAGCTAGTTGCTATGTGATGTTTCATTGCGAATTCTGACCTCTATACGATTGTCCTAAGCATCACAGTGTATAAATATTAAATACGTTGAAATGTATTACGTCAAATAAATAAATGTTTACTTACTCTTCTATACATCACACTTTTAGATATTTTAGAATTACATATTCTGTGACTTGCATAATAAATAATAAAAATGTTTATTAATTTCAGAAATGCATAAATTACAAATATTGGCTTAAATATACAAGTAAGGATAGAACATTGGTGCCTGAACTAGGATAATCCTGTTTTTCAGGCTGGAGCGTGCTAAAATAACATTTAAAAATCATTTAAATTAAATATAACTTCTATCAAATAAAATATGGATCTTAAATACAAACATAGTAGAATCTATTTAACTATTCTTAAGAAATAAAAATAAAATAGGAAATTGTGACAATTTTAAATCTAAGAGATTTAACACTGGTCATTATTTCATCATCGTGTATTATCCTGCATAGTATTAAAGTATTATCATTATATAGTATTATCATAGCTGAAAGTATATTGAAAGCTTGGTCAAACTTGCATAAAAAAAGTGAAGCTTTCTTTTTTCATATTCGGTCGGTCAGTTTAAAGCTGTCAATCTAAATTCGACGACCTACCTACTCAGTCAGTCTTACTACCATCTTTCTATACCATCATCTAGTATCCCTACTTAGTCTGTGCCATCATCTTACTTAAGTACTTGGGGCAGCAGTTGCAGCATAGAGTTTAGATTCGAGTAATTTTTTTTTCAGATTTGTAACACTTGATGTGCTGCCTTTTGCACCTACAGACCGTTCACTATAAGATGTCCCCTGCCTGCTGATGTTGGCAGCATTGTGGCAGCAGTGTTACCAATAATATGTGTCCATTTTAACCCCGTTATCTAACTTTGTTTATACCTACCACGAATAAATATATGTTTAGTTTTCTGATTTGTAAATAATAAACAACTATAAGACTAGGAAGGTTTTGAATGACGACACAATTTATATTATACGAGGGCGAATCAAAAAATTCTTAGAATGAATACAAAAAAAAAAATTAAACAAGAATATTTTATTTTTCTACGTAATCTCCTTCTAATCTTATACACTTAGAATACCGCATCTCCAACTTTCTTATTCCTTCCGCAAAAAAATCATTTTCTCGACTATTAAAAATCTCCTCTGCGGCAGTCATAACCGCGTCATCGTCGTCAAATTTAGTTCCACGAATATGCTCCTTTAATTTTGGAAATAAGTGAAAACACTCGGGGCTAAGTCAGGAGAATATGGTGCGTGATCAAGGACTTCGAAGCCAGCACTGCGGATTGCGGTGAGCGTAACTTCCGAACGATGAGGTGGAGCGTTATCCTGGAGAAACAACACGCCCAATGATACTTTCCCACGACGTTTTTCTTTAATTGCTTCACGTAATTTCGGGATTAAGTTTGCATAATAGGATCCAGTTATCGTTTGCCCTTTTGGCAAGTAATCAATAAAAAGGATTAATTCACTATCCCAGATAACGAAAACAGCTTGACAAGCAATAGTGCCAACATAACGGCAGGGGACATTTTACGATGAACGGACAATACAATTGTTTGATTCACAGATTAGAAAGTATTATGTACAAGTACAAAATAGTACATCAATATTATAGGGAATTTGGAATGCAAGCTTTTTTGCCGCTTGGCAGCGCTTATGTGCTTGAGGTTTTGTGGGTGGACTATGCACTATAGTGGTTTTTATTATTATTGTTGATTAATATTGATTTTCATATGTGAAAGAAAGGGTGCTTATTAAAAGGGTGCTTTTGTCAGGCCGGGTCTGCCGGCTAGCGTGGGGGGCTGCAGTACGGAAAATGACATCGCGGAAATGTTTAAGGACCATTTTCAAGTAACTATGCCTTTGAATGTGCCACATCAAGTACGTGGGGACAAAGCCGCCAATAGCCGTCAGCCGCTTCGTTTTTCTGCAAAACAGGTGGCCAAAACAATTAAATAATGATTGTCCGCAATACCGGCTAACTGGCTGGTGTAGCGGTAACATAAATTGCCTTCTATGCCAGAGGTCCTGGGTTCGAATCCCGGCGGCGACGGATATTTGTGTGATGAACACAGATATTAGTCGTCAAGTCATGGATGTTTATATATTTATTTAAGTTTATTCTAATAAAAAATATGTATTTATTCAATATGTATGTTTATATATTTCTTAAGTATATCAGTTATCTAGTATCCATAACACAAGTTCTTTAAGAAACTTAATTTGGGCTAGATAATGTCGTGTGAGTGTCAGAAATATTTATTTATTTATTTATAGGAGGTTTTGTAAAGACCTATTAAACGAAAAAAAGACGTGTGTCACTCGGAGACTGCCGCGGTAAAGCTATTGCATAGCATTTTTTATCAACTTATGAAATTATAATTATTTATTTATTTTATAATGCAGTAATGTTTGATCTGATATGAAGTCCACAAGTTCCTAGTAGATGGCGCTGATTTTTTATTAAAGCCCGCATGTAAAGTGATGAATCAATCAATCAATCATTTATTTGCATAAAATATGGTACAGATTTAGGACTTAAAATTAAAAAAATAGGTCATACATATTTTACCTTTTTATAATGGCATGCATAAATAAATTACTATTGTTAAATTTAACAAAAGTCTCAAAGTAGGCACATTCGGCATATTGTGATTTTTCCGTAATTCATTTAAGGTAATTTCCAACAAGTTAGTTTTAGACAAAAGACCCGCAATATTTTGTTGAAATATTTTTAGTTGATTTGAGTTGCTATCATTATTATTATTATTTAAATTTATTTAATTTACGAAAAAAATTTAATTCATTATTTTCCAAGTTATTCTTTGTCTTTTTAAGAAAGTAGAACGAAATCGTGCCCTTTTTAATTATATTCTGAGTAGTATTCGGATGAGATTTATGGTTTGCATTTGAATGTCCAATTTTTATGTCTATTTTATTTTCAGTCATTTTTAAAAAGTATTACGGTATGTTCCCTTTTTAGTTACACCCTGAGTAGTAACTGAATTATATTTATAATCTGCACTTGAATGTATATTTTTTTAACCTTTGAATGTTTATTCTTAATATGATACTTAGTAAATGATTAATAATAATAATAATTTATTATTTTGTCCTTTTCTTTCTTTGGTTCTTAAGCATCGTCAATATTTCTTCAGTGCTTGCGTAAGGTATAGTAAAAGATATAACTTCATATTTTTCGTAAGGATTATTAAATCTTGATCTTACTAATCTGTTACGAAGACCTTTACATTGCTGTCCACCAATTACAAAGATTCTGTGTTCTTCATGTCTATTTTTCTTATAGGTCACCAATACCTTACCCTCTTCCACTGCCTGGAGATTTTTTTTTGTTTTTAGTAGTGAGGACTCCGGTTCCACTCGTAGACAATCCTTGTTACTCTCCTTCAATGGTGATGATAGTGAGTACGATGGTGATGGTGGCAATGATTGTAATTACTCTACGTTTTCATTGTGTGTATTGTCTGCCGACGACTTTTTTGTCTTTTTGTTTTGTTTCGTAGAGTTTTTAGTTTCAAGCGTTTTGGTGCACATATTTTTGAGTAAGTGTCGAGATAATTGACTAACTTCTCTTTTTAAGCCAATGTTTTCAATTATAATATTCTCCATTTCCATGTACGTGCTTTCAAACTGCCTCTGTAAATTAATTATTTCAAGTTTGGTCTGCACTTATATCAGTCGATAAATTAAAACTTTTTGAAACTGTGTCAAGACTCAAGATCAATAGTGTCTATAGTCGGCGCGGCGAACCTTGATCCCTATGACACTGACAGTAATTTCCACAACATAACCTTCACAGACTAATAAGGAGAACAAGTTCAGACGGACAACTCCTTTATCATAGATGTCGGTCTATACGAGGCTCACATATTGATTTTGACAGATTGTTTTTTTTTAAATGTTATTCTACACAATGAGGTGTAGCAGTTTTTTTTCTACGGACATGGCAAAGAACTTTCTTAGTATGTAATGCCTATAGGTAATTCCTTTGCCAAATAATAAAATTTACAAATAAATAAATAGGGGTCTGGATGTTTTTCTATAGGTATATATATAATAAAAAATATCTATGTGTTTATATATTTCTTAAGTTTATTTATCCGTTATCTAGTATCCATAGCACAAGTTCTTAATGAGACTTAATTTAGGCTAGATAATGTGGTGTGATTAAATGAATATTTCTGACAATCCAATTACAAATCCAATATAGGTATATAATTTCAGTCCTCGCTGTCTATATATTTCAGGTATTGTTGAGTTATATTTACTTCCTTTGGTATATTTTCTTGGAAATCCACATAAGGGTAACACAATTTTCACAACTTATACAATATTTTTATAATTCATTTACACATCAATTCACAAAGATTGTTATTGTGTCAATCTCTACAAAGATTGTTCAATTCGAATTGAAACTTTCAATTCAATCAAACTATTCAAGCAGTCAAGTGTCAATATCATGATGTGAGCCCATGGACAATATCCATAGACTGATGCTAATATACACTATGGAGATTACCAGCCGTGATAACCTTGTAGTGCCGTCACCGTTACATTAGAATCGTATTGAAGGCTTCTAAAAATGGCATTTATTTATTTTACGCAGCTATATTCCAATAAAATGATATTCCGTTGGAATTATAACATTTGCAAGAAATTATCTCAATCTCAATCACACTTTACGTTTACGTTGTGCAAAAGTTACTTCGTAGGGTATTTATTGAATCATATAGACAAATCACCGAGATTTAAGGTATGTTTCTAAATATTGTAAACTGTTTTTCTTTTTAAATAAATAATAATAATAATAATAATAATAAGTAACTTTTGCACAACGTAAACGTAAAGTGTGATTGAGATTGAGATAATTTCTTGCAAATGTTATGAATTGTTATAATTCCAACGGAATATCATTTTATCGGAATATAGCACTACGTAAAATAAATAAATGCCATTTTTAGAAGCCTCCAATACGATTCTAATGTAACGGTGACGGCACTACAAGGTTATGTTGTGAAAATTACTGTTTGTGTCATAGGGATCAAGGTTCGCCGCGCCGGGTATAGAGACAAATTGTGATCCAGGGATTCACATGAATGTGTGTGCGTGATGCTAGGCGACTTGGCTGCCGGAGGTTTTAAGCCTTTTTCCTCCTAGTAGTGACGGTACTTATTTGGCTATTTGATGTACCCGGCTTATTTTTAGCTTTATCTTTTTTTTCTTGGCTTGGAGCACTTCCGTATACATTTAATGCACTGCCATTTTTTTGTGCTCAGCTGTTAAGGTATTATAAAACCTTTGAGTCGAAATATTTTCGCATTCTTTGTGATAAATTAATTTACAATTTGTACATGTCAGGTTTTCATTACCTATTCAATATATTCTTTTTACATTTGTTAAATTTTTTAATGTCGTTTTTTGGTGTCATCATTTCTGTTTACTTAGTCAATCAATCAATTTGTTTGTAACTGCCTTTTCTTTTATTTAATCCAAAGATTGGATATAAATCTTTGATTTAATCCTCTTAAAACAAAGTAAGTTTCCAATATAAAAAACTTAAAAAAATATATTTATAATTTTAAAAGGAGAAAAGAAAAACATAAAAAAGAATTCATGTCAATGCGATTATCAGGGCTTGAACTCGTAACTCTTGATCGGGAAAAAATTATCAGTTTTTTTTTGTGCTCAGCTGTTAAGGTATTATAAAACCTTTGAGTCGAAATATTTTCGCATTCTATGTGATAAATTAATTTACAATTTCAGGTTAGGTTTTCATTATTTTATTCATTATACATTTCAGGTTTTCATTATTCAATATATTCTTCTTACATTTGTCAAATTTTTTAATGTCGTATTTTGGTGTCATCATTTCTGTTTAACTTAGTCATTCAATCAATTTGTTTGTAACTGCCTTTTCTTTTATTTAATCCTTTTAGAACAAAGTAAGCTTCCAATATAAAAAACTTAAAAAAAAATGTATTTATAATATTAAAAGGAGAATAGAAAACATAAGAAAAGGATTCATTTCAATGCGGGCTTGAACTCGTAACTCTTGGTTGGGAACCTATTAACGTTACCACTCGACTACTCATCGATTTACTCAGATTAGCGAAATAAAGGATTTGTTATGAAAGCCAACTATTGTTTATTTACCTGTCAACTCTAAAAATTGTCATGTTGCCTAGAATGGATGCCTCTCGATAGATGGCGCTGATTGTTTATTAAAGCCCGCATAAAAGCGCAGATTTTTTCGTTACGGAATTTCTGGATTCGGTCCCCACGCTCAAGGCCCGCGATAGAAGCTATGCAATAGCTTAAAAAATTAAAGGAGGCAAGTCAGCGGGTCATGATGGCTTGAGCATTGAGCACCTTAAGTACGCAGGTGTTCACCTGCCACGAGTATTAGCAACATTTTACTCTTTGTGTATAAGCCACTCCTACCTTCCAAAGGAAAAGCTTAAAACAATAGTAGTTCCCATCGTGAAAAATAAAACTGGAAACCTCGCTGACCATAACAATTATAGGCCCATCTCGTTAGCGACGGTTGTAGCAAAGGTTTTGGATAGGTTGATGGACACTGAGCTGGAAAGGTTCGTTGAACTCCACGATGCACAGTTCGGATTCAGATCAGAATTGTGTACCGAAAGCGCGATACTCTGTCTGAAGCAAACGGTCCGCTACTACACAGACCGCCACACTCCCGTGTACGCCTGCTTCCTCGACCTCACTAGGGCCTTTGACATGGTGGTGTACGACATTCTGTGGCAAAAGCTTTGGGGACTGAAAACTGCTCGCGTCCGCAAGGTTTAGCCCTCGATGCCTTGTACGTGGTCCCTGGGTGGTGCTAAACGAGCAGTAAAATCTGGTGGTAGGCTTCGGCCGTGGCTTGTCACCACCCACTAGACAAAACCATGCCGCCAAGTAACCTAGTTGCGTTCCGGCATGATGTCTAGTGTAGCCATTGAGGAGGATAGGTCTAAGTAATCGTGCTGCATCGGAGAACTGTTTTCAACTCGTAGGATAATGACTCACCGGGTGACTCGTTTTGGAGGGTAGCGGGATCCGAAGCACGGTGCACCGCTGGCCGACCGCAGGTAGTAGGGGGCCCAAGTAGCATGCCAGCCACATGCAAAAGGCTGCCCCGCCACCTCGCGAAAAATCCCGGGAGGCTCCATCGTGCCGGCTGGCGACCGGTTTGAGAGGACCCGATGGCGAACTCGGGGGGGTTCGGGCGTCCCCGCAGTCTCCAAGCGAGTTTCCCAAAGGTGCGTTACCCCTATCGAGTTGCTTGGTTCCATTTGCAGCACTTCACTCAACTTCTGTTCTCCTCCCTATTCACTCCACTCCAACATTAATGAAAGGTCCAAAGAAGAGTAAGGTAACACAGCGGTTGCACTTCCTCTCGTTTAAAGTGCACTTCTGTAACATCCGAGGAGTGCACTCCAATCTCAATGATGTCCACCACCACCTCGAGACGGAGAGACCCCACCTACTCTTCCTAACGGAGACGCAGATCTGTGATCCGTCAGACTCGGCATACCTCTGTTACCCAGGTTACATCCTGGAGTCCAAATTCCACCCGCACGCCGGGGTGTGCATGTATGCCAGTGACAAGATCTGTTGTCAGCGTCTCCGTTACTTAGAAGTGCCGGACCTTTCAGTTATGTGGGTTCACATAGATACCGGCATAGACCAAATGGTATACGCTGGTATTTATCGGTCACACAGCGGAGATCGGGAGACAACAAGGCTTATGGACTATCTCAGCAGTAGCGGACAAGGTTCAGCAACGTTTTCCCACAGCGCAGTTGGTGTTCCTGGGGGATTTTAACGCACACCACGGACAGTGGTTATACCCATTTCAGAACACTGACCATGCTGGTAGAGAGGCTTTTAAGTTTTCGCTCACTCATGGCCTCTCTCAGCTTGTTGACGAGCCTACGCGCATCCCAGACGTTGCTGGCCACACTGCTTACTGCCTGGACCTTCTGCTGACAACCGATCCCGACAGATATACGGTGTCCGTCACTGCACCCTTAGGGACATCCGATCACTGTCTGGTGAAATCTGTATCGCAGTACACGCCACCTGACACCCGACCAAGTGGTTCTAGGCGAGTATGGCGCTACAAGTCGGCAGATTGGGATGAAATGCGACATTTCTTCGCATCTTATCCGTGGCGGCAAGCTTGTTTTACATCAACCGATCCATCGTGCTGCGCTGATGCAGTCTCAAGTGTGATAGGTCAAGCAATGGAGTTCTTCATTCCCTACGCTGATCTATCCCTTGAAACCAAAGCTCGCCCATGGTTTAGTGGGCGCCGTGGATTCGCATGAACACAAGAAGAGGTACAATGCTGCCGCCAAGTCCTGCAAGAAGGTGATCAAAAGAGCTCGTTTCGCCCACATAGGCTGTATTGGAGACAGAATAGCATCATATCCCTCGGGAAGTAAAGCTTTCTGGTCCCTCGCCAAGTCGGTCGAAACGAACTTTTGTCGCCCATCGCTGCCGCCACTGCGGAAACCTGACGGTTCTCTGGCCCACACCCCTAAGGAAAAGGCGGATTTATTTGCCAGTATCTTTGCGGAAAATTCTCGTCTAGATAGCCAAGGAAAAATCCCACCCCAATTACCTCAGTTCGGTCCTACAATGGGTACCGTTCATATTCGCCAAAAGGAGGTTCTTAAATGCTTGCTGCACCTAGACGAGAATAAGGCTAGCGGTCCAGATGGTATTCCTGCAGTGGTGTTGAAACGCTGCGCAGCTGAGTTGTCTCTCGTTTTGACGCGTCTCTATAGACTTTCTTTGGAATCTGGTAAAGTCCCAAAATCCTGGAAGCTGGCTAACGTCCAACCAGTACCGAAGAAGGGAAGCCGTACTGATCCTGTCAACTATCAACCAATCTCAATCACTTCCATACTTTGCAAAGTCATGGAACGTGTATTGAACAATCGACTCCTGGCATACCTCGAGACCAACGAGCTCCTAAGCGATAGCCAATATATCTTCTCGTGTATGCCACACACTTATGGAGTGAGGCCTTGGAGGGTCATGGTGAAGCAATAGCTGTGTTTCCTTAGACATATCCAAGGCCTTTGACAGGGTCTGGCATGATGGTCTCTTAAGCAAGCTTCCAGCATATGGCATACCGACCGGGCTCTGCGACTGGATATCTGATTTTCTGAGGGAACGGTCGATTCGAGTAGTCTTAGACGGCTACTCCTCTGACCTAATGGCGATTAATGCCGGGGTACCTCAGGGATCTGTTCTCTCTGCAACTTTATTCTTGCTGCACATTAATGACCTCCTAACACCAGGCATTATTGGATATGCTGATGACAGCACTGTTTTTGAGAGATATATATCCAATGCGCGAACGAGCGCCCATGAAATCCAGGTTTTGAGAAAGTCTATGATTGAGCGCGTTGATTCGACCTTGCGGAATGTGTCCGATTGGGGCGAATCTAACCTGGTCAAATTCAACGCCTCCAAAACACATGCGTGTCTATTCTCCGCAAAAAAGAGCACCTTTAATTTTACGCCCACTTTCCAGAATGTATCTGTTCCCATCACCGACCAACTAGGGCTTTTGGGCGTCACTATAACATCCAAATTAAACTTCGGACAACAAATTGAGTCTATGGCAAAAACGGCTTCAAAAAAATTGGGTATCATCTCGAAGGTCCGGCGGTACTTCAGCCCTGAACGGCTGCTCAACTTATACACAGCCCAAGTGAGGTCGTGCATGGAGTACTGTAGTCACCTTTGGGATGGTTCTGCCAAATACCAGCTCGAAGCGCTAGACTCTGTTGACCGAAGAGCCCGTAAAATCATAAATAACAACAACCTTACGAATAAAAAATTGCAGACGCTGGAGCATCGTCGTAAGGTTGCTTGTTTGACAGTATTTTATCGGCTACATTTTGGTGAGTGTGCGAGTGCTCTTTTTGACCAAATTGAACCCACCCCTTTTTACCACCAGACTACTAGACGCAGACAGAACTTCCATCCCTATATAGTGGATTTACCAAGAAGTCGAACAAAACGCTTCGATTGTTCCTTTTTGGTAAGGATTGGCAAGGAGTGGAACAATCTGCCTGCGTCTGTTTTTCCTGACCACTACAGTCCTGGAACTTTTAAGTGTCGAGTGAATAGGTTTCTCGTGGATGGACGTGTAACACCATAGTCTTCATGCGCACTTTCCATCAGGTGGCATGGAAGACAAACGTCCTATCCTTACAATATAAAAAAAAAAAAAAAAGAGCGGGCGTTCCATCGGAACTTGTACAACTTCTCAAGCACTGGTACGATAGGCAGACTAATTGTGTAATGTGGGGAAATTCGTCTTCCAGCGAATATCGATTACAATGTGGGTAGCGACAGGGTGGGGTTGCATCACCTAGGTTGTTCAGTCTATACATAAATGATCTGATCGTTGAGCTCAGCAGTAAACCTGTAGGTTGCACGATAGATGGCGTAAGCCTAAATAATTTAAGTTACGCAGACGATATGGTGCTGCTGGGACCAACGGATCAATTAGGACTCTTTTGGATACCTGCGAGGAGTACGCAAGGCGACATGGCCTTGTGTACAACATTAAAAAGACAGAATACCTGATTTTTAGGCCAACTGGCAAAAATATTCCCTATGAGCCCGCTATAAAACTTTATGGCTCTTTACTCGCAAGAGTAAAAAAATTTAAGTACTTGGGACATTACTTGACGGAGGACCTTAAAGATCAGGTAGACATAGAACGAGAACGCAGAGCACTGGCGGCCAGGTGTAATATGTTGGCTCATAGGTTCGCGCACTGTAGTGCTGAGGCAAAAATCACACTTTTTAAGGCCTTCTGCCAATCTTTTTACACGGCAGGGCTGTGGTTTTATGAGCTCGGCTCGAAAACAGCACTTAATGCTCTTCGGGTGCAATACAATAATAGGTCTCAGGATACTCTTAGGTTTACCGCGTCATTGTAGCGCCTCACTCATGTTTTCGTCTCTGAGAATAGATGACTACTTCGCCATAATACGTAAAAAGAACGCTTCACTCATGGCCAGGTTGAAGTCCAGCACTAACAGTATATTGAGAATGTTTGCTAATAAACTGGAGCTTTCAATATGGAAGCACTTTATGTCTGTTTTAGTTAATGTATAATTTTCAAAACTATTTTTTATTACTTTTTTTGTATTACTAACAAGTGGGCCAAGATGCCACAATAAATGAAATTTATTATTATTATTATTTTACAGTACAATGACAATGAACTAACGAACCACTAAAAAATAATCAAAAAACAACACTTGTTAGCATGTTTGATACTTATAAAGTTATTCGACGAAATATGTGAATCATGAAGTCTATCAAGCATCACAACAATTCAGTTACATAAATGATAAACTTAAGTTCACTTGACGCTACTTCTGAGTTTGCAGGAAATTATATAAACACAGCAGATATGTGCATTTCACGATATATGCATAGGACTTTCAAAATCCGGCAGCGTTTTGTGATCAAATGACGAATGATTGTCTATTACTCACTCAATGGGGAGTTTTCTGACAGCTCATAAAAATTAGTTCAAAAAACCTCTATAAAAAACCTCTATAGATGGCACTTTTAAAAACCCGAAGGCGTTAAGTCTGTATACTATAATGTAGGTAAGTGGTATCTACCATCAATGGTTATTTATACGTTCAATTTCTGATACAGACGTCAATTAATTAATTTTACTGTAAAAAACGCAGTGTGGAATAAATTCTTCGCCTTTTGTAAAGCGCCATCTATCGAAGCCTTTTGTACCAATTTTGTACAGTTTTTTTTTAATGAACTGTCAGAAAACCTCTCATTCACTCATATTAAGTTGTTATTGCCTATAATAAGTGGCGCCACCAAACGTTAAAATGATGCTATGGCCAAACTCTTGAAATTGAATAAAATGCTTTGATTGTCAATACCGTGGTTTGATTGATTGATGTAAATAAAATTATACCTACCCACCTATTTATTTTATTTTTCTTATCACGAATAAAGATAACCCCGCCCCGAGTACGTGCTGAGAGTAGCCTGCTTTTAAAACTGATTATCTGTAATATAAAAGCAAATTATTAAAGTTATTTTAACCAATTGTGTTGGAATATTGTACAGTGATTTTACACTTTTACTATTTGATCTTTGGCTCGATATTTAATTACATATATACCTACTCAAGAATTTTTGCTCTAATGTCATGCGGTGTCTAGCAGTGCTGTCGGCTCTTTTAAGCGTGGAGTTGGTAGTTGGAATCCATCACTATCCTCCACTTAGTATTGGCGCTCGTGATGATGGCGATGCTGGTAAGCCCCTGTTCCTCACACCCTACGTGGAACGAGGCGACTTGGCCGAAGGTCGACGGCTTGCCAGAGTCCCTTTCACAGAAGCTTTGAAAATCAAGAGTTATGCCGGCTATTTCACCGTAAACAAAACCTACGACTCCAATCAGTTCCTTTGGTATTTCCCGGCAATGAGCGCTGCGCCCGATGCTCCAGTGGTAGTGTGGTTACAAGGTGGACCTGGTGCTACTTCACTTTATGGCCTTTTCACCGAAAATGGCCCTTTACGGGTTAGGAGAGACAAGTTTGAGCGCAGAAAATATAATTGGGCACTAAATCATCATCTAATTTACATAGACAATCCAGTAGGAACAGGCTTCAGTTTTACAAAAGATCCTAAAGGCTACTGTGTAGATGAAGTTCAAGTTGGTGAGCAGCTCCATTCAACTCTTACTCAATTCTTCAAGTTATTCCCAGATTTGCAAGGTAATAAATTCTTTGTCACTGGAGAGTCATATGGAGGGAAATATGTTCCAGCACTTGCCTATACAATCCATAAGAAAAACCCCACAGCAGAAGTAAAAATAAACTTGGAAGGAGTTGCAATTGGTAATGGTTTGAGTGACCCCGAGCATCAGCTTGTATATGGAAAGTACTTGAACCAAATTGGTCTCATTGATTGGAACCAAGCTAAAATATTTCAAGACTATGAAAAGCAAACAATAGATCTGATTAAACAACAAAAATGGGAAGAGGCTTTTAACAACTTCGATACACTTCTAAATGGAGATTTGATAAATGGAAAAAGTTTGTTTTACAATATGACTGGCTTTGAGTTTTACTTCAATTATTTACATACAAAAGACTATACACAATTTGAAGACTTTGGTCCAATGCTACAGAAGAGCTTTGTTCGAAAAGCTATTCATGTTGGAGAGATGCCGTTTAACAATGGAACCATAGTGGAGCAGCACCTGAAGCAAGATGTTATGAAGTCAGTAGCTCCATGGATCCGAGAGCTGCTCGATCACTACTATGTGGTGGTATACAACGGCCAGCTGGACATCATTGTTGCATATCCATTGACAGTAAATTATTTACGCAATCTCAACTTCACTGGAGCTGATGAATATAAAACTGCTAAAAGATATATCTGGAAGGTTGACGGTGAGGTGGCAGGTTACGTCAAAGAAGCTGGACGTTTGGTGGAGATCATGGTTCGCAATGCTGGCCACATGGTGCCTGGAGATCAGCCAAAGTGGGCTTTGGACCTTATCACTCGCTTCACTCATGGGAAATCATACACTCACAGCCACTCCAAATCTGTTCATGAGTGATAACTGTAGTTAATAATTATGAATTGTTGAATCTCGTTTTATAGGACTGTGTGTCTGATTTGCTTTACTCATTAGCTGTAAGAACAAACTTTTTATACCTATTTTTCATTTTTTTAATAAAGATAATACTTTCATATGTATGTATGTTTTTGGTTGTTTTTTTAAAAGTATCATTTATATCATGAGACTTTGTTGCTCCATTTGTTTGTGTCCTTAACATACTCAATCAATATTCTTTTAAACATAACTTTTGAACTTATTTTTCTATAGTTTAAAACTTGGATCATGAGCCAAAAACATGTAGGTACAGCTTGTTATAATGGGTGCCTTGAAGAAAAACTTGTGTTTGTTTTTGGTACCTACAGATATGCATTGCAATAACTACATATAATAAAGTACTATCATTTAAAGCTAAACTGAGTCACTAATAAAAGCTAAAATAGCCAAGGTAAAGAAAACTGTTTATATTATGTGTGGTACCTATACATTATCTATCATCATCTTCATAACTCTGTGGAATGAGCCCACTGCTTAGCTATGCGCCTCTCCTCTGGGTGACGAGGAGATTTTAGGCCATAATCTGCCAAGCTGGCACAGTGGTGGTTGGTGGATGTCAGAATTTTCAGGGCGCCGAAATGGCTTCTGACCTAGGTACCTTAAGGGTATACAAGTATCGCCACTATCTATATCATACTCAATTTCATGTTTCTGAAATTCATATTGATATTCGTGTTATGCGTGTTTGTACAGATGTTCCTAGTATACACAAGCATTGTTATTCGTATTTCATTAGTTTTATTAGTTAAATTTATTTTCGTCCGTATCTAGTACCTACTTACATAATAATAACAGAAATATTTATTACTTATCTTATTAGTTATTACTAAATATCTACATTGTTATTCTTATCCTCTTTGTATTATTATTTGAATATTCTTATTTGAATGTACCTACAGTCAGCGCCAAGTTTATGTACAGTCACATGCATTAATAAGTATACGTTGACAATGTTTCAAAGGAATGTAAACATAAGATATTTCCAAAAAAAGTGTATTAATTTGTCCTCAAAATTATGTCATCTGAAGACTGTGTCAAAATTAGTATACATTTTCTTTATAACAAGATATACTAAGCAATATCAGTGAATTCTACACGTTCATGAAGTCTTTTTTATGTACTTATATGTTACAATTGCTATAACATGCATACAATGCAGCGTCGAAAGGAAGAAAACGAAATAATTTTGAAACAAACAGTTCAAACACCATTTCTGAGGGACTGGAAGGTACCTGTGTAGTACAAGATGTTATACAATTATAATGTCATTTATTTATAAGTATAACTAGCTGTGCCCGCGACTTTGTTCGCGTTGACAACGAAATTTATTATTAAACTAATGAGCTTTTTGTGTAAAGTGCTATTTGTATAGAACTTAATTTATCGACCATGCCGGTATTAACACTTCTGTGTCGGCGTGGGCCCTTTGGTGTCTCATTAGCGGTGCTTTAGAAGGCATATGACATCTTTGCTCACGGTATCGCTCGCATTCTGAAAGTTTTTTGTAGTAGATTTGTACTTTGGTACCTGTTTTTTAGAGGTAGGTTATATAGGTCATAAAAGAAACTTGATAATTAAGGTACTTATTAGATTTATTGTATAAGTATCACTAGAAGTACGTCTTTAATACGTCTATAATACGTCTTTATCCTAACACAATTAGATGCAGCAAGGAAGGAGGAAGCTTTGTGTATTGGTTTAAATATACTTTAGGAGTGGATAAATTTTTAATCTCATAACCAATAAGAAACTAGGATCCTATTTACAAGTCAAATCAAAAACTTATTTATTTCAAATTAATTATTGCATGATTCCAACACTGTTTAGCAGGATAACCGATAGCGAAGCTGACGTTCATTGCAACGAATGCTCACGTAACGACAGATAGTCACCGTACGACTTCAATTAAGAGCTTCATCGTTGGTACACGAAATTATCAGTGAGCCCGTCTGGAACATGAACATCAAGGTTCCTTGGACGCAAAGCCTAGAGTCTGACCTTGTGCCTTATTTATTGTCATAGCGTAACATAAAGCTACTGAACACTGTATTTTCTTAAACTGAAATGAGAAATTGTTCGGAATCAAATGAATTCTAGTACATAATCGAAACACTTTCCCAGCACCAAAACCGGATAAAAAGCCTACCTTAATTTTGTGCACACTCACGAATAATCTGCGCTTTACTAATTAATAATGCCATACAGCATCAAATTTTCTGTGGACCATAATTGTCTCTTGTGATTTTCATGTCGGAAACAAAATAGATCTCCGAGATAGCTCGGAACCACAGGATTAAACAGCATGCGGTACAGTAAGAAAGAATATGAGTATCCCGGCGAAGGCGAATTGGGAGCCACTTGAGTTTATTGCGGAATTCGGAGATATGATAATATTTACGTAAGTCAAATATGAAACGTTTACAAAGGTTTTGGAGTCGCTCAAGTTTATTTAAAAGTTCTTCGCTTAGGTCAAGGTAGCTGACATCGGCATAATCGAGAACGGAGAGGAATAGAGAATGTGCTAAAAAAATTTTGGTTGATAGAGGCAAAAGATTGCGCAAGCGTTTAAGGGAGCTGTTGATGGCAAACATCTTCGTGCTCACTGCCTTAACTTGAGGTTTCCAAGATAAACTTTTATCAAATATTATACCTAAGTTTGTGACTTTGTCACTGTAGCTAATACCCACACCGTTAAAAAAGAATGGATCAATCATATTTATGTTTATGCGACTAATCATATAAGAACTGCCAATAATTTATCAGTAGGTATACATACCTATATTAAAACTCGCCTGAGTGTCTGATAAACAACATACAGCCATAACTACTAGGCGTAGAGAGCAGAAGCTTAAACATACATTCCTGAGAGATGTAGGAGTAGGAGTGCACGTGGAGTGACCGAGGAAAGTAACCCGAAATTCCCACGGGAACGGAAGATATATGACTTTTAGTTTGTATGCAAAACTTATTCACTGAGTGCACCGATGTCAAACTTGGTAATAATCAACGAATGCAGAGCATTAAAAAACCGACTTCACGTTAAAACTTTGGCTGAGTTGAGAATGTCATCAACGTTAATATTCTCCGAAATCATACATATTTTTTTTAAGTTTGAAATTTTCAATGAAGTACCTAACTGATTTCGATGAAATTTATACGGGACCAACTATGAAGTATCCTCTATCATATGAAACAACAATTTTCAAAATCAATTCATAATTGTCCGAAATATAGTGTAACAAAGACACAAAAAAAAAACATACAGACATAATACATATTAGTTCTTAAATTATCTCCTAAACGAGTAAACTGCTTAACAGGATTCAAATGGATAAATTGGTTTTATTCCCAGAGCTTTTATTTGACATCAAAATCGTTAAGATAAATTAAAAAACAAAACATCACATTTTCTAGTTGCTCTCGTAATTATCCAATTTGCGATCCGACTCCCTTTGATGTTGTCCAAAAAACCGAAAACTCACGGATTGCGTTGAGCAGGCTACGAGCGTCACTCACAAAGGAGCAAGTCTCACTCACACAGGCGCAATTCGTGCTCGCGACCTGTGCTCGCTCAATTCGATTGATCAAATTGAGCATCGAGCATTTTGTGATGTTATCCAAAAAACAGAAAATGTACGGATAGCCTATAGCAGGCCGCGAGCGCCATCTACTGCAGCTCAGTTCGTGCTCGAGAGGCGTCCAAATCATGGGATTTTTTTTTGCAGTATACATTACTACTTGCATTACTAGCAATCTGTACGCACCATTACATTGTAGCTGCTCGGAAAGCTTGCTATACTTAGTACTTAAATGCACAAGAAAGCTATACACTCGACGACGCTTTTTAAAAAAAATAAAGTAAGGATGGGACGTTTGTTTTCCATGAAACCTGATGTTAAGTGAACATGAAGACTAAGGTGGTACACGTCCATCCACGAGAAACCTATTCATTCGACGCTCAAAAGTACAATGACTCTACTGTTCAGGAAAAATAGACGCAGGCATTTCTTTCCGAACGTATAATTGAAGCGTAGTATATTGGCGACTCGTATCAAAAAGGAACTGTCAAAGCACTTATTTCGACTTTTGGAATATCCACCACATACGAATAGAAGTTCTGTCTGCGTCTCGTAGCCCGATGTTAAAAGGGTGAGGGTTCAATTTGTTTAAACAGAGCACTCGCGCACTCACCAAAATGTATCCTGTAGAACACGGTTAAACAAGCAACCTTACGACGATGCTCTAGGGTCTGCAGTTTTTTGAGTGTAAGGACGCTTAGAAGTAGGTATCTACCAGGACCATATCGGGAAAAAGTGACGTAGTTCAGTTTAGGTACTGACTACCGCATCTTAATCTTTAAAATGCTCGAATATTATCAGTAATTATACCTACGTACGTTTCAAATAACAAGTGATTCAATCATAATACGCCCAAAAATGGCACTGAGTTATCGCGCAGGTTAACTTAAAGCGGTTCAATTCTCTGCGTTCGGAGTTTCGGGCTGCCTAGAAAACTAACTAGAAAAAACCCTAGAATTTTTATATCCCGAAATTCCTAAAGAATTGACTTATAACAAATCTGAAAACGGTGAAAAAAAGTGTGTTACTTACTTACCAGTAACTATCTAAAGATAAAGTTATTAATATATATTTTATCAGATTAATAAATTATACCAGAATATATCATACATCATACATAACGTCACGCCTGTATCCCTAATGGGGACGGCAGAAAAACAGATGCTATAAAACCATCTAATGTCACGTTTGACAAATTTGGAGGTATTGTGATGATGGAGAGAGACTTGCCTTGATAGGGGGTCAGACTATCGCCCACAAAAACTTCAATAAAACCTCCGTCCCTCAACTGACTTTTACAGTATGCCCGGGAAGAGAAGAAGCTGGCACATTCTATGTTTTTCTTTCGCTCCCAGTCCAGCATAGAAGGGAGTCCAGCATGGAAGGGACCAGAATATATCATAACTTGATTAACCCTACTTATATGTGTAATCCACCAAGCTGGCCCAGTGCTGGTGTCAGAATTTTCAGGCCTTTTGTTAGCCATCTATATTTTTTGGGCTTAAATTTCTTTTTATGGTGTATAATGGAAAACATTGCTCAAACAATAAAGAATAAATGTCAAAAAACATATTGAACGCCTTATTTGCATCTGATTCTGTATATACGTCTTGCCATTTCAGTGATGTTAAGTATTGATTGAATTTACGAAGATTTTCGTTATTCATATCCCGTTTTTGTGTGTAAATTATAGTTGGAGGTATTCTTTTATTCAGCAGTGGCGTTTTCAGGTATTGAGCTGCCTCATGGTCGGAAAGGTTTAGGGGGAGTGTACCTCCTACAGACTCAGGTTTGTTGCTAATTATTTGGTCTAGGCAGGCAGGAATGCCTGGTACGCTCCCTTATGTGAATGTTAAAGTTATAGGTATTAATTATTCTTTCATATTCTGTAGATATATAGTTATTTTTTAGAATATCAATATTAAAATCGCCCGATATAATTATTTGACGATTTCTTTTTTTACGTAAAATTTGGAGTAATTTTTCAAGTTTATTTAAAAAGAGATACGAATTACTGTTAGGTGTTCTGTATATACATATTATTAAACATTTATATTCAGGAATGTCAATACCACAGGATTCAAATATAAAATCACAATTAAATTCATTTAAAAGGTCAAGTTTTGTAAATTCAATATAATTTTTACAAAATATACATGTACCTCCACGATTAACTTTTGTTTTTCTACTATACCAGGTAGCCATGTTGTAACTATGAAAATTAATATTGGATTCATGCCCAGACACATCTGTTTTTATAAAAGTTTCTGAAAAACACAGAATATCAAAGTACCAATTTGATTCTGATAATTTTTGAAGTTCAATAAGTATATTTTCCTTTTTGTTTACTAAGCCGGCTATATTTTGGTGTAAAAGTGTCAGGTTAGTTTTTTCATCGTCAACGAAAAAAATCATTATTTATAGGAGTTTTACCGGTATTTAGTTGATCAGATGTTTGTGTGTTATTATTTTTAGCATTTTTATGACGTATTGCCTCGAATAAGTAAGGTATGGTGATCTGTTTGAGTTTATTCTTTGGTCTGTTAACGGTTTTATTATTATTCTTTGATATTTGCAAGCCCTTATTTTTAGTGAAACCGTGAATAAAAATTTTTTCGTAATATATGCAGTCTATAATTCTGTTTATTTTTTTACATAATTTAAAAATTACCGATATGCAGTCCCTGGTTCGTATACACCCTGGCAAATAATTAAATGCAGTGAAATGACAGTTCCAGTGTGCCCACTATAGGGAAGAAAAAGAATAGTGATGTGATTTAAGTGAATTAATGCAATTATTTTTTTAATTATAATATTGTAATGTATGGAAAAAGAATATTTTGGCTCACAAGATATTTCTGTTTTTATGGTTCTGTTAGCAAAGGGCAACTATTCTCGACATTTATTATTTATTGACAAAACGAGTTTAAAAATAAAGAAGTTATCGAGTCGATTTTACTTCTACTGTAACCTTTTTAAAGCACTTGGTATATTTGGTGAATTATTTTCGTTAAAGTTACCTTAAAGATATAGTACACGCTTCAAATTCAAGTGTTTATACTTTTCTTTAAAATTTTATGCAAAACGAATGACAAAGACACGTTCGTTTTCAAACATTCTCATTCAGTACTTACACTGCGAAGTTTTTAACTGGTATCATTATTTTTCTATTTGACATTTCGAATTGTCAGTTTACTGCATTGAATTATTTGCCAGGGTATAGTATGGAGTCGGTTGCAAGTTGTCACAACATTGTAATTTATTTACTTCGCATTTACTTTACAATAAAACATATTCACAAACTTTCAAAATTAACAAGGCACACATTTATGTACACTTGTCGTACGGCAGTGGGTACATTTCAATTGTTGCAAACAAAGCGACTCCATACTATGAGCACTTTCGCATACATCACCATCATCATCATTCAGCCAGTAGAAGTCCAATGCTGAACATAGGTCTCCCCCAAGGGTTTCCACGTCGTCGCGTCGCTAGCAAACATACGGATCGATAAAGTTCTGTGATTACGCTACAGATTAGAAAAAATATTTCAACATCATAGGTAGGTAGTTCAACTATTGAGGTAGGCTCTGAAAAATTGTACGAAGTCAAAAGTCATGTGGGTAATACTGCGTGAAACTGCTAGTAAAGTACTTACTTATTATATTTTTAATCAATGAATTAAATTAAATGTCACATGTGTTGGCGATAACGATGAGTTTGCGATATTAAGATGTTTGTATGACTTCATGGTAGCGGAAGTATGTTGGTAGTACTGTTAAAGAGGGCGCTAAATGCAATGAATGACTGACATTCGATTGCAGCGCCATAGGTTGTATCTTGAAGTAGGATGATGGCAAGTGACACAGATACGGTTAGGACGGCTAGGTGCGCGGACGTATCACGGACTGACGGTTGATAGTAGCTCGGTATTAATTGAGTTGGCATTGTAACTGTAAAGTAACTGACGGAACGGACTCGCGAATTAAGATTTTGTTGTGATTAAGCCAGGGTTTTACCCAAGCCCACAGACTCGGTACTAAGTAACTGTCCAGCGATTAATTCTATCGTGTTTTGTGAGTAGCGCTTATTTTCGTTTTGTTTGTTTTCCGACACATGTTATCACCTAAATCCTGGGAAACAACGTGAAATTGAAAGTATGTCGATGTAAAAGTAGGTAAAGGAATTAGGTAACTACCTAACTAAACATTATAAAGACACAGAAAAGAAAAACATCATAGAATGAATAGCAGCTGGTTTCCGTCAAAAATAAATTAAAAGATATTAAAAACAATACATTAGGTAGATGTCCTTGCATGAACAAACAAACAGAAATGATGAAAAAGCTTTTAAATCTAGAATTAAAAGATAAGTTACTTATAGAGCCAAAGCTGGATATTCCTTGACGTCATATCGAGTGGATTAAAAATCGATTAATAATTATCATAGTTTTGATCCCGTTATCAATTAAGCTATCGAGAGAGATTCCTAATTATATTGTTATTGCAATTATTGTAGTAAGGAAACAGTAGCAACCATGGCTGGTTGGACGTTTGCGTTTTGTGTAGTGGCTCTTGGCATCTTTGTAAGTATTTTAAATAAAACCACTTTTAAACCGGATTAATCGCGTATAATTTAAGACAATATTTTGTAAGTATTTGTTTTTACTTTTTTTTTAACGTGCAACCTATGTAGATGTATTCAAAAATGATCTGAATTCTTGCGGATTTCCTGAAGACGATACGTCCAATAGGTCGAAGTGGAAGTATAAAGGCAGACCTACCATCAGATGAGAATAATAATTGCCATGTGAAAGATCGTTGAACTTTGGTTGAGCCATAAAAAGGGGAAGGCTGGGGGGAAGCTTCTCAGGTTAACATGTTTGCTACCTTTGCTAGGATAGTATGCTAATCAGGTTGAGAATGACAAAGCTATAGAAACTAATATCGAAGTTTTATCTGTCATCCGCAAAACTGAATTTTCAGAAAAAAATGTCAGGTTCCTAAGTGGCATACATAAATATTTTTTTTTCCTTTCTTTATTTTTCCACTTAGGTTATTATTATTATCCTATTAAAACATCGCAATACGCCATTTTTGATGTAGGCCATAAGCTAAACATAAGTTCGTATTAAAAACAAGTTTAATCTGCTTATTTCACAACATAACGTAAATAAATACCATACCATCCCATTGAGCTTGATGGATCTATTATAATAAACTTATAATCTTATTTTTCAGGTGTCAGCCGACACTGTTGTATACCCAGAATCCTACAATGGAGGTAAGTTCTTCACATCTGGCAATGAAGAAGTCAGAAAGAAATCACAAATGTAATAAGACCCTAAAGGTTCCTGATGTGACCTCCATTTCAAACAGTTACCTCAGTTTGAAATTGGAGTATTTGCCGAAGTAGTCCTTCTTATTTGTTTATAAACTAATCAGTCACAGAAAAATAATTCTTTACTTCTTAGAATAAGACGACTGAATTAAGTGGCTTCATAATTGCAATATTGGTTTGTTGTTCCTTAATTAATAAATATACCTGTGCCTAATTGAAATAGGTACCTACGACACAATACTGCACGTAACTAGAAATTTACAAACGCTTGACGACGTGTCGATAAGAAGTGGCAAGAAACGACCTACAACAGTCATATTTCAAAATAATCGACAACTATAATTTTATCGTGCGTGTCGGTTTTTTTTAATATCCCTTCTTTGGGTATACTGAGACGTCATCTAAAATGCCCTTACATGTGTCCTTTGCTTGGGAGATTAAGATTTGTAAAGAAGTTTTCTTGGCCTAGCAGAGTCACTAATCAAAGAACTATTGACATCTGACAAAGAACCATCTGACAAGAAACCTCCGATGAAAGAAGTACATATTATAGGCTAAAAGTTCTAATAACCAAGTTCCCTTGAATTTTACGATAAACGCGTGCGTTATCAACACTTAATTACAAGTTAATTAGGGATTAACTCATATCTCTAGTAGAGTTTTCACGCGACGTCACTCGAAATTTATTTTTGTACCTTATCCTATCCATCATTTATTCAACACCGATACGTGATAAAGCAAAAAATATCTTTCTTTTATTCGGAGTATCTTTTCAGATTATAAGTGTTTAGCAGAACGCTTTTTTAAATGGTTAAAAAAGTGTCACAGGGGGTGTTGCTACTCAAAGCACTGCCTGCAGGGCCTGCTTGCAGGGACTGCTGTAGGGGGTGTTGCTACACAAAGCACTGCAAATCATTGGTGCGGCCTACGGCGTTATGTTCAGTGGTGTTCTCAATTAATGCTTAGATAGATCCTTAAGTGTTTGAAAAATGGCTCCTAAATTATCAAATAAGTACTTGTGGAGTAAAAAGAAAAACAAAAAAATCTGGTGTAAATAATGGTGGGTTACTGCTGCGTAAGACTTTAAGACTTTAACTCATAAAATCATAGAATAACAAATATTTTAGTGAAAATTTCAATTCTTTGAGATTTACCACCACCGCAAGCCATACGTCCAAGATCCTTCTTTTTGTCTTTACTTTAGAACTAGATAGGATAGACCATACATAGAATTAAACAAAATGGCGACATAAATCGACTCGACCCTGCTACACAAGGCAGTATTTGAAGTATTTGGAGGGGGGAGATCGTGCATTGGGCTGGCAGAATGATACTGCGGTCCTGCGGCAGGGTAAGCAATTAAAATATCGGCCCTGCATGCCTACACACAATACGATTGGCAGTGCCACTGCAAGCAGAGTCCTCCAGGCAGTGCTTTGAGTAGGGCGCTTTAAACTTTGGCTAAGTTCCTGCCTCGGAAGTAAGATGGCGGACTTATCAAATTCATTATCTTGCCATCAAGTACACTAAATCTTTTTCATTTTTCAATTGTAATATTTCTATTTAGTAAACAATATTTTTGAAACTTTTATTTATTTTTCATCATCAAAAATAAGATTAACACAAATGTTTTCTAGAATTATTAATTCTAACACATTGAAGAAAAACCTTTGTACCAGGCATGGAGGATTACGACAGAATTTTCCTTTTAACACCGGGCATTATCCCTTTTAATACCGGGCATTATTGGTTATGCTGATGACAGCACTGTTGTAGAGAGATACGTATCCAATGCGCGAGCGAGCCCCCGTGAAATCCAGATTTTAAGAAAGTCAATGATTGAGCGCGTTGATTTGACCTTACGAAAAGTATCCGATTGGGGTGAGTCGGATTTGGTCAAATTCAACGCGTCCAAAACTCAGGCGTGTTTATTCTCCGCAAAAAAGAGCACTTTCACATTTACGCAAACTTTCCAAAATGTATCTGTCTCCATCACTGACCATCTAGGGCTTTTAGGCGTAACTGTAACATCCAGTTTAAACTTCGGTCAACAAATTGTGTCCATGGCTCAAGTAGCTTCGAAAAAGTTGGGAATCATCTCGAAGGTACGGCAGTACGCAAGGTCGAATCAACGCGCTCAATCATAGACTTTCTCAAAACCTGGATTTCATGGGCGCTAGTTCGCGCATTGGATATATATTTCTCAACAACAGTGCTGTCATCAGCATATCCAATAATACCTGGAGTTAGGAGGTCATTAATGTGCAGCAAGAATAAAGTTGCAGAGAGAACAGATCCTTGAGGTACCCCAGCATTAATTGCCATTAGGTCAGAGGAGTAGCCGTCTAAGACTACTTGAATCGACCGTTCCCTCAGAAAATCAGATATCCAGTCGCAGAGCCCGGTCGGTATGCCATATGCTGGAAGCTTGCTGAAGAGACATCATGCCAGACCCTGTCAAAAGCCTTGGATATGTCTAGGGATACAGCTTCACCATGACCCTCCAAGGCTTCACTCCATAAGTATGTGGCATACACGAGAAGATTGCCGGTCGAGCGTCCACTGCGGAAACCATATTGGCTATCGCTTAGGACCTCGTTGGTCTCAAGGTATGCCAGGAGTCGATTGTTCAATACACGTTCCATGACTTTGCAAAGTATGTAAGTGATTGAAATTGGTCGATAGTTGACAGGATCAGCACCTTCCCTTCTTCGGTACTGGTTGGACGTTAGCCAGCTTTCAGGATTTGGGGACTTTACCAGATTCCAAAGAAAGTCTAAAGAGACGCGTCAAAACGGGAGACAACTCAGCTGCGCAGCGTTTCAACACCACTGCAGGAATACCATCTGGACCGCTAGCCTTATTCTCGTCTAGGTGCAGCAAGCATTTAAGAACCTCCCTTTGGCGAATATGAACGGTACCCATTGTAGGACTGAACTGAGGTAATTGGGGTCGGATTTTTTCTTGGCTATCTAGACGAGAATTTTCCGCAAAGATACTGGCAAATAAATCGGCCTTTTCCTTAGCGGTGTGGGCCAGAGAACCGTCAGATTTCTGCAGAGGCGGCAGCGACGGGCGACAAAAGTTCATATCGACCAACTTGGCGAAGGACCAGAAAGCTTTGCTTCCCGAGGGGTATGAGGCTATTCTGTCTCCGATACAGCCTATGTGGGCGAAACGAGCTCTTTTGATCACCTTCTTGCAGGACTTGGCGGCAGCATTGTATCTCTTCTTGTGTTCATGAGAATCCACGGCTTTGCTTCTGCGAGCGGTTGCCCAGGCTTTGTACGCTTTTCAGCGGAAAAGCATTCAGCACTAAACCATGGGCGAGCTTTGGTTTCAAGGGATAGATCAGCGTAGGGAATGAAGAACTCCATTGCTTGACCTACCACACTTGAGACTGCATCAGCGCAGCACGATGGATCGGTTGATGTAAAACAAGCTTGCCGCCACGGATAAGATGCGAAGAAATGTCGCATTTCATCCCAATCTGCCGACTTGTAACGCCATACTCGCCTAGAACCACTTGGTTGGGTATCAGGTGGCGAGTACTGCGATACAGATTTCACCAGACAGTGATTGGATGTCCCTAAGGGTGCAGTGACGGACACCGAATATCTGTCCGGATCGGTAGTCAGCAGAAGGTCCAGGCAGTAAGCAGTGTGGCCAGTAACGTCTGGGATGCGCGTAGGCTCGTCAACAAGCTGAGAGAGGCCATGAGTGAGCGAAAACTTAAAAGCCTCTCTACCAGCATGGTCAATGTCCTGAAACAGGAACACCAACTGCGCTGTGGGAAAACGTTGCTGAACCTTGTCCGCTGTACTGCTGTGATAATCTGATAAATACCAGCGTATACCATTTGGTCTAGGCCGGTATCTATGTGAACCCACATAACTGAAAGGTCCGGCACTTCTAAGTAACGGAGATGCTGACAACAGATCTTGTCACTGGCATACATGCACACCCCGGCGTGCGGGTGGAATTTGGACTCCAGGATGTAACCTGGGTAGCAAAGGTATGCCGAGTCTGACGGATCACAGATCTGCGTCTCCGTTAGGAAGAGTAGGTGGGGTCTCTCCGTCTCGAGGTGGTGGTGGACATCATTGAGATTGGAGTGCACTCCTCGGATGTTACAGAAGTGCACTTTAAACGAGAGGTGTGTTACCTTACTCTTCTTTGGACTTTTCATTAGTTTTGGAGTGGAGTGAATAGGGAGGAGAAGAGAAGTTGAGTGAAGCGCTGCAAATGGAACCAAGCAACTCGATAGGGGTAACGCACTTTGGGAAACTCGCTTGGAGACTGCGGGGACGCCCGAGCCCCCCGAGTTCGCCATCGGGCCCTTTAAAGCCGGCACGATGGAGCCTCCCGGGATTTTTCGCGAGGTGGCGGGGCAGCCTTTTGCATGTGGCCCCCTACTACCTGCGGTCGGCCAGCGGTGCACCATGCTTCAGATCCCGCTACCCTCCAAAACGAGTTACACGGTGAGTCATTATCCTACTAGTTGAAAGCAGTTCTCCGATGCAGCACGATTACTCAGACCTATCCTCCTCAATGGCTACACTAGACATAATGCCGGAACGCAACTAGGTTACGTGGCGGCATGGTTTTGTCTAGTGGGTGGTGACAAGCCACGGCCGAAGCTTACCACCAGATTTTACTGCTCGTTTAGCACCACCCAGGGACCACGCACAAGGCATCGAGAGCTAAACCTTGCGGACGCGAGAAGTTTTCAGTCCCCAAAAAATCCTGACTTCAGTCCTGGTTCTTTCAAGCGTCAAGTGAATAGATTTCTTGTGGATGACCTTGATCTTGATGATAATTTTTTTTTTTTTTGATATATGGAAGATAACCGTCCCTGGATATTTATAAACATAATGTTCATGTTTTATTCTAATTAATTTCTAGTTGGCAGCCGTATTGTCTCCGGTTGGGAGGCAGCACCTGGACAATTCCCGTTCCAGCTGTCACTGCGCATGGTCAACAATAATGGAGGAGTCACAGCCTGCGGAGCGTCCATCATCCACGAGAAGTGGGGGATGACCGCTGCCCATTGCACTGCCCTGTAAGTAAATCATTTTACTATGTATTAGGTTTTAGCTTCGTTTTCTAGCAATCAGAGGAATGATAATTTAATATAGAACAGTAATTTCCATAAAATACTTCAAAATATAACAACGTTAATACAGTGGTGGTTATCCCGACTAACATTTTCAAATTGATGATTGCATAGCTTATATACCTACCATTGATTTTAAAACAATATTCATTATACAGGTTGATTTTAAAAATGTATCATCAAACCAACTAGCATGAACTCTTTGACTTTACAGATGTTATAACAGTAAAAATCTATGGTGATTAGTATAATCGCTTAAAAGCGTTAAATAATAATGTCGTTGGAAATCTAGACAAAGACATATGCAGTCAAGGTTACCTTATCGAAAAGAATCAGATTAAGTATGATCAATTATTTCGTGTCCTTCCAGACGCACAACCATTGTCATTCGCGCCGGCACAGTAAACCTCACTCGCCCGTCCGTTCTCTTCGAGACCACAGAGTATTACAACCATCCTTCCTACAACGATGCAATCCAGTCCATTGTGCAGGCCAACGACATTGCTCTGCTCAAATTCCCAATCAAATTGAAGTTCAATGGTAAGTGAATGCCTAATATATGTTCCCAATTAGCCGGGTTTTTTGTCGGCCAAATTTGTGAATTTGGGAAATTTGTTAACTTTCTTACTAATTGCGATTGCATTTAAAATTTTCCTATATCTGATTACAGAACTAATCCAGCCGATCAGGCTGCAGCGTGATGAGCACAAGAATTTGAACTACGACGGAGTGCGTATGGAGGCAGCTGGCTGGGGACAGACCTGGACTCAGGGTAAGTGTTAAATACCTCCTGGCTAGTGGGATATCCTAATTGATCTCAAAAGATCTAAAGGATCATATGTGAAATTTTACCTTATGCATTTGATCACAGTTTCACCTGATAATAAGTAATCATGAGTTCGAAAGGGAAGGTGAATGAACTGGTTTTGTCATAAAATATTTCGTAAACACTTCACCGTGGATTCGGTGTTGTGTGGCAGCAGTTTTAGACAATGGTCACAAGCCAAAAGTAAAAAGAACAACAAAAAAGAAGCTTGATCTTGTCAGTTTTAACGACAATATTATAGTTTTGTTATAGGTACCGATTATTTAAACAAAAATATATATGTTTCGCCTAATCAAAAAATAACGTTTTATAACGGCATCAATGCTTGGTAAGAAAACTATAATGGTTTTGTTAACAATACAGGTACATCTCCTGAAAACATGAACTGGGTGTACCTCCTCGGAAACAGCAACGCGGCTTGCCGACTGGCATTCAATTTCAGCCCCATCATCGTGGACTCCACTATTTGTGCCTCAGGGTACAACGTCACCAGTCAGTCTACTTGCCAGGTAAGATGGATTGATTGTAGAGCTTAGGGTCTAGAGTCTTTGGTATTTATGGGTCTTGTAATTTTGTTCGTGATTGTCATTTTTATTAGTGGCTACAACAGAGTTTGACTTCAACTACGCCTACGATAGATATCTATACCCGGCGCGGCGAACCTTGATCCCTATGACACTGACAGTAATTTCCACAACATTACCTTGTAGTGCCGTCACCGTTACCTTAGAATCGTATTGGAGGCTTCTAAAAATGGCATTTATTTATTTTACGTAGCTATATTCCAATAAAATGATATTCCGTTGGAATTATAACGTATAAATGGTATGATTTAATAAATACCCTACGAAGTAACTTTTCCAGAACGTAAACGTAAAGTGTGATTGTGATAATTTCTTGCAAATGTTATGAATTGTTATAATTCCAACGGAATATCATTTTATTGGAATATAGCTACGTACAATTAATAAATGCCATTTTTAGTGACGCCACTACAAGGTTATGTTGTGGAAATTACTGTTAGTGTCATAGGGATCAAGGTTCGCCGCGCCGGGTATAAGTGACAGATCATGTGGAGTTACAGCTGCGAAAAATCTCAGAGAACAGGCAGTAACTTTATCCATATTTTAAAATTATGAGATCTTGTACAGTATTACTTTCCATAGAAAACCTTATTTCATTCAAAGTTTGAAAACAAAACGAAAGTAGATTTAGCTAAGAGATGCGTTTACATAACCAACAAAATGCTACCTACTATAATTTAAGGCAATAATTTGCAAAAACTACATGATTCTGTTTATGTTTTCCTTCAGGGTGACAGTGGCGGCACTCTAACTGTGTATGAGGAAGACGGCATCCGCACACTGGTCGGAGTGACATCGTTCGTCTCCGGAAGTGGCTGTCACACAAACGTCCCTGCTGGTGAGTTCCCTTGTTATGCAATTTATCCTACAGAATTCACGGTTACAAATACGCTCTCGCACATCTTACATAATCATATTATATCCTACAAAGTTTTTAAGTAAAAAAACTGTATGGGTTGTGTAATGTATCTGCTGTCATCATCTGTACATCATATTAGATGAACCTGTAAATTTTATTTTTTTATTTTCAGGGTTCATCCGTCCTGGTCATTATCACGATTGGTACCGACAAGTCACTGGCATTGACTTCGACTGGGAGCCTGTAGCAGAAGAATCTTCTGAGGAAGATGCAGCAACTACCCCCGCCCCAGAGGAATCTTCCGAAGAAGTGAAACCAACAAAAGCCCCTGAAGTATCCTCGGAAGAAAGCTCTGAAAGTTCCAGCAACAGCTCGGAGCCTTCCAACAGCTCTAGCTCTGAAAGTTCCAGCAACAGCTCGGAGCCTTCCAGCAGCTCTAGCTCTGAAAGTTCCAGCAACAGCTCGGAGCCTTCCAGCAGCTCTAGCTCTGAAAGTTCCATCCACAGCTCGGAACCTTCCAGCAGCTCTAGCTCTGAATCTGATTCCAATGAATAAATAAATTTATTGTTTGTATAACAAATGAAACAATGTTTTTGTATTTTTCCATAGTTCAATTAATTAACCTTTTATAGTTGTAGTGTTCCAAACGCGTTACAAAGGCGTCGGAGAATAGGACCGAGTGAAAACGGAAAAGTCAGTGGGACCGGTAGACACAAATTAGGAAATAGGATCAAGGGAGAACGAAAAAATTTCACCGTTAGACATAGGTGTTAGGGCTCAATAACTAAGTAAGTTATTTATTTGTATTGTTAAAGTTGGAAACCATTTCAAATGATGATGCGTTGTTAAACGATATTAGTGGCATTGTCAGACAAGTTAGAGCGCGGTTTGCCTTATCGGGCGACAAAACGGTTAAGCGCGGCAAGGTAAGCCTTCTTCGTAAGTTACGTAACAAGCTCCAAGCAAACAGCTTTTATAGCCAGATAGACAAAGATGTACAGGTAGGATTTAAATATATAATCTCTACGGTCGGATATTAATATTGGCCGGTCATAGTCTGCACTATTTATAAATAGAAATTCTAGAGGAGTCCTCTAAAGAATGTAATGCATGTACCTATTGATTTTAATTCAAACCTAGATAAACTCATGTCACCTAGAGGTCAATAATTTTGTCTAATTAAAGCCATGAAACAAAGTCTCGGTAAAGTGATTTTTACCATGGAATACAATATGTTATATTGTAGTGACACAGCCAGATGTCAAGTTTGCCGTCCATACGAATAATATCGTTACGATCCATAAGATGAAACCAGTTTAGAATTGCTAGACTTTTTAATTTTGGTTCGTTTTGTTATGGTGCGTACAGATTGCTAGTAATGCAACTAGTAATGTTACCTGCAAAAAAAGTTCCCATGATTTGGACGCCTCTCGAGCGCGGACTGAGCCGCAGTAGAGCACGCTCGTGGCCTGCTCTAAGCTGTCCGTACATTTTCTGTTTTTTGAATAACATCAAAAAATGCTCGATGCTCAATTTGGACGGGCTTTCGTGCGCCCGTCCTAATTGCGCGAGCACCGCTCGCGAGCACGAATTGCGCCTGAATTAGTGAGACTTGCACCTGTGTGCGTGACGCTCGTAGCCTGCTCGACGCAATCCGTGAATTGTCGGTTTTTTAGACGACATCAAAGGGACTCGGATTGCAAACTGGATAATTACGAGAGCAACTTGAAAATGTGATTTTTTGTTTGTTAAGATATCGTAAAGATTTTGATGTCAAATGAAAGCTATGGGTATAAAACAAATTTATCCATTTGACTCATGTTAATCAGTTTACTCGTTTAGGAGATAATTTAAGAATTAATTTGTATCGTGAAAATGTAAACAATCAGAACTTTTTAAGTTTTTGTTTTCTCAACTGTAAGCCTTCTCTCCTTTTATAAATTCTGTGCGACACCAACTTCGCGGTCTTCGGAGTTTTTTTATATGAGTTCAACGATTAGCTTTTGCTCATGACTCCGTACGCGGATAAACATTGTCTGTCTAGTATCCAAAGCGTAAGTTCTTAAGCAAACTTTATTTGGCCTAGATAATGTGGACCTCGTGTGATCTATTAATTTTGTGAAGTGTCACGGAGAGAGGTATTATGAAACGCAGAGCATTAAAAAACCAACTTCACTAACTTTTTTTAATACTTGTCAAAACTTTGGCTGAAGTGAAATGTCATCTACGTAGGTATATATCCTCCGCTTTCATACATATTTTTTTAAGTAGGTACTGAATCGATTTCCATTAAATTTCTATGGGCCACCTCTGACTAATTGTGATCTATCAAATGAAACAAGAATCATCCAAATCGATTCATAATTGACCAATTGATTAAGTAACAAACATACAGACGATTTGATAACCTCTTCCTTTTGGAAGTCGGTTGAAAAGAACGTGTGCGGCGACGGACCGTGCTCGCGACGAAATACGGAAAAAATCTTACTCAGGATGCCCGTATTGAATTCCCAGTTCGTGCGCAATACACGTCCAAATACAGCGAGCGCAGGCATCGAGCGCTGGATATTACATTAGGTACTAGTTCCATTACACCAATGTGTAGGTAGGTACCCGCCTTTAGATTTCAGTGTAAGCATGCGTTGCGTGATGAATTCTTAACTTTCAGTTAATTTTACTCAGTAAATAATTAATATTTATGTTTTATTATATTTTTCTCTTCGTGTATGACCTCAAACTATAACGTCCTCGAATTTCGAAAGTGGCCCACCAGTCATCCTGTATTGCTTTCCGTTAACTGCCAATTAAAAAATATATAAAAAAATACTTAATAAAACGCAAGTTGATTGAAGATAAAAATATGCCTTTTTAGCAGTTATCTTATTTTAGTTAAAAAAAAATGACGAGGGGAACTAGGAACCATTAGTATTTCCAGCTTAATATATTATTTCTTCTTATAAATACACTGTAAGTATTTACAAGTATAGAATTAATATTTTAAGCTTTATTATTTTAATAAACTACATTTTTTTGCATGTCACTCAACGCATAGCATGGAGTGGGTTAAAGCTACTGTTACACATGCTACATGCTAAAAGCGTGCTATTTAGTATGCTCAAAAATCGCAAGCCTGTCGATTCACAAAGCGTGCTCAAAATGAGCATGCTTATATTGAGCAACATTTGGACACACATGCTACTACGTAGCAATTGCTCAATTGAAGCATGATTTCGTGCTTGAAATGAGCTTCTGTAACAGTAGCTTTAGTGTGAAACTTATAAGTTTTAATATAAAGGTGTGTCTGGCTTGTGTAATGCTAATTATGAATCTATGTTATGAATCGAATTCTTTTATTAATGCTATATTTATGCTATTCGCCCAAATACTTAAACAATCAAGTTTTCTACCACTTACGTTTCTGCAAATTTTTTTTCAAGTGTGATATCTTTCATTTTTGCTTCAGAGGCATTTCCGCTATCAGGTTTTGCAAATTCGACACTTCGGTTTCATAAACCTCTTTTTGTCTTTTAAACAAGCCGATATATTTGTTCTTGAGATTTCCTTGAATCTAAGTATCTTTTTAGCTTAGTTGGTGCCAGAGCACTATTTACTAAAATTTAATTATAAATGAGGCATCACGATGCGATATCTAATACAATAATTAATAATTTTGCGGAATCCTTTGACTTTTCTACAAAATCGTGTGTTATTTAATGAAACGGTGGTTAAAAGTTACAACACATGTGGAAGCTCCATGGATTTTAAAAGGTTTTTGTTTTTTTTTGGACGAAACAAACTTATTCTCAGTGTGAGGGTTCCAAGCAAGGACTGAGACTAGGTTATTTTACTAGGTTTATGACTAGGTTACTTACTTATACTTACGTTTAAAGTGGAAGGAAAATACAACTCCCTAGGTCACTGCTTTTTACTAACATTCCAAAAAAAGTACCCAATTAACCAGTAGAAAACGATGCGTTTATTGAAATCCTTATTTTTGTTATATTTTAATGTTACGGATGCGAAAGAAATTAACTTTCTTCAGGTGAGTGCGACAAATGTGAGTACCTACTTGTCCCCTACTAATAATAATCAAGTGATAGTTTGTGAGGATATGATTAATATTTATTATCACTTTTCAAAGCTGAATTTTGATGAATCTCCTAAACTACTTTTTATCTCGATAAAAATCGAGATCGAGAAAACAGAATCGGAATTAACGCGAGTGAAGCCGCAGAAAGCAGCTGATACCTATGAATATAATGAATGCTTTGATAAATGTTGAAAAAGCTATGTTAAACATGACAGATATTATTGTGGTTATTCAAGTTGTAAATAATAATACATACCTATACATATTCTTACTTTCACACCACATAAGCGTACCCAAATTAAGTTTATTTAAGAACTAGTGCTGTGGATAATCAATAATTTCTTAAATATACCTATAAATCAAAGGCGTAACTTAAATATCCATTCATCCATTACTTCACGATCAATATCAGTGCTTACACAAATATTCACTCTATCCGGGATTCAAACCTAGGACCCAGTTTTTCCCGGTACGGTAAAAGAAATCAAAACCAAAACGGTAGTTTTTTCATTTCTATGTTTATCTCCACTTCTGAAGTTATAAAATGACCGGATACTGATTACTTTAAACAAGCCGACAATTTCAAATAACTTAGTTATAGAATGTGGCTAACATTGATATATTTAACATCCTAAGTTCTTAGTGAGGATGATGTACCTATAAAGATACCTAGTCGTAATGCAGTACCGGCATTACGCGCATGCGTGAGTGTTGCCATGTAAAAAGTCACATTTCTTATACCTACTCCACTATCTAAAAAAAATATTTTTTTTTCAGGATAATATTATTAAAATAATAATTTTACGTTAGTTGCGTTAGTATAAAAATAATAAAAAAATATGTAAAGTTAATAAAGTCAATGCTAATTAGAAATTTACAATGACTAAGCTAATAACGTAACTTTTTTGTAACGTAACTTAATTTAGAGCGATAAAACTATCTGCTTATATTGTATTACTTTTTCTTTAATTCTATGTTTGTAATGGGCTTACTATGAAACATACAGACTCTTTCCAATAAAATCTAATTTGACCCGATTTTACCATCTACTTACTGCTTAACTAAGTATAATTTTTGATTTAAGTTATAAGTTTATTTATAATAAAAAATAAAGTTAAAGTTACATATATAAGTTTATTTATAATAAATTTGTCTCACGTTTTCACCATTGAATAGAAAAAAAAATAAAATGGATATATCACATAAAATTACATTTTTCATTTTAAATGGACGACGTCTTTAAAATCCGTAAAAATTTTTATGTACACCATGAAATGCACAAAAAAAATCTATCATATCTAAGCAATCATAAAACCGGTTTTATTTTATTTATGTTACGTTTAATATTTTATTTCTTTAATTCATATTAGTTTCCCATTTGAATTGTCTAAATCTTATTAAGTTGCCATTGTATCTATATTTTGGAATAGTGTTTTATTTTTATTTTTTTATTTTATTTTATTAAGAAAACCAATAGCGTGACATATAGTTTGACAAATTGAAGTAATTAAAAGTAAAGCCAATAACAGGTTTCCCTACAAAACTACATAACAAAGTAAATTCCATCCATCTTAGTTATCATCAATTAAAAATCAAGTGGCTTAATACTTTGTGAAATTCTTTACAACTATACAAGAAAAAAAAAATACAGTAACAATAAATAAAAGCATAAAAAAGTCTAATAGCAACCAAAGGTCACAAGTATACGAGCTTAAGAAAAACACTTTGATCCTTGATCCATTTCTGGCAATAATCGATGTGGTTAAATAATTTTGAATCCAAATATACACATCAATTCGCGTCGCGGGCGTTGTGGCGGTCAGTCGTGTCACAAACTTATTAAGTTTTACCCTTGACTCATTTAATAGAAATTCAACCTAGTGTACAGTGAAATCGAGCACCTTTTTGTGCAAACGAAACGACTCCAACCGTATTCACTCGTCTTGTGCGTTGTCATCGTATCGCACCAAGGCTCGCTGTCCACTGTAAGCGATAATATATAAGTAGCTCCACTACTCTCAATTTGTTATCACTGTATCGCACTAAGGTACGCCGCCTAATAAAATGTCATCGAAGTGCAGCGGTTGCAACGGGGAAATTAAGACCCTCGAATATATGGAATGCTGCGATTGTAATCAAACATTCGATCTGATCTGTGTTAACATTGAAAAAATAGACTATGCAAATTACCCAGACTCCTATAAAGACACATGGAAGTGCCCAAAATGCAAATCTGCACTCCCAAAGACGAATAATGCCAATACTCCAATTCGAGGTAATAACAATCTTGATCAAACTTTTACTCCTATACTTAGCAACATCAACACAAACTGCAGGAGAGGCTGCAACAAATCAGCACCGGAGGCTGAATCTATTAACAATTCCAAACTTTTAGAGGAAATCAGAGCTTTGAGGGAAGACTTAAATACCAAATTTTCATCAGTGACCGAAGCCCTTTCCCGAATTAAAACTCTGGAACACAATTTAACCGAAAAAGATAAAGAGATATTGATTCTTAAAGCACAAGTAGCGCAGTTAGAAATCGATGCGGATAAACAGGCTCAAACTTATATCCGCAACGAAGTTGAGATTATTGGTATAAAAGAAACCGTCAATGAAAATCTATTTCACATCGCTTCCTTAACAGCCAAAAAAGCTGGGATTGATCTAAAAGAAGAAGATATAGACGACGTTTATCGTGCCGGAGCTTCACGTCGACCATCCGATCCTGCGAAACCTCTGCAGTCACGACCCATAGTAGTCCGATTTCTTCGCCGTCGTATGCGGGACCTTTTCCTGAAAGCAACAAAAACAAGAAAACCTATCATGACGGACCAAATTGTTCTTGGCCCCAGCAACAATATTTACATTAATGAACGACTGACTGGATCGGATGTTATTTCGAGAAGCTAGAACCCGTTGTCACGAAAATGGATTTCGCTTTTGCTGGACAAATGGCGGCAACATTTTTGTGCGGAAAGCCGAAAAAAGTCCAGTTACACAAATCAGAACTTCTTCTGACATCGATCTACATGTTGGACCAGCTGCTGCTCCGTCTCCCAACGTCTCTGCCTAATCCATCACAATTGGTATTTAGTTATATTTGTTTCATTTACTTGTTATTCATTGATATAATTTTACTAAGTTTACATTCAATATCACACACACATTTACATACGTTCTTTATCAAATTTAATCTTTATATGCTCTTGCTGAAATTTAAATTCTATATATTTTATCCTATTTCACACTTTGCTCATAATTTTTTTCATGGCTCTAAAAGTTGCTTTCTTAGTAATCATTTAAATGCGCTCCGTCTTATTTTTGATTATGGATAACATACAAGTACAGGAAGATTTAGATAGAACATTCTTAGTAAACTGCACGATTTTAAATACAGTTGAGCAAAGTGTGAGCTATATCCGTGATAAGTATAACTTGAGAATACTACCTTATAACATAAGAAGTATTGATTGTAACTTCGATCAATTTACTGTCTCCCTTAAGCGAACAAAAACAGTGTTCGATATTATAGTTCTCACCGAGTGCTGGCTTAATGACAATACAATAATCCCCTTAATCGATGGCTATACTACCTTCAGGTCGACAAGAATTATTAACAAGGCATGTGGTGTTGTTATTTACGTTAAATCTGGCTGGTGTGCTCATTCAACCGAACGAGTACTCCATGGTGGAAACTGTTTAGTTTTAGATATTCCTGATAAACTTTCATTAATAGGCATATACCGGTCCCCCTCCTTTAGAGACATCAATATCTTCCTGGAAGATCTTGATACAGTTTTGGAAGATTTAAAAACGAATAAATCATTAATCCTTGCTGGTGACATAAACATCAATATCCTTCCATCGGCAGATTCTCCAGATAAAGAGAAATACTTGAGTTTGTTGGCCACCCATGGTCTTCTTCAATTGATTGACAAGCCCACTCGCAAGGACAGTTGTCTCGATCACTTGTTCATCAAACCTTTTTGTAACCATGTTAGCCTCGTTTGCAAAAATTCATCTACAGACCACGACATTGTTATAGCGGGTCTAAACAGTGAATCCCGGAAAACTTCAAAGCCATCGAGAAAGGCTTATAAAATAAACGAAGATGGTGTTCTTGCAGATCTTCAAAGAACAGACTGGACCCCGGTCCTCACTGTAACCACCGCTTCAGAATCTGCCAAAATATTTTCAGATACTATTGAGGCTATTTATGAGAAAAATAAAAGAGATGTAATTATAAGCCGTTCCAAATTTAATTTGCAACCCTGGATCACACCCGGCCTTATCAAATGTATGAGACACAGGGACGCGCTTCACGCAAAAGCAAAAAACACTCCAACAGATCCTATTAGCCTTACTATTTATAAACGTTACAGGAATTTCCTCTCAAATCTTTTGCACAATTTAAAAAAAGAATATCAAAAGACTTTAATTGAGGAGTCCAAAAACAACCCAAGAAATTTGTGGAAGACAATAAAAGATATCTGCCATATTACCCAAACTAAGAACAAAAACGAAGAACTTTTACTATCACATTCAAGCCAACAAGAATCGATCGACGAGTGTAACAAATACTTTTCGTCCGTGGGTTTCTGTCTTGCTAAAAGGATTCTGGAGCAACTTAATGAGACCGAAACATCATTAACTTCTAAACTAAATCTGCGCAATTATTCGAATGTAAGTTTCTTTATGGCACCAACTGACGAAAAAGAAATCGCAGCTCTCATTACTCAGCTAAAGAATTCAAGTGCTCCGGGGATAGATGGAATTAATAATCGCTCACTAAAAAAAATAAAAGACTTCATCCTTACTCCTCTAGCACACATCTTCAATCTGAGTTTTTCTACTGGAGAATTTCCAGATATATGGAAAACGGCGGCCATCATCCCAATACACAAGAATGGGTCTAAGTCTGATCCCTCTAACTACCGGCCCATATCGCTACTACCTTCTATATCGAAACTTCTTGAGAAACTCGTGAACTTGCGTCTCACCAAGTACCTTGAAACTCATAAAATGTTGTATAAGCGGCAGTTCGGATTCCGACATAATAAATCCACTTTGGATGCAGTTAGTGCCATTACAACTGAAGTCTCTAATCAACTTGACAGTGGAAATCGATGCTTGGGGGTATTCCTTGACCTAGCAAAGGCTTTCGACACGGTGTCTACAGCAATCTTATTACGCAAACTCGAACACACTGGAATCCGGGGCATAGCCCTTGATTGGTTCAAATCATACCTCACGAATCGTAAACATCGTACTAAGATCAATGAAATGATAAGCGCAGACAATGAAACTCACTACGGCTTGCCACAAGGCAGCATTCTCGCCCCCACTCTTTTCTTAGTCTACTTGAACGATATTCAGTCACTGGATCTTCTTAATGCTAAAATTTACTGTTACGCTGACGATACTGCGGTGGTTTTTTGGGGACGTACTTGGAATGAAGTTAAACGTCACGCCGAGAGTGGAATGGCCCAGGTTCAGCACTGGTTAAACGCTCATCTTTTAACTCTAAACACCGACAAAACTAAATTTATACCTTTTTCCAAAACTATATCTTCAGCACCACCTAATTCTTTTAGTTTAATTATTCATTTATCAACAAATTGCCTCAGGTCAGGTTCAACTTGCATTTGTACTGGTATTGATCGTTCTGCTGATATTAAATACCTCGGTGTCTTCTTAGATGAAAGGCTATCCTTTAAAGCCCATATTGATCATGTGTCGGGAAGAATACGCAAGTTGTGTAACATCATGAGAAAACTGAGACACTGTGTCGAAAGAAGGCTGATTATTAATATCTACATCTCATTATGCCAATCTTTAATTTTATATTGCCTCCCGGTATGGGGTGGTGCAGCGAAAACAGTCATGTTGAAAGTCGAAAGAAGTCAACGGGCGGTTTTGAAAACGATATTCGGTTTCAGATATAAATACCCTACGGCTCTCCTTTACAAACAAAGTCAATTACTCAGTGTTCGACGCCTTTATATTTTCAGAAGTGTGCTATCATACCACAACTTAGTTGTAAAGCTACCTAACTATTCCTCGATACTGAAAAAAAGAGTTTATAAGGCCCCAACCCCCAAAATATATTCTGCTTTCGCAAAAAGGCACAGCACTTTTTTACATCCGCATTTATATAACGTTGTTGCATCAAAATGCAATATTCGGAATCATCCGATAAATGAAATAAAGAAAAGAGTCTTTGACTGGTTGGTTTGCCTCGATTATGAATACACAGAAACGTTACTCTCATCCACCCTATAATCTTCATCTTGTTATTTACCGGAATTAAAATTTAGAAGCAATATTAAGTAATGATATTCATACTATCTTATTTTTCACTAGTTACATACCCATGAATCATTTCATTACGTAAAAGTTATTTAAATAATTCAAATTATTTAATTTTACCTAAACTTATATCGAACACTCATGATTAATTTTATAATTTTCAAATATTTAAACTCGAGAAAAATAATATATCAATGCAATAACTTAACTAATTCTAATTTTAACTCAATTAATTTTATTTTTATCAATACACTCACAAAAAAAAAAAAATACTTCACCTAATAATTATTTCATTTTTTACTTTGTAACTGTACAATTAGTGGATTGAATTTATAAGGAAACAATAAACATGTATATTCAATGCAAACCTAATTAAGTATTTTATCACTGTACTTACTGTAAAATAAAATACATCGCTACCCGCTATCGCGACAGTATAGCTTGCAATGGTAAACGTACCGGGTCCCCGCGATACAGGTTCGCCTAGTGCGGGGTCCGCTAGTCAATGTATGGTACTGCAAACTACCCTCATCTTATATTTAGTCTGTATTTACACTAAGTTAAATATTGTAGCACTTAAATATGTAATTAATTGTATTAGTAAGTTAAGTTTGCGATGTACAGTTTGCTTTTTGGTAAATAAAGGATTTTAGATTTTTTTGATTTTGACATAAGAATCACCAAACACAACTATTTCACAACTTTCAATTAATAAGGTGGGAATGCAAATCACCCATAATTATAACATAAACACTTCTATCATCAAACTAATTTGTCTTAAAAAAACTAATAATAATGTGAGGTTACCTTTTGCTTGATATCAAAACATTTGAATCACAAGACTAAACTAAATTTATCTATTAGAAGCGAGTTCAAAAAAATTGAATTTTTTGAGATTTAATTAAACAAAAAACAATCGAAAAACCAAAACGAAATACCTGTGAATGAATTACGGATACTCCAAAGTGGCAACACCACGCAATTCTACAGCGCGCGCGCGAATATCCCCCAATTCAACATGGCGATCGCTCTGTGAGCGCGCCTTGCATCATATTCCCGGAAAACCTCTGCCACATTCCTATTTAAAAAAAATACTAACTAGTGTTGTTATTAAAGTTAAAAATGTTATAGTGTTGTGCGTGGTCTTGTTAAAGTGATTTGTTGTGTGTCAGTGCATTCTTGTTTTGTTGCATGAGTGTCTCAGATGGTCTGGTGGGCATCGCGAGGGACGATGGACGAGATTCTCCAGCGAGCACTGAGCAGCTAACGTTAGTAACACTTCTATCTATCTGATAATAATAAGCCACCATACCCGGAAACGGAAGTGAGCGTAGGTATTCTTAGTCTTGACAGATTGGCAGGATGCATTTTGTATTTCAAAATAGGAATTCATTTAAAAATGTTGGCTAAGTGCATACAGTCGTTTATTGTTATATTATTACGCTGTAACTAAGTATACAATAATGTTGTATTTTTAGTAAGGAATGGTTAAATAAAAGAAACAGGCATCGCGTAATTAGTAATAGAAGGGGTAAGTAGCCATCTGCATATAAGTAAGAAAGAAAACTTCGTGTAGTTACGCTATCACATTAGTCTATAGTAGTTTTTACTCCAATTTACTAGTTTCTTTAGTTTGCATATTTATTTTTACGCGCTTTTGTGTACAGCAGTAACTTCCTGAAAAACAGAGACAACTTTACAAACTCGCCTCAAAAGAAAAATGCGTAGCCGTATATGTTCAAATAATAATAAAAAATAACTATTATTTTCCAGATAAAGAATATAAAAAACCCTAGCTTATGATTAACAACAACTTTAACTGAGCATTATTAGAGACTGAAGTTATGTATGTATAGGTAGTAAAAACATTCATAAATAAAATAGACGGTTTTCCTTTGCGTTGAGTACAACTAGTATAGAAGTTTATGTAGAGGCAATAAAAAGAAGGTTAATCTTACAGACACTCGTTTGGTGTTAAAGCAAATTCAGAGTTCCTCAGGGTTCTTACTTCGACCTCATTTTTGGGTTCCCTGTCATATTCACGTATTCTAAAAGTCTTTTATTATGACTTTCAACTCCAACTCTACTATTTTTTACCAAGTTCTTTCTCTAAACATTTTTTTGTTTCATTGTGTAATTGTACCTAATCTTGGCAAAAACTTTTTTGAAGAGCGAAAATGCTTCTAATTTAGGCGGTAATAACCATAGAAATATGTTGATAAATATCGCTGGAATATTTAGACGTTTTCATATTCGTGGGAAACAAAGAGAAGGGTTTTTACGCTTTTCATAATAACCTTAAATCGTATATTACTTACCTCACTACTACAGAATAAGAAATTTGCGTATATAAAACTATAGTTATGTTACTATTTAAGATACCGTAGATGCCGCTTAAGGTCGGATTACAGTCTTGCACTTGTGAAATAAGAAAGAGATGCGGATTGAAAGAAGACGTAATAAGTAAGATTGAAAAGGGTAGCTAAGGTGGTTTGGACTTTTAGAGAGGATGAGTGAAAGTAGATTTACGAAAGAGGTGTACAGAGCACGATTGGATGGTCATGTCGGAAGGGGCCGCCCTAGGCGAAACTATGCCGACCAAATTGGCGACATACTTAAAAAGGGCCTAGTTAAAAGTACTCGTAACCGGTGATCATGTATGAAACGATTGATGAACGTGGAGGAAGCGAAAGAGGTATGTCTAGATCGGAGCAGTTGGCATTCCTTAGTCTCTGCCTACCCCAAAGGGTAGGCAGAGACTAAGGCCTGATGTTATGTTTTTTTTTTTATATTCTTGCCACCCCTTTATCCTTAAGGTGGACCTCAGTTTAGTGATGGAACTCCTTTACGGTTCGCTTTCGTAAAAAATCTGTCACAAAATTTTGAGTAATTGATGTAAATAGCAAATTCGGGTACTGATAAAGATTAAAAAAAAATTGTGCTGGTCGGAAGTCCAGTTTTGTAGAAATTGTCAGCAACTACCTAGTAATCTGATTTTAATAAAAACAAAATAACTGCCAATCAAAAAATAAATAACAAGAACAGTGCTACTGGTTCTTTAGATTTTTTTACACGTTAGGTACGTTTTCAATTATTAAAATAAATGTAAGTATGTAAAAAAAATCTTTGATACTTGCTGAGGTTAAAACTGCTACATGGTTTTAAGTTTTTGAACTGTCACTGTCGCGTCGTTAGATTTGTCACAAGTAAGCGCAACTCTATATTGAAAAATCATGTACTTAGGTACGGGTTAACGAACGCGACACATTAAAAGCAAGTTTTCCCCTTTTTTGATCTTACAGATGCTGTGTATTAAATGAGCTTAAAAATTTGATTAAATATGAAAACATCATCAAAATTGGTTGAAAAATTACGAGAAAATTTACACTTTTATTTTAAAAGTAGTGTTATCCAGCACCTTATTTTTTGAAGTGAGTTAAAACGTTAGTTAGTAAGTACTTGAGTTTTATGGTTTTACTGATTACTGTTAAAAGAGCAATTTTCTCATTAAACACAGGAAACATCGCAACGCGGCGTCATAAACGCGACTAAATGATGGCGCAAGCGACGCAGTGACGCATTTGGCGGAATATTCCTTTTTAAAAAACTAGGTCTTATTTAAAACCCTGGTTCATACGTGTGACAAACGCAGAATTGGTTCGAACACGCGTATTGAATCCACTAAGGCCATTCTTTTGGCAGCCACCCATAACCAGACGGATTCTGGTGAGAGAAAGAGACAGCGAATGTATTTACACGCGGATATCCCGGTCACTCCGTGGAAGTTGCTCTAGTTTCGCAGGTCAGGGTAGGGTAGCTGGCAGGTCTCCAAATATGACTCTACGTCAGATATGCGTAATTTTTCTTGAACTCTTTGTGGACTTTGGACCGGAATAATAACTTTACTTGTATGTACATGGACATTAAACAGTTTTTATGTTTTATTACCTATTAAAATTTATGTTTGTTTTCATATATTAACTAACATAATATACTAGTATGCGCAAAGATAAAACTGAGGAAACTGATTGAATGGTGCTGTCAATTACGAGGGATATTATGTTTCTTATAAATTGCCTTTAAAGGGCTGTATAAAGGGCAACAAGCTGAGGGTTCGGTGTTCGGATTTTAGGTTATAAGTTTGACACTTGTAACTGATTTGCTGTCGTAACCACACGGATGAAACTATTTGAGGGTAACTTTTAATCGAAAGATTTCTCTGTCCAGATGATTGGTTTAGCTTTCTTTGGCCCTCAATGGATGGCTGATAAAGTGTCGTGAAGAGTTCATAATTTTGATAGTACCTATATTTGTTGTCAAGAGCATTTTTGATATCACTCACTGAATAGGAAATTTCTTTATTTCAAAATGATAACGTTTATTGTGTTTTGCATTATTAATATATCAGTTTAGCAGATACAACTGTTGTTTTCCAAACGTTTTAATTGACGAGTTTGGCTTTGCGAGAACTTTGAGAGAATCATAATCATAATGTACATTATTATTTTGGGGCTGTTTTAGCTGAAATCGTTTCATTACCTATTATTCATTATATATAAAAATCATTATACCAATCAAATAGAGTAACAAACATCCACACAAACTTACACGTGTATAATATTTTATTTTGCTTCCCCCACATACACGTTCTTCCCGTAGAACTATCTGAAAAAAACCGGATAAGAGCGAGTCACTCGTGAACGAAGGGTTCCGTCATGTACGTCCAATAAGACACTGATACTGATAGGACGTACTTCCATAATATGACACAGTAATTAGATTAGAACTTGCGCGATTTAATATGCCAACGGCGCCATACAGAAGGAAACTGCTGTGTGTCTGTCTTAAATATTTATTATTGATATTTGTTGTGATAGTGGCAACAGAAATACATTTTCTTTCAGTTTATGAGATACTCCCTGGTGATAGAAGGACCGCGAAGTCATACTGGGACTCTATTAGAGTGTAGTACCCAAAAAAAGGCTCTCTGAAATATTAGCTGAATTCACCTAGCAATTGTGCGTCCATCATTCAGTCCTCACGAAGTTTTAGATTTAAAATATAAGTAAAGCTATCTTCGGTTAAATATACGGCAGAGATCTGATTTTCTGTTCCCTTGATTCTTAGAACTTTACTAAACCTTCAAATATTTCCGGAACTCCATCTATGACTCGACAAAACTGATTTGTCATCATCATCTCCTGGCCCGCTTCCAAGGGGAATTTGTCCGACAACTTAAGACATGATGGCGTACAGGTGCCAATGACTGCATCTTTATTATTTATTATAGAAGTATGTACTTTTAATTTCTTGAGTTTCCGAATGTTTCTGCGTACATTGCGGGCAGTAGGGATGTTCCTTCCTAAAGGTACATCCCTACCGCTCCTGGATAAGCATGTCGTAAAAGGAGACTGATCCTGCTTGGATCATCTATCCTTCAACTTCCCTGATGAGGATGATCCAAGAAAGGAATCCTTCAGGGTCCATCTGGCTAACGACCAGCTTTCATATTAAATCTGCCGCCAAATATCACTGCTCCTGCAAGAATGTGTTCCTACAATATTTTATGAAGAGCAAGGTCCTTCCTGAATTCATATTCGGTCATCTTCGACCGTCGTTCGGTCATCGTTCACTTATCATGACCGAGGTTGAGGTCAAATGCGGGTCACATCTAAAAAATTACAATTATATTCTACATTCTATTATGGTGTCTTCACAGAAGCCATGGTTATGAATGACTGAGGTGGTAAGCGTCAGGTTGACAGATACAATACTATCAATCATCAATGCCATATGTTTCTCAGTCTACGAGCGTAGCGTATCATACAATGTTTAAGTTATTATAACAAGACAGGAGACAAAACTATCAGGAACAAAGTATGTACAATATGTATGTATGATTACATTTATTTGAATTTCAATACCTATTTATGTTATGGAGATGTTGCATTTCAATAATAAGATAATTTAACATAAAGGCAACATTTCAAATATAAGTTCTCTAGAACATAGTCAAAAGTGTTATTTTCATTCTCAGATCTTAGTGAATACTAGTTGTCTCAAATATTCAAGTTTTTTATTTTAAGATGGAACTATGTTTCTACCAATCTAATCTAAAATCTAATCTTTCAAAAGTCTCACATAAGAGTTTTAGGGTACTCAAATTGTAAAATTTAAATTCCCTGTATCTTCAACTTTACAGTTTTGGACAAAAATACCAAGACATTATTGAAATAAAAGATATTCTTATCAAGCCCCGGTTTTAAGCGCTGGTCACCAGGATGCCATCAATCCTAGGATAACGCAGTAAAGCAGACTCGAAGCGAGCGATCAAGGCGACGCCACTATTGGCTATTTGTAGAACGGCAAACATGCCATGACACACAACAAATACATTTGGAGTGGATACGCTTCATACGATTACCTCTATCGAACTCTTTAATGTAAAGTCTGGCCAGTTTTAGGCGGTGCTCATGTTTGCTGAGCGCTGGCTACAATTTCTGTAAACATTAGGCAATCGACATTACAATTTCTAGCCTCTAAGCCTTTAAGCCTCTCTAATGTCAAAGTTAGAGGCTGGAAAAACAGTGATGGGTAGCAGCTTTTTGTGTGAAGTCTCCAAATTGGGCATTAAAGAGACCTAAAATTGGAGTGTGTATTGAATTCAGCTCAAGAAGACACTATCGAACCAACTAAATCATGTGATAATTCATTTGAAACAGTCAAACTTATAAGGTCTGTCACTTATAATACACTTCGGACATTTTAGATACTGTACGAATTCTGTACTCAGTAATGAATGTCAGTGTCGAATGAAATGATAACGAGTTAGTCGCCAAAGGAACCTATCTTCAAGCAAATTTCGACCTACTAGCATTTAGACAGTTTGCCAAAATGAGCTTATGGTGGGTCATTATTCAATTGGTTCTATAGTACAGAATACGACATTTAAAGTCGACAGAACTTAATTGTTTAATGATTTTAAATAGGCCTTATTCCAAATCCATCACTAAGAATTGCAAGTCAAGTGTTTAGGTGTATTCAGAATTCAAAATAAATCATCGCTAAAAGAAAATAAAGATTATAAATAATTTATCTTTTACTCTAGAAACTTGTAGTATCAACGGATGTATCATAAATGTAGGCACTCTACCCAAAATTTTCTCTCCACGGTTTTGGAAAAACTAAGAAGCCACTTTAATGAAGTAAGAGATTTGCACTGCTGGATATCAAGTTAAAAAGTAATTCAAAATTTTCTGTTCATTTGCTATTAACTATTTAGATATGTTCGTGAATACGGAATTTCTTATCAAAATAAAAATAAAAAATTCGGTTAAGTTTTAGTAGTCCGAGCATTAATATCCAAAAACCCTCCTTTAATACACAGCTCCATTTCATTTTATACAACACTGCTGTTATATTCACTGTGAAGGTCAAAGTTGTTGATGTATGCATTACGATGAGCCGTAGCTTTCCACTTTTATATTTGTAGTGAACACACCGCGTCTGTTTGAATGTCACTTAATGGTAATTAAACAAAGCTCGCAATGTGATGAAATTATTAATTAGTTATAAAATATATGACGTTGATCATTTTACTCAGCGCCATCTACCGACTTGTGCTTGTAATTTGAGATAGAACTTAACGGGTTAACAATGTTTCGAATATCACAACAAAATTGCGCGCGACTTCGTTCGCTTTAAAGCTTCCATGTTGGATATCGTATTTCAAAGAGTAATTGCATTGAAAAAAGTACTGATCGATTAAAAAGACTTACTGCGCCATCTGGTGTAAAACTTGAAATTTAATTCGTGATGCAAATCTATCCAAGAACCAATATTTTTTTGAGATAAAAAGTAGCCTATTCCTAGCTATAAACTATTTCTGTACAAAATTTCATCACGATCCGTTCAGCTATTCTGTCGTGAATGAGGAACAAACCATCCATACAGCCACCTAAACTTTCAAATTTAAAACATAAGTAAGATATCAAAACAAGATCTATATATTATAACACATAGACAAAGTTGTCACGCATGACAAACATCTACAGATTATGCAACATGTTTTTAAGGACCGGGAAATAACACCGTACTGCTCGGCAGTACTGCCACCAACACTCGCTTACACATAAGGATTTCCCGCAGCAAATGCGCAAGCAAAAATAATCGTTTTAGACACACCATTGCTCACTTATCACTTAATTCTGTTTGTCACGATATACCCCTCAATTGCAAAATGGCGTAGAAAATAGACAGAAAATAGTTAAATAGCCGTTAAGTTAGCTTAAGTCACTCTATTATCCTTAAAATAATCCGCAGCTAATATAATGCACATAGAAATAGGAATAGAATTAATAGCATTTCATATATATATTTTTTTAATATTTATAAGTAGGCATGTAAAATAACTAGACAGAAAAGAGTATCCGTATTTAAAACAACTTATATTAAAGTTATAGTAACTGTGACGTGCCAAAAAATATAAGCACTTACCAAGTACCTACCGAGTGGTACTAACGAACACTGGCGCCCAATTTGGGACCCACTAGTCCTTATACGTAGGTATCTTCTGAATTATAAACTTTTCTAATCCCTAATCCTCGTATTAATGTAACTTAACTCACAAGTCCGGAACACAAGTAAGTTTATATGCTTATGTTATAGGCACTAGACACCGGACACTATTTATTTTTGCATAAAATACACAATACTCCCAGGTCAAACAAGCTAACATATTTATACACACAATAATATTTGAATTCTACGGGAATCGAATCGGTGATCATTGGAGTTTTGAAGCACACAGTACGCCATCACCACAGCTGTCGTCAAATAGAAGGTATATTTCTATAATATTTCCCACCGTCGCCTCTGACAGAATAGGCTACTGCCAGTAAAAGGTCACAGTAAAAGCACCCAATGTCGGAAGAAAAATACTCTGAATTCACCAATTAAATGTAGGTATTTATATAAACAAATAGTAGTTTATGAAACTGTCACATAATACCTAGTTATGTGCAGTTGCATACACTACTTTATCTAATCTCATACACTGAAGATATTTATTCCCGCCATTATCGCGCATGCGCCAAAACGCGCCGCGCGGCCACAGAATGTAACGGAGCGCGGCGCTCGCAGGACACAGAAAAAAAAATTAAATCTATGGTCTGTTATCTGTATCGAAATGAAAAAATTTTTTATTATAACATTGTATTGTTCGAGGTAGTGTGTTATAATTTCATTTTTTAATTTCATTTCGTTATACTATTTTAAAAAGTATGTCAATATAAATTCGTTCTGAGTTTTATATTTTGAATATTATGATATGAGAGTAGATAAAATATAATACGAGTGTGTAAGTCGATCAGTGGTAATGGTCATGATATAATTTGGAAAATAATTTTATTTTAAACGAGTGCATTCCCGCGACTTCTTAAAAAAAGCATAAACTGAAAAGCATAAACTGAAAAGTCCTATATTTCCCGTTCCCCTGAGCATTTTGGAAATTCCTTCCATATGGCAACCAGACACCCATTGAAGAACCTTTTTACCAAGTCTCATATCGAAGCACGCAAGGAATAAGATTTTCATACAAACTAAAAAGTCGTATATTCGTTCTGTTCTGTTTATTTTTGGTTCCAAATTTATAAAATTCTTTCGGTCCACAACTCTACACCTCCTAAGGAATGTATGTTCCTAATTTCAGTTCTCTACGTCCAGTAGTTAAGGTTGTACGTTGTCTGTCAGTCAGTAACGGAACAGTTTTGATATTAAAAGCTATTAACAATATTTGTAAATCAAACCTTAAAATAACTACGAGAAACAACCGCCCCGGGTTGACTTATTCTTAGGGTATCGTTTTATTCATCATAGGGTTTTACAGATCACTTAATGACGTCAAAACACACACAAAGTAAGACACAACTAAACAGAAAAACACCTTTGTTTTTTGTGAGTAATCAGCTTAATTATACAATGTCACAGCTCATCAACATAAAAGGTTGGTCAGGTCAAGGTCCCAATGGGCGCCAAAATCCGCACCACAACGAATAGAGCTGCAATTTGCCGACATTTTCCACATTATAACAGCGGTGCGCTCAGAACTTTTGTAGACTGAGCGGCGACTCGAGCTGCGTTCTTGTGAAACTAGGTCTTTTTGTTCGCAGCTACTTTTGCATAGCTGGCTTCTGATTTTGAATCTGTGGTTATCTTGTTTTCTTTTTTTTCTGTACAATAGACCTCTTTTGTTTTGAAAACTGAAATTAAGTGTTTTATGGCAACTAAAACTTTTTCTTTTTAGGAGTACGGTATGTATATCTGACTCTCGTTTTATTATTTTTATTTTGTATGTTATCTATCACTTACCTGCCATAAAAATAAAAATAAAATATGGAGTCTAATATTGATTTAATTTACCTCAGCTATTCATGATTTCATATATTTAAAATGTGGTAGGTACTTACAGCTGAAATAATTTTTAAATCGCGGCAGCTTCCGGGAGTTAAACGATAATTCCTGGTAACTGTCCCCCGCACCATGCTGAAATGCTGTGCGAAAATGTCCCGCTTGGGAATTAAAATTTAGAACTCTAGTAAAAAGAGAGCTTTTTGTCGTATTTGTGTCTTAATTATGTTTCACATGAACATCCACAAAAACTGCTCTTTATTGTTTGCAGAAATATGAAAACTAAATTTCAACTGTATGAAAAATGTGATAAGGATTCGAATATAAAAGCTATAGGTACAATAAGATGGAGCTACGTTAGCAATCTAACGTGAAAACAAAAATGTGGTAAGTAATTTCGAGGCGTACCGCCAGGCCCCGGTAGCTCAGTGGAAGAGCACTCGTCTGGCAAACGAGAGGTCCCAGGTTCGAATCCTGGTCGGGTAATTTTTATTTATCACATTTTTCATTTATTTAATTTTAATTGAGCATTTTAAATGCAAAAACTTAAGAACATTATTAAATTTGAAATGGTTATGTTCCTTCTAAAATAAACGTGTTATAACAGTTTCTGATCATGTATCAATTAAAAAAGCCTCGATACTCTTTATCCTATTCCACGAGTAGAAAGATTCAGACCAAAAAGACCGTGGCAAAAACAATTTGATAAACCCTTCAACAAGCAACCGTATTCTAAGTACATAGAGGTTGTTTATGTAAGAGAGACTTTAATTCTATGACGTCGGCGTGGGACGCCCAACACATGCGCCCAATAACTTTAAAGTTTGGCATAGATTCTGGACTCGTGCTGAAATGGTAATGTATGGTTGTTCACTAAACTTGGAGGTCATTAAAGAGTTTATGATGGTTGAGAAAATGTAGCTTTTGCTTCTGTACTTCTGATTTTCTAGTCCATACATTATTAGAAAGTTTATTGTTTTTATATTTTCTGGGGACTGAAAACTGCTCGCGTCCGCAAGGTTTAGCCCTCGATGCCTTGTACGTGGTCCCTGGGTGGCGCTAAACGAGCGGTATCATCTGGTGGTAGGCTTCGGCCGCGGCTTGTCACCACCCACTAGACAAAACCATGCCGCCAAGTGACTTAGTCGCGTTCCGGCATGTTGTTTAGTGTAGCCATTTAGGAGGGTAGGTCTGAGTAATCGTGCTGCATTGGAGAACTGTTTTCAACTCGTAGGATAGTGACTCACCGGGTAACTCGTTTTGGAGGGTAGCGGGATCCGAAGCACGGTGCACCGCTGGCCGACCGCAGGTAGTAGGGGGCCCAAGTAGCATGCCAGCCACATGAGAAAGGCTGCCCCGCCACCTCGCGAAAAATCCCTGGAGGCTCCATCGTGCCGGTTGGCGACCGGTTGGAGAGGACCCGATGGCGATCTCGGGGGGGTTCGGGCGTCCCCGCAGTCTCCAGGCGAGTTCCCTAATGGTGCGTTGTTCCCTACGAGTTGCTTGGTTCCATTTGCAGCGCTTCACTCAACTTCTATTCTCCTCCCTATTCACTCCACTACCAATTCACAATGAAAGGTCCTAAAAAAAGTACGGTTCAACAGCGGTTGCACTTCCTCTCCCTTAAAGTGCACTTCTGTAACATCCGAGGAGTGCACTCCAATCTGAATGATGTCCACCACCATCTTGAGACGGAGAGACCACACCTACTCTTTCTAACGGAGACGCAGATCTGCGATCCGTCAGACTCGGCATACCTTGGTTACCCAGGCTATATCCTGGAGTCTCTTTTCCGCCCGCACGCCGGGGTGTGCATGTATGCCAGTGACGCGATCTGTTATCAGCGTCTCCGTTACTTGGAAGAGCCGGACCTTTCAGTCATGTGGGTTCACATAGATACTGGCCTAGACCAAGTGGTTTACGCCTGTATCTATCGTTCACATAGCGGAGATCGGGAGACAACGAGGCTTATGGAATACCTTGGCAATGCAGCAGATAAGATTCAGCAACGTTTTCCCACGGCGCAGTTGGTGTTTCTGGGGGATTTTAATGCTCACCACGGGCAGTGGTTATACCCGTATCAGGACACTGACCATGCTGGCAGAGAGGCTTTTAAGTTTTCGCTGACTTATGGTCTCTCACAGCTTGTTAACGAGCCTACGCGCATCCCCGACGTTGCTGGCCATACTGCGTATTGCTTGGACCTTCTGCTGACAACCGATCCTGACAGATACTCGGTGTCCGTCACTGCTCCTTTAGGGACATCCGATCACTGTATGGTGAAATCTGTATTGCTGTACTCGCCACCTGACACCCGCCCAAAAGGCTCCAGGCGAGTATGGCGTTACAAGTCAGCAGATTGGGATGAAATGCGACATTTCTTCGCATCTTATCCATGGCGGCAAACTTGTTTTACATCAACCGATCCATCGTGCTGCGCTGATGCTGTCTCAAGTGTGATAGTTCAAGCAATGGAGTACTACATTCCCCACGCTGACCTATCCCTTGAAACCAAAGCTTGCCCATGGTTTAATAGTGCTTGCCTTGCCGCTGAAAAGCGAAAGCGGGAAGCATACAAAGCCTGGGCAAATGCTCGCAGAAGCAAAGCCCTGGATTCACATGAACTTAAGAAAATATACAATGCTGCCGCCAAGTCCTGCAAAAAGGTGATCAAAAGAGCTCGTTTTGCCCACATAGGCCGTTTCGGAGACAGAATAGCAGCATACCCTTCGGGAAGTAAAGCTTTCTGGTCCCTTGCCAAGTCGGTCGAAACGAACTTTTGTCGCCCGTCGCTGCCACCACTGAGGAAACCCGATGGTTCTCTGGCCCACACTGCTAAGGAGAAAGCAGATTTATTTGCTAGTATCTTTGCGGAAAATTCTCGTCTAGATTGCCAAGGAAAAATCCCACCCCAATTACCTCAGTTCGGACCTACAATGGGTACCGTTCACATTCGCCAAAAGGAGGTTCTTAAATGCTTGCTGCACCTAGACGAGAACAAAGCTAGTGGTCCAGACGGTATTCCTGCAGTGGTCCTAAAACGCTGCGCAGCTGAGTTGTCTCCCGTTTTGACGCGCCTCTATCGACTTTCATTGGAATCGGGTAAGGTCCCCAAGTCCTGGAAGCTTGCTAACGTACAGCCAATACCGAAGAAGGGAAGCCGTGCCGATCCTGTCAACTATCGACCAATTTCAATCACCTCCATACTTTGCAAAGTCATGGAACGTGTATTGAATAATCGACTCCTGGCATACCTCGAGACCAACGAGCTCCTAAGCGATAGCCAATATGGTTTCCGCAACGGACGCTCGACCGGCGATCTTCTCGTGTATGCCACTCACTTATGGAGTGAGGCCTTGGAGGGTCATGGTGAAGCAATAGCTGTATCCTTAGACATTTCCAAGGCCTTTGACAGGGTCTGGCATGATGGTCTCTTAAGTAAGCTTCCAGCATATGGCATACCGATTAGGCTCTGCGACTGGATATCTGATTTTCTGAGGGAACGGTCAATTCGAGTAGTCTTAGATGGCTACTCCTCCGACCAAATGGCAATTAATGCCGGGGTACCTCAGGGATCTGTTCTCTCTGCAACATTATTCTTGCTGCACATTAATGACCTTTTAACACCGGGCATTATTGGTTATGCTGATGACAGCACTGTTGTAGAGAGATACGTATCCAATGCGCGAGCGAGCCCCCGTGAAATCCAGAGTTTGAGAAAGTCAATGATTGAGCGCGTTGATTTGACCTTACGAAAAGTATCCGATTGGGGTGAGTCGAATTTGGTCAAATTCAACGCGTCCAAAACTCAGGCGTGTCTATTCTCCGCAAAAAAGAGCACCTTCACATTTACGCCCACTTTCCAAAATGTATCTGTCCCCATCACTGACCATCTAGGGCTATTAGGCGTAACTGTAACATCCAGTTTGAACTTCGGTCAACAAATTGTGTCCATGGCTCAAGTAGCTTCGAAAAAGTTGGGAATCATCTCGAAGGTGCGGCGGTACTTCGGCACTGCACAGCTTCTAAACTTATACACAGCTCAAGTGCGATCATGCATGGAGTACTGCAGTCATCTTTGGGATGGTTCAGCCAAGTATCAACTAGAAGCGCTGGACTCCGTTGACCGAAGAGCCCGTAAACTTATTAACGACGTCGACCTTACAACCAAAAAACTGCAGACCTTAGAGCATCGTCGTAAGGTTGCGTGTCTAACCGTGTACTACAGGATACATTTTGGTGAGTGCGCCAGTGCTCTGTTTGAACAAATTGAACCCTCACCCTTTTACCATCGGACTACTAGACGCAGACAGAACTTCCATCCGTATGTGGTAGATATTCCGAAAAGTCGAACTAAGCGCTTTGACAGTTCCTTTTTGATACGGGTCGCCAAGGTTTGGAATGAACTGCCTGCGTCTATTTTCCCTGACCAATATAGTCCTAGTACTTTTAAGCGTCGAGTGAATAGGTTTCTCGTGGATGGACGTGTACCACCTTAGTCTTCATGTTCACTTAACATCAGGTGTCATGGAAGACAGACGTCCCATCCATAATTTATAAAAAAAAAAAAAAAAGACTAAACCCGCGTTTGACCGCGGTATGCAAAAATTTTGATTCAAAAGATGTCGAATTATTTTTCAGGTGCTAAAAAGATTCAAGTTAAAAAACAAACATTAAAGTTAATTGTGGCCAATCTTATTATGACAGTAAACTTTGTTTACCTACTACATTATTTTGTTGACTTCCTTAAAAAAAATGTAGATACATCGATTTAGTACCTTTATTAATTTGTTATTTTAGCTTTTTGCAGCCCCTATATAGACTTTAATGAGAGCTCGCTTGGGGCGGCACTGCTGTCCTTGCTATAGATATCAAATGTCATATTAATATGGTTAAGAGAAACAAACGGTCACATAAAATACAAGTAAAACTTAGCCTGAGAGTCGAGAGTCTTTGATGTGTGTTTATTAGGATTGTTCGATAAATCCGGTAATCCGGTTAAAAAGTGTTTTATTTAATAGTATGAATCGCGAAAACTTAAGTCAGTATAATTTTTACCGACAACTTTAACAATCACTGTCATATTTTAGTGAATTATCATTATTCGAATATTTCATTCGATATAATTATCATTCGAATATTTTTTGATTGATTTCATAATAAATCTAAAAATTGTTTAAAGCATGACATTAGAATATTGCATACTGCAATAATTTCAGTAAAATATGTGATACTTATTTTATATTATGACTACCACCACCATTGTTAACCATATTTTTGGCAATAAAGATTGATTTGATTTGAATGTATACCAACAACTTTAATATTAATTGTTTAAAACCTACCTAATGTTTTTTCTTCTTGATTTTATCACGTTCAAACATACAGGAAGATCGTCAAGAGTCTTTTTTATGGAAGGCTTAAGAATTACTTCCCCACATCTTCTAATATTGAATCTTAAACTAAAGCTCTATACGGAACCTTTAGGCTTCACAATTGAACCCTGACACTGTTTTAGAGTTCCCCTCTACGAAGAATACTATATTTCACAAAAGACTAAAGGGGAAGCTTTAGACGGATCAACAAGGGCAAGTACTTCCAATAGATCTAAGGTCACGGTAAGGAGAAGGGCTTCCCACAATATTATATGTACAAAATATACAGGGTAACAAAATATATGACGACCACTTTGGCGATGGGGTAAACCAGTCTGCCTCAGACGCCAGTGGTTGCGGGTTCGATTCCCGCACGGAACAAGAAAAAAAAATGTTCCGTGTCTGGGTGTTTATCTATATATGTATTTATATTCTAGATTCCCCCTAGTTCGCTACATGGTAACCCATAACACAAGCTATGCTTACTTGGGGCCATGAAGTTGGTGTGATTGTCTGGGGATTTATTTTATTTTTATAAAGGGTTACAGGTTAAGTCAACCTAGATCCGTTAAGGGAATGTAGTAGATACCCATCATTTCTAACTGCTTTCAATTTGAAATTACCCTACTCTAAACCTAACCCTTTTCGAGAAAATCGACTTATGTTTTTTTTTTCAATAAAAATGGCCGATTTAATATTATATTTTGAAAATGGTGTATGAATAGTCACTACAAGTACAACTGAATTATTAGAGTTCTTAATAACTTTAAGTTAATTTTACTAACTAAAGTACTTAAACTAATTATATTTACTTAGTTGAGTATATAGTCATTAAATTAGTAAACTTCTCATTGTCCGAAAAGCCGAAAGTTGATAATGCTCAAAACTGTTCATTGCGAGCGTAATACTCTATCGATTTCGTACAGAGTGCAGCGCTCCTCGCGTTGTCGCCTGCACCTCTGACGCACGAGCTGAAATTTTAGCTTTTAGAAAGATGAAATTCTCAAAGGAATAGCTTGTTCTAAGCCATGTCTATAAAAGTAGTCGATTTAGGGACGATTTTAGAACCTGGGTGTGAAAGCTGTTATGCTAAACCTGTTTTCGTTGTACTTTAAGCTAAGCTTTCTTCACTTAGGGATACATTTTAAGAAACCTTTTACCACAGATAGGTACTTAAAAGCTTTCGTAAAATTTAGGTCTGATGCGTCGTTGTGTAAACTTTTATTTTGAAAAGTATTGATATTACGGACTTAGTTATCTTCAAAGTTGTTATAATGACTTATAATGACTAGCGACAAATAAAGACATATGCATAGGTCGAAATATGAATTAGTATTTAATCGAACATTTGTAGCCCTAAATTCAATGTCTTCCCTTTTAGACAATGTTCTTACAGAAAGGTAGCATAGAAAGGAACTAAATATGGAGGCATTACCCTCCTTACAATGTCATTTCTTCGACAATGATGTTAACCGACTGTTATTGATATAAAGTATCTTTCTAGTTTTGCATGGATCATCTCGGTAACTTAGGTACCTATATTCGGGCTGGTTAGGTTAGCTCATAACATTATTTGTAAAATATGTTAAGTATTTTAGTTTTGCAGACTACAAAAGACTAGGTAATTTTAAACTTCGAGTGAATAATTTTCTTTCTAAATCTATTCACTTATTCAACAGGTATTCAACTTATACCTATCTTCATGACCAATTCTCACCAGATAAAGAAGACAAAATCCAAAAAAGAACCACTTTAGACCGAGTTGCAAGCAGGGAACAGTTCCAATTCGGCATGCTGTTTCCGACTTGATCAAATGTCGTCGTCATTTTACAACCAATTACGTGTTAATGAATAATGCACCTAGACTTTTCTCATACTCCGTCTTTTGGTGAAAATTATATGACAATCCATTCCTTAGTTTTCTAATTAGTTAAAATAAATTTTAACCAGATTTATCGCGTTTAATTATATTCTAAATTTTAACTCGATGTTTCGGTGTCTTTGATGACCCCGTGGTCATGAGCGACTGGGCGTCAGATTGATAGGTGGAAAAAGTTATACATCAACACCTCCATCTGTTTCTCAGTGTTCGAGCGTAGCGTTCTGGATTGACACAAAACGAGCTGACAGTATCTTGAGTTTTAGGTCGTGCAGCTTGCATTACATCGTGTAGATGTAACGATTTTCAGGATAGGGTCTCATGTCGGTGATAGTTTCCAACCATCCTTATTGGAATTAGGGTGTTTTTGAAATTTTAATGGCTTCTCTGATCATTCTAGGAATGTAACGTTTCTCTTATCATTCTAGAAATGTAATGTTTCTCTCTAGATAATATTTTTACACACTCAAACCTTAAGTGGTTGGGCTTGTCCATGGAATGCTCATAAACTGCAGACTTTAAAGCTCTTCGATTTTTAATATGAGCTATGTGTTCTTCGCGGGTTTCTTTTGGTTTGACCCATGTAGGAAAGCCCACAGCCGCAGTCAATCTTGTAAACACCTGGGTCTTGTAAAGGGATGCTGGTTTTAACTGAGCGAAGATGTCGTGACTATGGGGCCTGCAAAGACACTGAAACGTCGAGTTAAAATTTAAAATGTAATTACGCGATAATCATCTATCATCCATCCAGGCATATAAACATTGATTCTACCGATTCGAAAAATATTAATAACGAAGGAAATTGACCATTCAAAACGATCATTGTCGATTTAACAGTAGGTGAAATTGTTTTCTAGTGCCGGGCCTTTTCTACTTCCCATGTTGCGGTAAGAGCCTTTTGTGTTTGAATTCTCGACAAAGGAAGGCTATATTTACCTAACCTTGAAATTCCCACGTGATCTAAAGTTACGCGGGAAAAACCGCCCGAAGCTGCTAGTCTTAGAATATTTGTGTAATGAGCATTAATTCCAAGCATGCATAAATGGACCTTTCAAAGATCAGTTTTGTATGTTAAGGTACTTATTGAAAATTATTTCTAAAACAATATTCATTTGCATTATCTAGTTTCCGTAACCATAAGCTTGGAGTGAAACTCAATTTGGTCTAGATAAATTGTGTAAAGGATAAAAATATTTATGAATTTAGGGTAAATAAGCTTCTCATAAATATTTTTTGTTTAATTTTATGGACATGAGATATATGTTCGGCTCTGCACGATAATGATCGGTGGACAGTTACTGCGTTTTCAATAACTATAGGTATTTCGCTTATGATTTGTCTTGGTTTAAAAATTTCGTATCCTATACGATTATGATTATATATATGTTTGATCGTGATTATATTTTTTGAGAATTTGGCTATCAAATGAAAAAACTTATATTTAATACGATCGGTAGTGCATGCTGAAAATTTACGATTTTGAACAAAAAATCCCTTCAGCTTTGTTATTTTATTATTGAGTTTGAGTTTGACTTATTCAAAGCAAAACCATTTTTTTAACATCAAGCATTCACACGCACCATCTCTTCAGCTTCAGAATATTAGTAAAGCAAATACACGCTATTGTAGAAAATTGTTTATTACTGTCAATGAACCCTGACAGGACTGAAGTTTCAGCGGATCAATGACCCTCAGCTGTCTTCAGGTGGTTGACTTGCCGGTGATTCACAGGTTCAGGAAACTCATTAATTTTTATGAGCATTCTATACAATTACAATACCATACACTAACACTTTATTGCTGTATATACTAAAAGTATAGGCGTGAAAGCCTGTGAAGATGGATGGATGTGAATAAATCTTATAAGCTAATACACTGATATTAAATGAAACCCTTTTTATACGGATATATATCGCGTATGATATAGATGTTTTATATTTTGACGTTTCGTTTACAGACGCCACGCCATGACTGCAAGCGGCTCAATTTTCTGTGAATTTGTTTAGTTAAGAGCTCTCATTTCGCACATTTTGCCATGCAAACATAGGAGCCTCATGGCGTCAATATTTGTAGTTAGACTCTAAGAAGTATAATATAATTTGATCTTGTTGATGTTTAAGTTTGTTGCTATACTCTGGCAAATAATTCTAAAATAATAAAATAATTCTAAATAATAATTCAACGTAATGGTTAAAGAAAACATTATAACATTATGATCATTGAAAAATTCATATTTCAACCCCAATTTTAATGCAACTTTTCGCTTTTTCCTATTTTTCAAGAACATATTAAAATTATATGATCCTCGGACCTAGTTTACTTCCTTTCAATAATTATTTTTTTTGGATATAAATAGGCTAATTTTGTCATATGTCTAATTTTGTCAACACAAGTCCCAAAAGCATTTTAAGATATTTTGTGTATCGATATCTGTAAGAATACGTCGTGCGTCTCACCAAACATGTCAACCTGTGTGTGAAGCTGAATGAAATAGCAAGATATTTTTGTCAAACCCAATGACAAGTTTTGCTTAGCGAGTGGCGGGCTCCTAAGTGTTTTTTTAAGATTATGAATCTGTTAATATAAAATTTGACTCTGATTAATTTTGCGTTACTTAAAATGCGACTTTACTTTCTGTAAAATCTAGTATCTAACATTTACTAAATATTTAGCGCAGCCTTTTACGAAATGAAGCCGCGAATGTACATTCAAGAGCTCTCAGCGTTTATAAAATTTAATTTCGTTAAAATGTCTTGACGCTTTTACTGCCACGTTGTAACTTTGCAAAACGCTAGACGTCTGACATTTATTTATTTATCGCTGCAAATATCAAGACTGTTTGTCACTGTCTCTGACAGGGAAAAGCATTTTGAATTTGGAATTTAACTTTAGTTATTAACTTTTTAATTTCATTTTATAGCAACTTTTTTTAACGGTGTTCGCGACCATCAACTTTGCCGTCCGTCGAACTGTCGACCGTCAGTTTTGTCTAATATGTCGCCTTGTACGACATATTAGACAAAAGTTGATAGGGCTCATCTAAACCGTTATTCCGCTTTTCAGCTATTCTATTATTTTCATGCCGTGATTTTTCTTTTTTCTTTTGTCCTATCCTAATACTACATACAGTGATATCTACACAAAAAATATAACGTATGTTTGACAGACAAAAGTTATGTAGGTTCGTTTTTTCAAAAGTTATGTAGTCAAAGACAAATCTTTACTTTCAGTTCCATTTTCATAATTTGCATGTTACTGCTATTTATTTCTATGTGTTATTTATAAAAAATGTTTCTCTATTGTTTCTTTTTAAGCCGGCTTAATCATATGATGTATATGGCTTATAAAATAAATAAGAATAAAAAAATAAAAAAAGTCAATGACAACAGAAATAATATACAAATCGAAAATTTATGCGTTTTCTACGCTACGCATAAAAAATGTTTAAATTACTCTATGAATGCCATTTTTTTAGCGCTTATCTAAACTTGAATGAAATAATTAGGAACATATAACCTAACACCCACAAAAAATTTGGTAAATTACACAGAAAAGTAATTACGAAAATCGAAGGTATATCACACGTGACATATCACAACCACCCGTAAACTCGCCACCCTCTGTGAAACTACCCTTCATGTACGTCAATCTGGACAGGGAAAGCTTTTTGGGACAATCAAACTTAATTAGGTATGAAACGCGGCACTCCCGCGCCGGTATATTTGACCAATCATTTACTTAACTTTTATGTTTCACTAATGGAATTTGGTGAAAGCCGTTTGTCAGAAAACGTACCTAGTTACCTACACAATTGATTCACTCACAAACTTTTAGTAAATATAATGAGGGCATTATCAATGTAGCGACGTAAATAGGGAAACCTTTTTCTAAAAATAACAAGAATTTGACGACCACTTTGGCGATGGGGTAAACCGTCGCCAGTGACTGCGGGTTCGATTCCCGCACGGAACGAGACAAAAAAAAATACTCCGGGTCTGGGTGTTTATCAATATAATGTATTTATATTCTAAGTTCCCCCCTAGTTCGCTACATGGTTTCCCATAACATAACCTATGCTTACTTTGGGGCCATGTAGTTGATGTGATTTTCTGGGGATTTTATTTATTATTTTAATTTTATTATTTATTTATAATTATTACAATCAATAGGCTCAGTAAAGAACAATGAGACACACATAAAACAGTTGAGTTGGTAACCTAATTTTTGAAGTCGGTTAAACACAGAGAAAAACAGTGCCATATCAGTAATGGCACACTTGCAATGTTCACTTCTTGAAGGATGCCCGTCTGGGTAGATAGCCACCATCCTGCTTATTTCCGCCCCGCACCACCACAAGTTTAGACACCGAAAATTGTTTAATTGTAATTATTATACGCCGATAAAATCCAGTTGAAAATATTATTTTTCATGAAATTAAACTTACATACAGGGTCCGCATAAAATGACTACATAAAATTAGATGGAAACGTTTTTATTACTTGCTGAGTAGTCATAAACTACAGATCAAACTTAAATTTTGATCACATAGAAGAATTTTGAAATTTTAATTTATGAAAAATATTTAAAAAAAAATACCTATATATTTCAGTCTTAATCCGCTATTAAAATATTATAAACTATTATTAGGCGACTCTATATAGGTGTCTACCTAACTAAACCATTAATGAACACGAGTAGTTTCACGCAAGCTACGCGTTACTCCTAAGATGGCGTAGTTACGGCAAGTACCGACTAATTACCGCCAGCTTCGAATTACTAGTAGAGAGCATCTGCTTGCAAATAAAATAAGATTTTCCATACACTTTCATGGAGTGTTGGTAGAGTTTTTGCGACTATAGGTCGAATGAGGTCACGTTAGATTAGGATATCCCATAATCTACTGCTTGGTCCCAAAAATACCTTAGAAACTTTCATACTTTGCGCATATACATATTTAATTTTTTGGTCTCTATAATAAAAATTGATCTTATTTATCTGTATCTGTTTAATTTTTATTGTAATTTCTTTTATGAATAAATTAAATCCATGTTTATTTATTTTTGACACATTCTCATCCTAATTTTTCATCATCATCATCATCATCTCAGCCCGCGCTAGTCCACTGCTGGACGTAGGCCTCTCCCAACGCGCGCCACCTTATAAAATTTTTATTCCTAATTTTTGATTATTATTAATGCTCGCTTTTTTATGGTTTTTAAATCGCCTAATCTTTGTTTTGTTGTTCTATAATTTTAATATTAATCAAATTACTGGTTTTAATTCTAACAATTTTTTATTATATATTTTAAAATAGTATTCATTGCACTGTATCACCATAAAAAGGTTTTTTTATTTATTTTTTATTAATAGAAATAATGCTCTCCTGTCCCCAAGCTGTAGCAGAATATCAGCGCTTTGCTCTCTGAGCAAAAATGACGCTGAGCTACGGCTTATTGCACTGCTACAAGACACTTTTTTTTTCACACTTTTTTTTATTTTAATTTTTAATAATTGTATTTCTTTTTTTTTATGATAATTGCGTTTTAATTGTATTTCATTTTTAATTTCATTTTATTTAATATGTGTGCTTGTAGTTGTCAATAACTGAATTATCTATCTATCTATTTAAACTAAACTGAAACTAAATGACGATGTAATTTACAATACAGTTGTTTACAATTTGATATTTCCCGTGTCGCAAGCAAAATCAATTTCAATCAAATCAAACTCAATCTCTGAAGTTACGTGGCTCGTAGGATATTTTTATATAAAATAAAATAATTATATAAAATACTAGCTTTATCCCGCAACTTCGTATGCGTTTAACTACCCTTCTCGTGGAAATTTCAGAAACAATACAACCAGACACCTACTGAAAGAACCTTTATACCAAGTATCACACCTATGCACTCAAGGAATAAGTTTTTTTCATACAAACTAAAAATCATATATTTCCCGTGCCCGTGGGAATTTTGGGAATTGTTTTCGTAGCACAACCAGTCACTCTTTGAAGAACCTTCATGCCAAGTATCACATCCGTACACTCAAGGATTAAGATTTTTCATACAAACTAAAAAGTCCAACCCCTTCCCGTGGGAATTTCGGGAATTCCTTCCATAATATAAACAGACACTTATTGAGGAACCTTTATATCAAGTATCACATCCGTGCACTCAAGGGATGTGATTTTTTCATACAAACTAAAACATCATATATTTCCCGTTCCCGTGGGAATTTCGGGAATACCTTTCATAACACAACCAGACACATATTGAAAAACCTTTACACCAAGTTTCACATCGGTGCACTCAAGGAATAAGATTTTTCATACAAACTAAAAAGTCCTATATTTCCCGTTCCCGTGGGAATTTCGGGAATTCCTTCCTTAGTGCACCCCTACATCCTCTAAAGAATGTATGTTCCAAATTTCAGCTCTCTACGCCCAGTAGTTACGGCTGTACGTTGTCTGTCAGTCACTAAGTCACTCAGTCACTCAGTACCTCAGTCACTCAGTCAGTAACGGAACAGTTTTATATATATTGATTGATTTCCGTTCCTCACAACAATCTAGCCCTTATTAAGGTTCACAAAGAACTCGTTTAGATAAAAAATAAATGAACTGAGAAAATAGTTACAAATAAGTAGGTATTAAATATATTAAATAACTGTAACAACCACACAAAGATCCGCCCTTATCATATTCGAACGCTCTTATACAGGGTTGATTTGTAGTCACCGGCCAAATTTTTTTTACACAATAAGTATCATTTATAGAAACGGTTTTTGCAAAAAAGAGTAGGTATTTATTTTTTTACAAGGAAATTAATTTATCCGCTACCATATTAAACAAGGCATGGTCACTCTAAATTACCATTAAAATAAAGATGACTACGCGCTACTATACACATTTTGTAGTACTGCGTCGTAGTATTATCAAGGAAATGCCGCGTCGTAGTAGCTATGTTCATCAACAGCGACTATTTTTTAAAAAGTTTGTGGTTCCATATTTCTACTTTTTTGTACTGAGCGACGCCAAAATAAATATGCAGGTACGTTTATATCGTATCAAAGAAAGTAACATTTAAATTTGGCTGGTAACGAAAAATCAACCCTGTATAGACGGTAGCCTTTAATATCTTCGGGGTTTAGACTTACTTCATGCTCACAACGGTTAACATTCCATATTTTCGGTGCGGTCGGAAGCGAAACGCATCGTAAATAATTTGTCCGTCATTCAGCCTCCCACAAAACTAGTGACAGATTTGTGATGATGGAAGTGACGTTGGCTGTCCAATCAGAGCAGAGGAAAGATAGTTCATAACAATAGTTTTGAATTATGACGCTACCACAATGAAAACCTAGAAAAAATTCCACGTGACATTAGTAGTTTCGCGCGAAGCTGACATTCGCTTATTTCATAGGTACCTGCAGTAAACACCTCCCTTATAAGGCGAATCGGAACAAAAATGGGTCAATGCTGACCATTAACTTATCACTATAACTTCCTTAATTCAAAGTGCAAGTTAAGCCCTAATCGGTTATGGGTTCTGCTTAAATTATACAGTGATCATTAGGGTAAGTTAAAAGCAAATTTGTCAGAGCACTGAAAATTCGGATAAACAGTACTGAGCTGGCTGATTACAGATTATGCTTTTCCGCCAAAAAATATAGCTACTTATAATATCTTGCTCGACAAACACTCATATAATCCAAATAATTGAGAGTAATATTTCTGAAATTGGTGCGTTAAAACTCAAACCCTTCAGCTTAGTATATTAACAGATTGACAAACATGCACAAATATTCGAAGTTCCACCTAAAAACCACTGAAACGAAAGACACATCTGTCAAGTACAAATATATTATTATAATTTCTGCACATGTTGTTCTTTGGACAAGTTTACTTTTCTAATAATAACCGAATCACAGAGATCACGAAGATAAAAATAACTTTGAATGCAGCGGGCGTGCCGTTTCGTCTTTTATTGGACATATATTTCCTCCCATTTCAGAATGTTGCCATCATCACGCGATAATATTGATTTATCCACTGGCAATAATTTACGCGAGTCGGACGTGATTATAATGGTGATTAATTCACGCGGAAATGTAAGGGAAAGAAAAATTGGGTAAAAATTTGTTTAACCATGAACCTAGTTCATATTAAATAAAAAACCTTTTCAAAACGTATAAAACTAAGTGGCGTTTTATTTGGCTACTATGACGTCAAGAGCTCAATAATCTGAGGCAGGTCGGACTGAAACCCGATTTATTTATTGGGTCTAGTTTACGGTGACTTTCACAACAAGGTATCCGTAAAAACCTTCATGTTAGCCGCGCATGCCATTTTCAATCGCTACTAATTTAAGGAGTGTTATTTCGTTACTGTGAAAAAACTAAAAAGCTAAGCAAATCAAGCCTTTTCGGCGTCAAAATTAGTGTTTTTGTTCACCTTTTGTCTTTTTTATGTTCTTGTTTAATTTAGTTTGTTTTTCTAAATGTTGTTAACTTTATTTGTTTGTCTATTTTGCGTCGAATAAATAATTTTATTATTATTATAATTTTTTTTAAATCTCTGATTTTTGGGTCTAGCTTCGAAGCAGTTGTTATTCGCGTATATAAGTCAATTCAGGCCCGTATTGCTGTCATGTGTCTCCATGCCGTAGGTGTCATGAAATAAAAACGTCCCAAACTTTGATCATGACTCAAGCACATACATAGCTTCGCGCCTGTATCCCTTATGAGGTAGGCAGAACATCAGGAGCTATAAAACCATCTGATGTCACATTTGACAAATTTAGAGGTATATCGACGACCACTTTGGCGATGGGGTAAACCTGTCTGCCTCAGACACCAGTGGTTGCGGTTTTGATTCCCGCACGGAACAAGAAAAAAAATGTTTATCTATTTACATATTCATATAATAGGTTCCCCCCTAGTTCGCTACGTCGTATCTCATAACACATGCTATGCTTACTTTGGGGCCATGTAGTTGGTGTGATTGTCTGGGGATTTTATTTTGTTTATTTTTATTTATATACTGATGGAGAGAGACTTTTGCAGTGACATCAGCCTATCGCCCGCAAAAACGCCAATTAAATCTCTGTCCCTTAACTGACTTTTACAGTAGGTATGCCCGTTAAGAGAAGCAGCATCACTTTGAATACTACAAGAATAACCAATGACCATTTTAGAGAACTGCGTCTTCAAATTGCCAAACAAACAACCCCCAAGCCTTAATATCACTGCAAATAACTTCCCGCAATCACACGTTATCATCTTTAACCTAACACCATTATAATCTAATTAACGATTCCTACCGTATCTTGTAACTGAACGAACTAATCAAACAGTCTCATCACGGCTCGCCTCGACTTTGACAGATGAGTGACATGACACCAACCTAATCAGAACTTCGAAGACTTATCGGGCATCTTAAGAATTTATTCATAGACTGCTTTATCATTCATATTTTAATCTCACTCACAGAGGACTTGGGATTTTGAGATATTGAAATCAGACACATTTTGATATGGATACCTACCTACTGGCCGTCTTGCCTCTTTAGATTTGAATAAATATAGAACACTAGCTGTTTCACGCGGTTTTACCCATGCAATTTCTAATCAGGCGGGAATTTGGGGATAAAAAGTAACGTATATGCCATTCCAGACTATGCACTATCAGTTAACCAAATTTCATCTCAATCCGTTGAGCCATTCTACCGTGATTTAGGAACAAAGATGCATATATATCCATCTAGACTACCACATTTGTAATATTTATAAGATATCTTTTACCAAGGACTAAGGACCATAAATGCAACAAATCTTTATTAAATCCAACTGGTGCTATCGGAAACAATCCGAAACAATCGTAAACAATCGGAAACAAAACAACTCTTCAGCGTTATATTTGTATAGATTTAAGAATTGGTCAATAAATATATCGTAAGTGTTAGGAGATAATTATATTGGTGAGATGTTGTAAAAGCTTTAATATTTTGATTGAATCAGGCGTTACTTTGCGGAAATCCATTACAACTACTATAAAAAGTTATTTTGATTATTCCGCGACTTGTACTTGCACTAGTGATGCAGGATTTTCATGCGTAGGTTCACCGCCCTCCCTCACTCAAGCAAGAAGCAAGACATGCAATGAACACACACCTGGAAACCCACACCACAAGCTATCACCGACACGTGTTTCGCTTCAACCAGAAGCATCCTCAGGGTGCAACGACCACCACCGAACTAAATTAGTATCGCCAAAGGCCAGCTTATATACTAACGCAAAGCTAATATAAGCTGGCCTTTGGCGATACTAATTCATCCTCAGGGTGCAACGACCACCACCGAACTAAATTAAGAATATAAATAAATACTGCTTGGTGGTAGGATCCCTTCTGGGTTCGCTTGGCTAGCGACCACCCTTTATATAAAGTCTGCCGCCAAATGTTACCGCTCCGGCGGTAATGTGTTCCGGCAATATTGTATAAAGAGCCAGTTCCTTCCTAAACCCGTGTGCTTTCATCTTCGACCTCATCGTCACTTACCATCAGGTGAGATTGAGGTCAAACGCGGGATTAGTCACTTATAAAAAAAAAAAAAAAAGATTTGCTGACTTAACTTTTTCATTGGAAGTGTCGCAACCATATGTAACCGCGAGTGAATTATAATTTGTGATTTAAATTCATTAATTAATAAGACAGCTCTGCGTGAGGTCAATCGTGGACCCAGAGCTTTAGGTTTAATTAGGCTAAGTTTTATTTTGTAGAATTTTAAATACAGTAATAACTTAACTTACTTTCTTGTCTCTTTTTAAAACTCTCTACACCGGCTGACACACATAACTTACATCTTAAGCGTACGTGTTTACTATGCGATTCAATTGAGAATAGGAATGTGAATGACCTCTATCTGTCAAATGTGCTGTCAAATGTCACTTGAAATTACGGTCTGTAAAGAAAATATTTTTCAATAAAAATCACTATTTATTTCGTTTTGTTTATCAGACAGAGTATTATATCGAATAAAAATAAAAACTTTGTTTTATTATTTTTGTTTTATTATTTAACTAGCTTTATCCCGCAACTTCGTATGCGCTTAAATATCCTTCTCGTGGAAATTTCAGAAACTATACAACCAGACACCCACTGAAAGAACCTTTATACCAAGTATCACGCCCATGCACTCACAGAATAAGTTTTTTTCATACAAACTAAAAATCATATATTTCCCGTGCCCGTGGGAATTTTCGAAATTTTTTTCGTAGCACAACCAGTCACTCTTTGAAGAACCTTCATGCCAAGTATCACATCCATACACTCAAGGAATAAGATTTTTCATACAAACTAAAAAGTCCAACCCCCTCCCGTGGGAATTTCGGGAATTCCTTCCATAATACAAACAGACACTTATTGAGGAACCTTTATATCAAGTATCACATCCGTGCACTCAAGGGATGGGATTTTTTCATACAAACTAAAACATCATATATTTCCCGTTCCCGTGGGAATTTCTGGAATTCCTTTCATAACACAACGAGGCACACATTGAAAAATCTTTACACCAAGTTTCAAATCGATGCACTCAAGGAATAAGATTTTTCATACAAACTATAAAGTCCTATATTTCCCGTTTCCGTGGGAATTTCGAGAATTCCTTCCTTAGTGCACCCCTACATCCCCTAAAGAATGTATGTTCCAAATTTCATCTCTCTGCGCCCAGTAGTTACGGCTGTACGTTGTCTGTCAGTCACTCAGTCACTCAGTCAGTGACGGAACAGTTTTATATATATTGATAACTTTTTTTAACTTTATTTACACGCGACAGTAAAGAGGATGCGTTGTGAAAAAGCTCGGAAACCATGCCAACATTATACGACGATGATGACCCGTCAGAAAATGAATTTTCATCATTAAATGGAATGGAAGAAATTGAAAACGTTGAATAATTTTTACATCTAAATGTAAATAAATTCTAAATTGAATAATATTGTTTTGTTAGGTAGACTAACCGGTTCGAATTGATAGTTATGACGTCACAACATGGCGCTAAGTCGATCCTATTCTCATTTGTAACGCATCATACATACAAAATAATATTTAATACAAACTAAGAAATTTAACATTTTGTAAATATCTAAATAACAAAAGTTTTAAACGATCGTGGTAGTTCCAGTACCAGTCCGCCATCATGGTGCTTGTAACAGCATCGAAATATCGGACGCGCGAAATAAATATCAGAAATTGTGGTAATTAAGAGTCCCGTAAATTCTTTAAATAATATCTAAGTAATCTAAAGAAAATTAACGTCAATCAACGAAAATAATTACGAAATAAACAAAGCCATTCCTCAGTAAATTTCCGACCTCATCGCCACTTCCTTTTAGGTGAGATTGAGGTCAGACGAAACAATGTCATCTATACTAATATATAAAGCTGAAGAGATTGTTTTTTTGTTTGTTTGTTTGTTTGAACGCGCTAATCTCAGAAACTACTAGTGGGGTTTGAAAAATTCTTTTTGCATTTAATAGCCCAGCTCTTGAGGAAGGTCATAGGCTATCTTTTATCCCAAAATTTTTACGGGATCAAAAGTTACGCGGGTAAAACCGCGCGCGGTGGCTAGTAAATAAATAAAGCTGTTTCCTGCAAAAACCGACACATGTTAATGATTGCTGTACTCTTATGAGCGAACTATCGATTTTCAGTTATTGCGTGTTAAGAACTTTGATTTACAGATTTACCGTGTTTGTTTTAATTTTTCAACCGATTTCTAACAGGAGGAGGTTTTTTTCGATTTCTCAATTCGTTTGTACAATTTTGATATTTCAAAGGTGTTCCCATATTTTAATCGGAATCGATTGAGTCCTTGTAAAAAAAAATCGAAAAAATATGTCTGAAAACGGACCTTGATATACTTCTCTCAAAGTGCTGACAAGAATTTAAAAAGTTAGTGAAGTTGGTTTTACTAAAGCTCTGCATTCGTTAATTATTCGTATTAAAATTTGTCTTCAGTATGTAGGCTCGTAGATATTTCGCTATCGTGATGTTTGATAGCCTAAAGTGAGAGCGTGTCCTAGGTTTGAACAAATCAGATCAAATCTAAGCACTAATTCCGAAGATAACCCCGAAATTGCAAATAGACAGATGAAGTAAAATAACAAAACCTAGGTCTAAAGTTAAGTAAAGAAATGTATTTCTTTTTGTCCAATAACAATCACACTAACCCACAGGATATTCAGTTCAAACGGGCGTGATGTAATGGTGGAATGAATTGAGCGAAAAGTGGAATAAACCCGACCCATTTACCGACCCTTTGCGACGACGGGTAGGAAGGGAAACGAGGGCTCTGTAGGGCGTTGATACTATACTTGTTGATTTGAATGATTTAATTTTTTATTATAAACGAGTACAGGTTTGGCCCAAAAATTTTTTATGTCCTATTTCTAGGTATTCGTACTCAAAAGGTGACTAAGGAAGTGTTTACAAAGGCCAAGTTTTACGTTTCAAGATACTATATTTCTTAACAACAGTAAAGTGAGATATAAGTTAACAAAATATCCCAATAACGAATATCAAAGCGTAAATATGCGGGGCATATACAAAATAGTATTTTCTTTTTTTTTTAAGTATATCCTTTTATGAATGTTCAAAGGGTAAATGTAGAAATGTATGTAGGTAATGGTACATGTAGAAGCTTAAATCTTATGATCACAGTGCATACTTCAAACGATGTTGTGGGCATGAAATTTGAATTTGGATACGGATATTCGCATCCACGGATACCTACGGATATAGAAGTAACATTATATTATGAGTTTCAGACACGTTTGCGGACACGTACCTAATTATTTTGGATTATGCGTTTATGTTGGATCGTTTTGGTTTCGGAGATCTAAGAACTACCCCGTAACGATTTATTAGCAACTATAACCAAGCAAGCTATAGAAACAATACCAAATTACGCAAGACGCGCGTGGTCAATGACGGCGGCTCGGCTTGGCAGAACGAAAAAAATATACCATTCATATCGTCTCAATTGCACAGATTCCGTCCTTATCAGAAATAAACCGAAATCTTTTAAAACAACGGAGTCTAGTGCTACGACGACGGATAGTATTTTGTTTCCGATATCCCAAGTTACGGTTACGAAGCATCCCTATTTCAAAGTTACCCAACGAGTGGTAAACTTCACTCGGTGACTACGTTACTTATGTTTCGTTGCGATACGGATTAAATCCCCCGGGGGTCCTTTTATGTCCTTTAAATGAGCTCATTTTAAGAATGTTTGTGTTTAAATGGATGAGAAATGTCCTCTACCTCCACTTATGGTCAGTAGATAAATAACGGTAAAGATTACTACTTGAGGTGCGAATTTTCTCTCCTCTGGAAAGTAACTAGGGCTAATTTATTTCATGTCCCGTTAATTAGAAATTCGACAAGCATTAGGGTAAATTCCTTATATTCCGTATACTTTTATAATCAACGAATGCAGTACATTAAAAAAACGACTACACATCAAAACTGCCTAAGCTACAATGTCATCAATGTAAACATTCTCCGAAATCATAAATCATTTTTCAATAAACTACCTACTCAATCGATTTCGATGAAATTTATATGGGACCAACTAAAAAGTATTATATGAAAAAAAATATCGTGTAACAAAAACACAAAAAAACATATGAATTGAGAACCTCCTCCTTAAACACCAATTAAGGTAAAAACGATTGTATTAGTATATGATTAACCTAATTGCTGTCGTTTTAACTTGACATGTTAATTAATCTTACTTAAGTGCCCGATGTAAAAGTATCGAAGCGTCGAATCAACATTACGATCAAAATAAATGATTTTACTCCACATTTATCGTAATAAATATGGAAATCATTACAATAAACAACACTTTCTAACATGAATATCATTTATCACAATTTAATACAGTTCTTTTTGTCGTTTCTTAAGTAAATTAAAATTAGTAGCAACATAACATAAACCCTATGTAACAAAAGCAACCCCTTTGAAATGGCAGACTTTTTACTGATTGAAAAACCTGAGATCCTGAATAATATATAAGTAAGGCATTGCAAAGAGGGTAACTTAATGTCGCTACTCCCTGTCAGGTTGGGTCCTTCAGCTGTCATGATTGTTATTTGTCCCCCAATGTAGGTTCCTGATGAGGTGTGCGTGAGTCCTGAGGGTAGCCCCCTCGGCGCCTGTACCCCACTTCCGGTGGTCACACCTTGTGCCAGTAGCATAGATTGCACTTTTAATATTCGATATTGAACTTGCGTAATTTATTAATTTTCATATTTGGTTGAGGAAATCCTTTTAGAGGAAAAATGTGAAAGTTGAAAGATGGAGAATGGATTTTTGAATGAATGAAATTTGGGTAATACTCGTACGTTGCCGTGTGATGATGTCGGGAATTTATGTAAGTGAAGCCGTGTGTGGTGGCTGTAGTGAGGGTTTATTTATTTACAAGGCTCTATTTACGTATTTGTATCAACAGTTGGCCGTCCTCCGTGGTTAAATTAAATGTTGAATTATTTTATAAAAACACTGATGTAATAAAAACTGGCCATGTCAAATCTTACCTACTTTAAGATATCACATCACATTTTCAAATAAGTTGCAATGGTATTCAATAAAGCAAAGAAATACAGTTTAATACTTGTTCAAAATGTGAAAGTCAATACTAAAATTTACGACTTTTTGACCTTCATATCTTTATAACCGTTTGAGCTAGCTTCATGAAATTTGGGCTTCTATATGTCCTAATGGATATAATTAAACAGACGTAGTTTTATGTGCTTACGTTAAAGACGTTTTGAGTTATAGAACGGTCAAAAGTGGCATCAAATGATTTATTTATTTTATTTTTTATTTTATTTGGGAAACAAACAGTTATACATAATACTTATTTCTATTTACATTTGATAATACGTAAACCAGTGAAGTTTCCACAGTTTGATTATACATTTTGAGCGGTATATAATTTAACATTAAAAAAAAGACAAAGTCTGTAAATAATCTAAAGACAAAATATTCTAAATAAAAATCTAAATATTGGAAAAATAGAAATAGCGTTGTTATATGAACTTAATTCAAAACTAAAACTATGTTATTAACAAGTATCATTTTCTCACAAGTATTTTATATAATTCTTTTTTAAACTTTGACAAATCAAGGGTGTAATCTAATTCTAACAAATTTTTATTATAATAATCACAGGATCTCTTCAAGAAAACATTTTTAGCATAGTTAATTTTACTCAATGGGACATGAAACAATAACTTGCGTCTACTATTTGTTTTAGGACAGTTAAATATATATTTTATTCAATAAATATTCTGAGTCTATGAAATTATTTATTATTTTATAAAGAAACAATTGATCTCTTACGATTTGTCTTAGCCTTATGATTCGTGTAAGATTACAGTTGGCGCTGGCTAGCCAGTTTCTTTGGTTGAACTTGGCTTGACACGCTGCCGCGTGTCTAGAACAACGTCATTTTAATGACGTAAAATAGTCGGACGGTGCCGGTACCGATCCAGCGATCACCCTTCATATCCCTTTTTAAAATCTACTTTGAATATTTTGAATTGTTTTGGAAGTAATTTATAAAGTTTTTAACTTTAGTAATAAATAAACAGAAAAGGAACGCTTATTTCACGAACATCTGTGAAACGTCGAATCAAAACTAATTAAAAAGTGTTTTATTTAACTTAATTCTATCCATAACTAAAATAATAACTGTTCTTAGACAACTCCTAATCTACCATCTCTTTTTACCAGGAAATGCGGCGACAGGGAGACGGATTGCGTGGCCATCGGTAGCCGGCTGCGGGGCGCCATGGGGACCAGGCCGCCGGCCCAGTTCTGGGCCCAGCTGTGGGCTACCGTGATCCGGAACCTGCTGCTCAAGAAGCGGGATACTAGAAAGACCTTGGCTGTAAGTTGGAGTTATCTAGATAAGAGTCTAGTTAGTAAATAAATTTTTGTTTGTTCTCACTGCTCTATCTTTCTATTTTATTCTAAATGTTCTGTTGTAATTTTAATTTTTTTTCAAAACGTAGGTATGTGAATGAATAACGATAAACGTTATTGTCGTGGCGTAGGAAGTGGCTATGACATAGTGACTCCTGTGTATACCTTTTAATATTAAGCAATGTTCGGCCCGGTCGGTATAAAGAAGGGGTGAGGGCTCGTTCAGTTATCACGAAGCTAATAAAGGCAGGTTAAGTTGCCGTACACTAGCATATAGTTTTTGTTAGGTCTTATAAAAACCCATTTCGGTGCTCTAAAAATTATTTCATAAACAGCTCAGGGCCAGTTTGGTACTGAATGGCTCAAGTCACCTCTTCCCTCCGGGCAAAGAATTATGGCTGTTTAAAATAAAAATAAAAAAAGTGCAGTAATGATGAGTTTGCTTTGAGATTATTAAGTATGACAGAGTGTACAAGTCATACTTAATAATATATTATATGTAGCCAGAATAAAAAGAAAATAAGTTAAAAATACAGAAAATAAATCTTAATATAAATAACTCGCCACAAAACTTTTCCGGTTGACTTCATAATGAGAAAACTTTTACTTAAATAACCGCATTAAAACAAAGCTCATAATTTTTTTTTTCTCCACCGTCTACTAACTAACACAGTCAGCAATTATTTATATCTCTACATTCGCACCGAAAGCGACAAAGGAAGCCTTACGAGCCTGTTTTATTATTAATCTGTATTCCGATTCCAATTCATGAAGCCCCGTTTAATCAGGATTAAGAGGTAATATTGCAGTTGTTGCGAAAACAAGCCCTTGAAATATAAAACTTCTTAAGTATCTATATAAAAGAAGGAATAAAAATATACAGGGTAGACTTGGCTAAGAATGGCTTCGGAATATAATAAGCGTGTCCCGAGAGAAGACATACCGAGTTATATACCACTTATTTTTTACATAAAAAGGATGCTACGTTTGTCCATGCCACCTGGTGGAAGTTGCGAGAACTAAGATGGTACACGCCCAACCGTGAGAAAATTAATAGGTTTGAAAAGACAGCCGAGATAATAATAATAATACTTATTATTATTATTATCGTTATTATTACGTGTGTACTTTTATGCCGGTGCGTACCTAGCACCGAGTACACTTAATGTTTTAAATAAATAATAATAATAAAATCATTTATTCGGCGCAAAATTGACACAAAAGAAATGTTAACAACATTTAGGAAAACAATTTGACATAAAACAAGATAATAAGAAGAAACGAAGGAAAACACAAACACTAATTTGACGCCGAAAAGGCCTGAACTCAGCGTTATGCCGAAATTCATAAGTTATGAATTTCAGCGCTGATTTTCAGTTCTAGCCCGTGTTGTTGACGGACGCTTTACGCATGCAATAAATAAACGTTAAATATAAGTGTTACAATAGCTTTAATCAATAATATAATAAATTATTAATAGATATATAGTATGTATAGGTATCAGAATTCAGTGTTACTTATAATAGGTATTAGATAAAATTGTATACTTAAATTTAATTGCATCAATTAAAGGACTGCCTTTTGTTGTGCCAGAATCGTATGCCACTTTGATTTTAAATTATTATTATTATGAATCTGTTTTGCTACAATAGTCGCATACGACTACGGCTATATTAGTATGATGACGGCCAGTATGATGTATAGAAATACTTTAGTCAGGTTTTAGTTTTTTGACTTTATTTATATTTAACTTATTTTGAATTCGTGTTTTGTATAATTATTATGCAGAGCAGACCTGCTATAGCAGTTAATCATTGCACTTTCGAGTAGGTAACGATGTCCACGGGCCTGGATACCTCTTATCATCAGGTGACTCCAGTATTCGTTTGCTGATTTACATAGTATTATTAAACTAGGTAGTAAAATTTCCATACATTGGAAGGCTTGGTTCTTCTTGTTTCATACTTTTAAGAGCGTGTTTTTAACAGTCGAGTTTTAGTTTTTAATCTTATTTTTTATTATTCCTCTTATAAACTGTGCTAACAAAGTTCTTTCACTTGATAACCCACGCGAAACCGTTTTTTTTTAAGTTCTTTACTTTAAATCCCCTAGAGGGCGCTATAGTAAATTTAACGAGACGTCATGTAGCCTATAACTAGCACTGCACTGTAAGACGACGTTAGGTTTGTTCTTGCAAAAAAATCATAGGTAAATAAAACTACTTTTTAACCGGATTAATCGCGTATAATTTATATTTTCCATTTTAACTCGACGTTTCGGTGTCTTTGCAGACCCCGTGGTCACGAGCGACTGAGGTGTCAGGGGTCAAATTGATAGTGAAAAAAGTTGTACATTTTATAACTAATTGTATAACTTTTCCCACTATCAATCTGGCATAAAAATTATGAATCGTGAAAACTTAAGACAATATTAAGTCAATAGGTATATAATAATTTGTGTTCAGTATCCAAAAATATGTATCATCCAGGTTAAACATCATTATGAATAAAGTACCTACATTATTTCATAAAGAGAATCATAATATCAAATTAAATTATTTAAAATATTTAGAAGATACCTACCATGCAAACATTTAGAGCTATTAGTTCATCATTATATTGCATATTTATAATGACTCTATGGGAAATTGTAATTAATATTTTACATATTCAAAATAATGTTTCAGGCTAAGCACTTGCCTATATTTTCATCAAGCAGACACTACAATCCTACGTTAATTTAGTGGCATCTGATTTAATTATTTTGGCAAAGTATTAACACGTTACACTGATTATGATATAAATACAAATGCGGTGCATCATAAATACACTAATATCTCCATGGCGTGTAACATCTCTCGCGAGAATGAAATAGTGCGTATTAAATATTACAAACTAATTACATTTATAAATATAAGTAAATGGAAGTGGCATATACGTGTTTCGTAATTAAAATCAAGGTTTACATGAGTCACAACCGGGAAACATACGGCGTCAGAAAATCATCAGCAGAGCGTAGAAATCAACATGTTGGTTTGCCATAATACTTTATTAAGTCAAGTACCAGTCTTCTTTTAAGATACAATACACCCTTGAGGACAAAGTGGAAAAGACCAACAAAAAATAACCGCCTAGTAAATACCGAAAATCGTTCCTGCAGTTTATTCTTGTAGATCTTGAAGTAAAAACTTGTTCAAAAAAGCAATAAAAATCTTATTAATTATTTATATATTTTATATTAAATTAACAACGTTAATCTGCGTGAGGTCGGCTTATAACAGCCCATCCGGGAATATTTCATGAAGAGCCAGGTCGTTCCTAAACCCGTGTGCTGTCATCTCCGACCTCATCTTTACTTACCATCAAATGAGGTTGAGGTCAATCGCGGGTTTAGTCTGCAATAAAAAAAAAACATTTCTACAACCCAAAACTGTACTTGGTCACCTCATATTCGGGTACGGGTTCCAAGTTTCCCTAAAATTGCGGAAAAAGGAGGAATTTTGAGACTTATTTGTTCCGTATTAAAAAGTAAATAAAATAATAAATAAATAATACGAATAAATATATTAAGGTCAAGCCTTCGCTACTGGAAATGTGTCATGAATGCAGAATATGATTTGTGGATAGAATAAGTTATGAATTAAAAGCAGTTGAGTCATTCTCATTTATTTCATTTAATTCATTCGAGAGGTTAAACAAACATGTTATTTTTTGGTTTACATTACCTCTTTTTACATTTTTACTACGTTATTACATACGTAGCAAAACGACAGAATGAAGTCCCGTAAATACGCTTTTTATGTAATACATTGTGTTGTAAAACTTAGTATATCTTAGCTGATGATGGCTACCGACGCTGATGGCCGATACTTCATGCTGCCTACTGTCTATAAACATGAGCCTATGGTCATACTTTTATCACTTAAAGGAAAATAAAAATCTGATATTTAGCTTTTAAACAAAGGACATGAAATCTTATAATTCGATACTGCAACTAATTTACACCACCTACTAACTAAAATTTTCTTTCCCAGGAGGTCCTAGTCCCGCTTTACTCCCTGTGCGTGCTGATCTTCCTGAAGATGCAGATCCCGAACCCCAACTTCCCGGAAGTGAGGAACCCTGGCCGGATGTTGAGGATCCACCATGATGCTTTTCCAGAAAACCATTCAGTGGCTGTTGTTGCTGACTGGGAAGGCGCCAATGGCACTGGGGTAAGTTAAAATCTACAATAATAGGTACCGGGGTTATTTTTTGTTACCAGCCAAATCTTATTTTCTATGATACGAAATAAACGTACCTGCATATTTATTTTAGTATTGCTCAGTACAAAACTTTAACAATATGGCAGCACAAACTTTTTTACAAATAGTCGCCGTTGTAGAACGTAGCTACTATGACTCGGCATTTCATTAATAAAACTACGACGCAGTACTACTAGATGTTTTGTAGTAGAACGTAGTCGTCTTTATTTCAATGGTATTCATTCATAATTTAGAGTGACCATGCTTTGCTGAAAGTTGCTAGTCTTTACTAAAATATTATATTCAAAAATTGTTTGGTGAGTCTAACGTTTATTAATGAATCATAGACAACATAAAAGCCCGAAACTATTCGGACATCTCAGACACTAAAGTGTGAGAAAAAGGCGCTTAATTATATTCATACGTGACTTCACGCCTGTATCCCTTAGGTATGGGGTAGGCAGGACACCAGAGGCTATAAAACCATCTGATGTCACGCTTGTCAAATTTGGAGGTATTATCACATGAGTAGTCTACTCATGTGGTATTATTATGGTGGAGAGAGACTATTATAGTGACAGGGATCAGCCTATCTCCCGCAAATCGCCAATAAAACCTCTGTAACTGAATGCCCGGGAAGAGAAACTTAATTAACATGAGATAAATCTGAAGAGTTTGTAAGTTTGTTTGAATTTTATAGTTTCTCTAAAGGCTATATTTAGTCAAGAAACTCATACGGATTTAAATGTTACGCACGTTATTGTGAAGGTCCTTATTTGACCTTTAATGATAGACATGAATAACCTTTTTGGTGTCTTTATTCTAAAATAAACTGTCATGTTTTTAAATTGTAAAGCAAGAATATTACAATTTCTCTTGCCTATTTTCTTTTTCTCGGCATTAATTAAAACGTTAAGTTTCGGGTTTTTCTTTTCTGTATTACTTTTACTTTACTATTAATAAAAATGGTAGGATAAGTAAGACTTGGCTGCGAAGCTTTTAAGAATATTTTTATTTAAGTACGTTTCAAACTACTAAAATTTAAAATGTAAATATACGCGATAAATCCGGTTAAAAAAAGTGTTTTATTTAATACTAAAATGACAAAATCAAAGCAATCAAAGAAAAATAAGCTGTGTGATTTTGTAATTAACAAGATATTAACGACAGTCACCCGACCTGCGTTGCGTGCCAAAATTACGATAATTGACCGCAGTTGTATCTGATCTTAGTGGATATGTTGTGCGATCCCCGTCCAAAACAAATATTTGTGTGTTTGCATAGGTCTGGCTGTATTATGTATGTATTTACAAAACAAAAGACATAGTTAAAAGTATGTATATCCTTTGTCTAGGAGGAGCAAATGGATCAACCATATCGCTGTTTGAACATATCTATGTCCAACAGTTGCACCCAGAATTGAATATAGATTTTTATGAGAGGTGACTAATTCAAGTGGTCCCCGCTTAGTGGACCATCTTGCAGCCATCCTTCATATAAAATATGCTGCCAAATATCTCCACTTTTGAGCTGATGTGTTCTAGCACTATTTCATGAAGAGCCAGTTCCAGTGCTGACATCTTTGAATTTGCCTTCACTTACCATCAGATGCGATTGAGGTCATACGCGGGTTGGGTCACTTACAAAAAATAATAGATTTCTGATATTTATCTCCAATTATAAAAAAAGGTATTTCCCAACAGACGTTCTTAGACACAATCAACCACATGCTGCTGGCGTCGCACCAACACGCGATCAGCTGGATCCGGTACAACGACACCACGGACCTGAACGATGCCTACCACAACGACGCAAAGAACTTCCCCATCGCCGTCATCTTCCACACGGACCCCATGTCCAGCAGTGAGCCGCTAAGGTAAGTAATTATGTCCTAACAAGCCTTTTAGCGGTTTTTATACCTCAGATATTGTCCTCCGGGTTCATAAGCCCAATACAGGGCAAACTGAAGTTGTCATAACATAGTGGCTCTTTTGGGTATCATTCGAAATAACGGGTGGAGTAAAGATTGGCCCGGTCGGTACAAGGACGGGTGACCGTCGATCGAGGTTTAATAAGACGACTTGCTAAGTAATCGGTTCCAAGTTTTAAATACATACCTACAGAATAATCGTAAATTTTCGCCTGAAGGAAAACATTGAATGCTTACATCCACCGCCATTTATTGTTAACAGATTTCTTGAGCTCAGAGTTTTATCTATTCTAAGTTATTCCGTTCTTATCTATACCTTTGACGTGCTGTAAAAAGCTACTAATACGATCGATTCTTGCACAGCCCTAATATAAAGTAGGCAGCCAAATATCATCGCTCTGGCGTGAATATGATCCGGCCAATAAGACTGCAAGGGAAGTGACTTAATATTGTCTAAGCTTATTGCAAATAAACATTTAAATGTCCTGTTTCTGGAATCTGACAGCACTAAAATTAAAGCTTGGAATTGTGCCATAAACTAATTTATTGAGTCGCAAAAGCGTCCTTCCGTAGCGTAATTTTTCTGTTTATTACATACATACCTACACATATCCTGGAGAGAAAAGGCTTCTATCATTTAAACAGCTTCACGTTATTTGCAGTTAATTAAAAAAATGAGCTTTGTACTCGTATGATTCAAAATTTATAATAATTTCTCGCATATTTATAACGCTATAACACCAATTTAAATTAACATCACCATCGTGATCATATGCGCTTGCAACAGTGCCAAATTATCGAGAACTCAGAATAACTATAAATCATGGTGTAGGTATACTATATCGCCATGTTTATTGGAGTCATGCGAAATATTTTTATCTATGTATTTGGTAAAGTAAGATTTTGTTTTTGAATACGAGTATACAATCCGTAAATAATTGTTATTGTATCAGAAAATATTTATGCGATAAACCCAAATACTTTTAGAATATTCTTTGGGACATAAAGATTCTGAGATGGTAAAATTAGAATTCATAATGTTTCACTTTGTCGCCATCATGTACTCATTATAAATTTTCCACAGGTACACCATCCGAACGAACCCTTCCCACTCCGGGACGCCCTCCACTCGGACCCTCATAACCTCACCTGCGAAGTGCCGCAAGAGGACCGACACCAAGGACTGGTCGACGGAGTGGTCGTCAGTAGGACAGCTGCTGCCTCTCTCTGAAAACAGAGAGCAGTCATGTCCAGTGCTGCAGTATTACTACTCAGGGTTCTTGGCTCTGCAAACACTCATTGATTATGTTAAGATTAAGGTGAGAGTGTTAAGGTTCTTGTATTTCATTTAACGTCTGGACTGCAGTATATCTTACAAATAATTTAAAGGACTTCCTTAGTATAATATCAGTAATTTGTAGCCCAAAATTTACCTTAAATATAGCATACCTTGAAATATTAATTCGCCATGTACACGTATTGATGTCGCATCAGATTTTCTAGGTGCAAGCAGCCCTATATTTAGTGGAGCTATAATATTTGCAAAATACTGTTCTGTAAATGATTTTTTTAAACAATTACTAAAATCTCACCTTATGGTGAGTAAAGAGGAGGTGGAAGATAAAAGCACACGGGCCTTCGAAAGAACTGGTTATTCATAAAATAATAAAATATTATAGCCTACTTTCTAGCCGACCTTACAAGGATAAAAAAATTCACTTCTAGTAAAAATGTTCATAACAGAAAAGAACTGCACAATAGAAGGTTGGAAGGTCAGAATTTAACCACATTTAAATTTCTACCCTGAAATTTCAATCATAAAGTATCTTCTTCTTTTGCAGGTGGACACTGGAGTGACATTTCCACCTCCACGGATAGAGCTCCTGCAATTCCCCAAACGCCAACACACAGGCGACTGGCTGGTCATCTTCCGTGTCATAATGCCCATGTACATGGTCATGACGTTGTCACAGTTCATCACGTATTTGCTGATGTTTGTGGTGGGGGAGAAGGAGAAGAAGATTAGAGAGGGGATGAGGATCATGGGATTAAAGGATTCTGTTTATTGGTGAGGCATTTCAAAGATCTGTAGTCGAAATTTGTGTCAAACTCCAATATCATATGTGCAGAGATCACAACTCTAAGGTTTATCCATTCCAAAGTTTCAAAATCAATAACTTCAAAAATATTTAAAAACGATAGATTGGCATTTTATATCGTAGTCAAGCTTTAAGCGAAATTTTCTTTGTGTATCACTTCTGAGCATCGTTTGATGTCACACTCACTTGATGGTAATTGGACAACACGAGTCATGAAGGTACTGGCTCTTCATTAATTTATCAACACAATTTCAAAGTCCAACCATAAATTCATAGCTTTTAACCATATTAGACATGTTTTAATACATAACTTCACGCCTGTATCCTCAATTCACCTGAGGTATTATAATGATGGAGAGAGACTATTGCAGTGATAGGAGGTCAGACTATCGCCCATAAAAACGCCAATAAAACCTCTGGGAGCGAAAGAAAAACAATGTGCAACCAAGCATACTGTAAAAGTCAGTTTAGGGACATATTTCTAATATTAATATTTATTTTCAGGGCATCCTGGTTTCTCATTTACGCTGTATTTGTGACTATTTTATCAGTGGTTAGCACAGTTCTGCTGTTCACACTGAAAGTAAGTATCCGTCCGAAATTCTTCCAACAAAATGTTATCATAAGATCCAGTTATCTGACTAATTATTATCTATTTGCAGGTGTTCCAGCATTCATCGTACATTCTGATATTTTTGCTGATGCTGTTGTTTGGTTTTACTATAATTACGTTTGCCTTCATGCTGACACCATTCTTCGATAAAGCACGGGTAAGTATTGTTTATTATATGGGGCATGTTATTATTTGGCGACCTAATTTAACGTGACAAAATACCACACTTTATGGAGGAGTCGAGATGAAAAAATGCCATTGAGTTTTTTTTTACCAAAAGCTTAATGACCATAACTTTATGATTGTGAGTTCTACTAATCAAAGTATTTATTTCCCAGACGGCTGGTATCCTGGGTAGTTTCGCCGTGAACCTCATGAGTGGGCTGTACTTCATCCAGGTGTTTGTCTCTAACGCGGACTCTCTGGCCTTCTGGTTCGTTTCCCTCATCAGCTCCAGCTGCTATGCCTTGGCTATGGATAAGGTAAAGTATTATTTTTTTCGTATTATTTAAAATTGTTTTACCATTTCATATAAGACCTGTTTCTACGCTTCAAATTCACGTTACGTTGAGTTGTATTGAAAAATCTAAGAGAAAAAAAAATTGTGAGTTAATCACCAATGTTTTTTTAACGTAATTGTAAAAGAGCTTTTAAAAAGAACACTCCTATAAAAAAGTTGTAACAATTTTAATTTTAATCTTTGACTGACTGAAAAATAAAAGTTTGAAACAAACTTCCGTAAATAAAGCGTAAAAGTTACCTAATGTTTTGAACAACATAATGTTACAACAATTACCTTAGGACCGTTTCATTCAACCTCTAGGAAATTTTACAGATTTATTTATAGATGCGTGGAGAGTTTATTGATATTTAAACCTTAGTCATGAAATGACTATGAGGTCACAACCTTGACTGGGTGTGTCTTACTTCTGAAAACACAACAAGTGACGTGGGTTCTCCACCCACGCTCGATTATCGTTTTAGATAAGCAGATTAAATTCAGTCCACTTTAGGGTCTGTCACGGGTCGACAATTTCCTGTGATTTAAAGGACTATACAGTCCAATTTGCAAGGAATTTTAAAACTTCTGATATTTGGCCTTGTCTGACGGTTTTAATGATAGTTTCGTGATTTGAGGCAATGAATTAACGCTAGGAATGTTTTGTAGGTGAAAATACTTGTGGCGATTGGTCGATAACATCAATTTTGTTTGACAGTATGCGAATTCGCTGCAAAAATATTCAAATCAAATTATATCGATTGCTTCAATGTATAGAAAGGTGCAAAAAGGTGGTTATGATACTTTTCTTATATAAAATTGCCTTAACTTGAGTGTTCGCCTTGTATAAGGGTGAAAACAAATTCTTTCTTTGATAGTACATAGTGCGTGTGTTTGAGTACTTAATAATTGATTTATGTTGACAGAAAATATGGACATGATAAAAATTGTAATAAAAATAAAAAGTAAAACATATTAAGTTTACTTTATCAGGTAACCTCTTTTATAACTTGTTTTCTTTTAGTGTAAAAGTTCAGCTGAATATTAGTAATATTAAGAGCCTTATATGTATACTCCGAATAAACTTATATACTCGTATACATCCCCTGACTCGAGCCAGTGTGGACCATTTCATTCCCCAAAACTGGCGTGGCTGGGACTTGAACCCAGCACGTCTCACACTTAAGGCGAACTTTCATTGTAATTTTTGGTTTAATTTGTAATTGTGAAGCGTAAGTAACGTAAAGGCACCAATCTTGGACTAGCCTCCAGTGATGGACAAAAATAACATAAAATAACAATATAAAAACCGTTCGAAATCTGGCTACAGTTAAAATAGAACTCTGATTTATAAGTGGCCACAATTTAAATTTTTATTCTATTCGGCTAAATAGCGTAAGCAGTTAAATTTACTTTAGAAACGGGATATTTACCAAGTTTGTTTTTATATTTTGCGTTCTCGGTACTGTACCGTCGTGATAATGGCGCTTGCAGCAGTGCCGAAATATCGTTTCTAAAGTAAATTTAAATGTTGAAGACGATTATAGCTTAAAAACTTATATAGCGTAAGTAAGACAGTGTTATGACTTATGTCGCATCGGCTTTTTGTTGAAAAAATCGTTTTTGCTAAGAAAAACCGTAAGGAAATGAGTACTTATACAATTTTTTTTTCAATATTTGTATATTAATCTGAGCGACATTTGTTATCATATTATGTTATATTGGTTAAATGTGCGACATATTTTACGATTTTATTCCATGATAGGTTGTGTTGTTTAAATAAAAATTTTAAGTGTCCATAACTGGATTTTATTAACTACAATTTAAATACCCACATGTTTTTACTGATATTTTTATTTCTATTATCCAAAATAAACAATTTATTTATTTTATTTATTTACCAGTAATGGACAATTGTCAAAATTAAACTTTTTAATGCACATACGCTTTTTCGTACCTACTTTCTTTTCAAAATTCAAATGCCTTTAGGCCTTAAGTATGAACATGTACATTTATGTTAATATGTAGATTTTTGTCGTGATCACATATTTTACTGTCAAATATAATTTTTGTCCTACAATATTATTACCTACTTCCATGCTGGACTTGGAGCGAAAGAAAAACGTAGAATGTACCAGCTGCTTCTCTTCCCGGGCATACTGTAAAAGTCAGTTAAGGGACAGAGGTTTTAAAGGCGTTTTTGTGGGCGATAGGCTGACTCCTGTCACTACAATAGTCTCTCTCCATCTTTATAATACCTCCAAATTTGTCAAACGTGACATCAGATGGTCTTGTAATCTATGGTGTTCTGTCTACCCCATAAGGGATACAGGCGTGACGTTATGTATGTAATATTATAAGTAAGCAAAAAATAATATTAAAAATACTTTGTTGTACATAAACATCACGCTTTTATTTTATTTTCGACCATAATCAGAATTCTATTGATAACTTACAAGTCTTTATTGCATAATTGAATGTTTAACATTGGGTTCTGTGCGTAACTGGTGAAAAAAGTAGTTTTCAAATTTTTTGATTATTTCAACATTTATGCATGATCTTTTTACTAATATCAGTTACATAAGACTAACACTGAAATAAACGTATAACTAAACAACATCTAAAAAGATTTAAATACCTACGAGATATTCACACAAAGGATTTAACAAAATTCTCAAAAAGACTGGTTCCGTTACGTTATGCATAAGTCGAAGGTCGTTTTTTTTGCAAATAGAAAACGGCCCTTACATTTATAGGTACCTACTAATAGTTATCGTGTATTCCAGGCCCTCGTGCTAGACATGGCCGGGGTGGGTGTGACGTGGGACAACCTGTGGTCGGGGCCGGGCGTGCCGTTCGGAGGCAGCCTCATCATGATGGCGGTGGATACCGTGCTGTACGCTCTGGCGGCGTACTGGCTGGATGCTGTGTGGCCCAGTGAGTGATTAAAGATCACATTTATTAAATTGTATAAATCTTTGTTAATGGGTAAACAAGAAAGTGTTTAGAATATCTTGGAATTTCTATGCAGGTATGTATAACATTGCACTTAATTGAGGTTAACATATATTTATTTATTTATGTGTTGACTCACCATATTATTAGTTATTTACGTTATTATTTTTGTTTATGTATATTGTACTAATATTATAATTAAAAACCGTTAGGTATAGTTATGTAATGGTCATATTACTTATATTGTATGAATATTTTATTTAAATGCATAGTTTCAGCGCCCGTCCTTCCTGTTGTTGGCTGCAACTGAAAATCAGCGCTTTGTAGCAACTAGCTTCAAAGCACAAGCTGAGTTGTGTGTCCATTTGTTACTGCAGTGCATGTTGATTCTAAATATTTCTTAAGTTTGTTATTATTATTATTAATTTTCTGTTTACTAACGTGTACTGTTGTTAACAATAAATGTGTTTTTACTTTTACTTACTTTAACTGAGTGACATCTGTTGTTAATTGGTGTAACTTATAGTCATTAGTAATAGCGTATTGGTAAAAAACTAACCTGTATTAGAAGTGCGGAAGTGCCTTGGTGCAGTAAGTGCGATTAAACGACTTTTTGTAGAATCCAAAATACTGGTTGAAATATAAGTCGTCAAGCATAGCAGTAATTTAAGGAAATTTCAATGCAATAAACACTAACCTTATTGTCACCCTAAGGACGCGTTTCCGCAAATCTTCAAAATAGGGTAATTTCTGGTACATATTGTGATAAAATGGCGCAAAGTTTAGTATAATTACAAGTACTAATAGATAGATAAGACTTTCATCTCCATTTATTATATAAAAATAATATAAATAAATTTGTTTTTGTAGCTTAAAAACTAATTTTGCGATGCCTCGTCGCACGAAAATGACGATTTTAAGCCAATTTACGGTACCACTTTTGGTATGAAAACACAAGTATTTATGAATAAAAAAATACTATTCGATGGTTGACATGTTCATTTTTGATAATACGCATTTTTTTCTTTGAAATTACTACTAAAAACCCTTTAAAAAAAAAAAAACCAAACACGTAATTTTCTTCATGTTTGTATAAATGCGTAAATCTTAACACACTGTGGTAAGGGTTATTATACTTTAGCAAATAATGTCAATATCATTACAAACAAAAACTAGATATCTTCAGTCTGCGCTCAGCCGCTGTCGAGAGTGGACCTGTATCGCTTTTGAGTTATTTTTCGTGCTAAGAAACATCGCTGTACATACACAATTTATTACATCAAACAAGTCTCGATACTTGACGCTCTCTGAACTGAGTTGAAAAGGTAATAATATAATTTTATTGAAAAAAAAAAATTACAAAACCTTTTATGATTAGGATTGAATTTGGAAACTTGGAATCATTATGTTTGTTAGGACTAAACCTTATCTCCAGTTCTGGTAGTGGGGTCTGAAGGTATACCTCGAGGTGCTACTGGTACTCCTAGACGGGTAAAGCTAGGTATATCGAGTTTGGGCTCATTTTGATTCGAAGGAAGAGACCTTACCACCAGTTTTGGTAGTAGGAGCTGAAGGTATACCTCAAGGTGTTACTGGTACTCGTAGACCGATAGAGCTAGGCATGTCAAGTTTGGGTTCATTTTGATTCGCAGGACGAGACCTTACCACCAGTTCTGGTAGTGGGAGCTGAAGGTATACCTCGAGGTGCTACTGGTACTCCTAGACGGGTAAAGCTAGGTATATCGAGTTTGGGCTCATTTTGATTCGAAGGAAGAGACCTTACCACCAGTTTTGGTAGTAGGAGCTGAAGGTATACCTCAAGGTGCTACTGGTACTCGTAGACCGATAGAGCTAGGCATGTTGAGTTTGGGTTCATTTTGATTCGCAGGACGAGACCTTACCACCAGTTCTGGTAGTGGGAGCTGAAGGTATACCTCGAGGTGCTATGGTACTCCTAGACGGGTAAAGCTAGGTATATCGAGTTTGGGCTCATTTTGATTCGAAGGAAGAGACCTTACCACCAGTTTTGGTAGTAGGAGCTGAAGGTATACCTCAAGGTGCTACTGGTACTCGTAGACCGATAGAGCTAGGCATGTCGAGTTTGGGTTCATTTTGATTCGCAGGACGAGACCTTACCACCAGTTCTGGTAGTGGGAGCTGAAGGTATACCTCGAGGTGCTACTGGTACTCCTAGACGGGTAAAGCTAGGTATATCGAGTTTGGGTTCATTTTGATTCGCAGGACGAGACCTTACCACCAGTTCTGGTAGTGGGAGCTGAAGGTATACCTCAAGGTGATACTGGTACTCGTAGACCGATAGAGCTAGGCATGTCGAGTTTGGGTTCATTTTGATTCGCTGGACGAGACCTTACCACCAGTTCTGGTAGTGGGAGCTGAAGGTATACCTCGAGGTGCTACTGGTACTCCTAGACGGGTAAAGCTAGTTATATCGAGTTTGGGTTCATTTTGATGCGTAGGACGAGACCTTACCACCAGTTCTGGTAGTGGGAGCTGAAGGTATCATATTTTAAAAGAACTGAACAGGACACAAGGAACTGAAATCTATAGGCGGTCAGATTTGGTGGAATCGGGTTTTCATATTTTAAAAGAAATAATAAAATTTATGGACAAAGGATAATGCAAGTGAATGGGCTCCAAAAAAAAAGTCATTGTACAGAGATGAGATGAGAGTCAGATTATAGATTAGACACATGTCATTCATATTTGTTAGCACGCCAAAAAAATTAGCCCTGGGAAAAAAAAGATATGACCAAAAATACATTTTGCGTTTAATAGAATAAAAATCGTTTTCTTTTATGATACAGAAACTGAACGCCCGTAGATTTCTACGAGTGTATTCGTATAACCTTTACAGCCATTGACTACGAAACGAGTGAATATTGTAAATAAATACGATTATTGGTAAAAAAAAGTGCTTGTGTGATCCTTATAAGTACCTAATGGGTTGGCTACACAGTAGTAAACCGCGATTAGTTCGTCTCTTTTCTTAGTATAGCGACTTCCCTTCTTATTATCGTCGAGCGAGACAGCAGTGCGCTGTCACAAAAGAGATGTTATTAATCTGTCTCTTTTCTTACTATAGCGAACTTTTTGCGGCACTGGTTCGCGACATTGGAAGCACGGTTTACAACTGTGTAGCCACCCCTTTTGATTTGATTTGTCTTTTTTCTTACTTTAGCGATGTCTCTTATACGGCACTGGTTCGGCGACATTGGAAAAGCAGTTTACAAATGTGTAACCACCCCTTATGAAATAATGGTATGTATGGTTTATCTAATACTGCCATTTAGAATAAGCTAATGTGTTGGTATAAGTGGTTATCGTTAATGAAAGAAGTAAGACTTTTAAACACATGATTTATTATTTCATTCATTACCATTGGTAAGAGTTCTTAAACATAAAATAAGTACTATTTTTGAAGACGTTATTCATTATTTCAGTACAATTAAACAGACATCATAAATTATAAAAGGAATAGTACTTTTAAACACATGATTCATATTAACAATACAATTAAATATCATAATCATAAAAGAAGTTCGACTTTCGACTCGAACCCCGAAATGTTTCGAATAAAATGGACAATGCGCGCTAATAATGTGCTCCGAGAAAGAGATAGAGAGCGTTAATGAAATCTAGTTGTAATAATTATATAACCACTATTAGACTTTATTAACCACTTATAGCAACATACTAGCTTATTCTAAACGGCAGTATTAGATGAACCATACATACCATTATTTCATAAGGGGTGGTTACACATTTGTAAACTGCTTTTCCAATGTCGCCGAACCAGTGCCGTATAAGAGACATCGCTAAAGTAAGAAAAAAGACAAATCAAATCAAAAGGGGTGGCTACACAGTTGTAAACCGTGCTTCCAATGTCGCCGAACCAGTGCCGCAAAAAGTTCGCTATAGTAAGAAAAGAGACAGATTAATAATAACATCTCTTTTGTGTGTCGACGATAATAAGAAGGGAAGTCACTATACTAAGAAAAGAGACGAACTAATCGCGGTTTACAACTGTGTAGCCAACCCATTAGGTACTTATAAGGATCACACAAGCACTTTTTTTTACCAATAATCGTATTTATTTACAATATTCACTCGTTTCGTAGTCAATGGCTGTAAAGGTTATACGAATACACTCGTAAAAATCTACGGGCGTTCCGTTTCTGTATCATAAAAGAAAACGATTTTTATTCTATTAAACGCAAAATGTATTTTTGGTCATATCTTTTTTTTCCCAGGGCTAATTTTTTTGGCGTGCTAACAAATATGAATGACATGTGTCTAATCTATAATCTGACTTTCATCTCATCCCTGCACAATGACTTTTTTTTTGGAGCCCAATCACTTGCATTATCCTTTGTCCATAAATTTTATTATTTCTTTTAAAATATGAAAACCCGATTCCACCAAATCTGACCGCCTATAGATTTCAGTTCCTTGTGTCCTGTTCAGTTCTTTTAAAATATGGTACCTTCAGCTCTCACTACCAGAAATGGTAGTAAGGTCTCGTCCTACGCATCAAAATAAACCCAAACTCGATATACCTAGCTTTACCCGTCTAGGAGTACCAGTGGCACCTCGAGGTATACCTTCAGCTCCCACTACCAGAACTAGTGGTAAGGTCTCGTCCTACGAATCAAAATGAACCCAAACTCGATATACCTAGCTTTACCCGTCTAGGAGTACCAGTAGCACCTCGAGGTATACCTTCAGCTCCCACTATCAGAACTGGTGGTAAGGTCTCGTCCTAAGAATCAAAATGAACCCAAACTCGACATGCCTAGCTCTATCCGTCTAGGTGTATGTACCAGTAGCACCTCGAGGTATACCTTCAGCTTCCACTACCAGAACGGGTGGTAAGGTCTCGTCCTAAGAATCAAAATGAACCCAAACTCGACGTGCCTAGCTCTACTCGTCTAGGAGTTCCAGTAGTACCTCAAGGCATACCTTCAGCTCCCACTACCAGGACTGATGGTAATGTCTCGTCTTATGAACTCGAACTTGACATGCCTAGGAATAGGAATTCCAGTAGAAGCCCTCGAGTGTACCACCAGCTCATCAGGTTCGATGGTGAGGTTTTATCGTTACGAATAAAACGAGCTCAAACTTTCCGAGCACTTTAATTAATCTTACCCAATTTAATCGTTTTAATAAAAGAATTTGCAAATATTTAAAACTAAAGTATCAAAACTGTTCAAAACCTTTCGTCTTTTTCACGGCACGCTTGTGTGCGTGAATCTTATACATGTAGTAGTAGAATTCGATACCTAGCCTTTTCGGAAACGCATCCATGAGCTATACTTAGGCGATGGGGTAAACCTGTCTGCCTCAGACGCCAGTGGTTGCGGGTTCGATTCCCGCACGGAAGAAGAAAAAAAAATGTTCCATGTCTGGGTGTTTATCTATTTATTTATGTATTTATATTCTAGGTTCCCCCCTAGTTCACTACATGGTATCCCATAACACAAGCTCTGCTTACTTTGGTGCCATGCAGTTGGTGTGATTGTCTGGGGTTTTTTTACGAGACTAAATAAATTTAAGTACTTTTTATGTTAACGAATTATCATACAACATTTGCTAATTTTTACCTGTGGTCACGTCCATATGCTTAAACTAAAATTAAATAGAAAGAAACACATATTTTACTATACGTCTTAGTTTTCACCCTGTATATTGAAAGACATGAATCATCCAATCCAATTTTCCCACCATCCTCGATGCCATTAATCAACGGTCTCATCTGTTGGCCACCAATAAACTGTTAGTCGGCTTACAAAACTTAAAAATATTATTTTAAATATCAGCTACACATAAACAACGAGCCTGCTTAAACTAAGTTGAAATAATATTGTCTTAAGTTTTCGCGATTCATACTATTAAATAAAACACTTTTTAACCGGATTTATCGCGTATATTTATATTTTAAATTTTGACTCGACGTTTCGGTGTCTTTGCAGACTCCGTGGTCACGAGCGAGTGTTTTATTTAATAAGTTGAAATATTTAACAAAATGTCTTCAAAACAATTGAACCTACATCTATTTCCGTGACCAGGCGAGTACGGCATCAAGCAGAAGCCCTGGTTCTGTCTTCTACCTTCATTCTGGTGCGGGTCGCGCCGCGGCCGGGCCACAGCAGTACACTTCCACACCAATGGAGACACGCTCAACAACAAGGATATTGAGCCTGTGCCGAGGTAAATTGCGAGTCTTGTTAAAATCACCCACCCTTTATATTATTCCGTTTAGGTATGGACTACTTGGTATTTCAATTTGCAGCTTTGTAGGTATAAACTGGGGAGTGTCAATAGCGAATGTGGTTACAATTACTCGCTTTATACAGATAAGTCCTCTTTAGGTATGGGAGTCAAATCAAATTCCAGGGTTTTCCAGCTTGCAGCTTTGTATAAACCAGGAAGTATTAATAGCGAATGTTGTTGCAATTACCCGCTTTAAACAGTGTATTAGAGATCGGATTTCCGATACTTCACCCACGTATACTACGTTAAATTTTATCGACAAAATACTATTCAAAGGGGGGTCGCACCCCTCACCCCCGTGAATGCCAGCCATTTTAAAATTTAATATCTCGTATTTCTACGAGTTCACTGAAACTCACTTTTTCACATTTTCATGTCACCCCGATACAACAAAGAGGTCTTATTTGAAAGATTATAATTAACATATCGTTCAATATTTATACAAGGTGTTCCTGTTGATTTCCCATAACTCTAGGGTAGATATTAATGGGACCATGTAATAGAATCAAATAACATGTAAATATTTTTTATCTTATTTTTTTTTTGTTTTTATTCTTCATACAAAATAATTCAATTAAGTCAAAACATCTTATGTAAAAAATCTTTTCAACACACTTGCTCGTAAAGTGAGCATTATTCTATTGAATTTAGAACTATAAACTGGGCTATAAGTCACGCGTGCATAATATATTATACCCTAGTGCATAATATAATGAATCCTACAAAGTTGAATTGTACCTTTCTCGACATGCGAGAAAACAGAGCATATTGTATTGGTCCGGGTTATACACTAAATATTTTCAGAAACAACAAAGAGGTTTTATACCACTTCAAATCCATATACATTTTTAAATGTTTGCGCCTTATATTAGTAAAATAAATTTGTATATTAAACAAATTATTCTCAATTTACAATCATTTGTCATAAAATATTAAAATATTTGCATTTACCACTCCAAATTAAACATTTTCACTTAAAATAGGCTGTATATGCTATACAGACATTGACACATTTGACGGAAAAAAAACCTACGCGCATGCGCGAGGTTCGGCGCCATTTTTCAATCACAATTCACAGCTTTGTTATCAAGTGTGTTTGTTATTTTATGACCACGTATGTCTGTCTTTTACTCACAAGTGTGTTGAAAAACGTTGTATGTAACTCGTGAGCATTGCTAATTACAGCCTCGACTGTAATTAGCAACTTCGCTCACTTGTTACATAATATACAAATAATGCAAAGTATGACAACGCATTTTCTGTCCCTTTTTTACAGATACAGTTCGCAACGCTTTGCGTTGTAGGGTATGCAACGTTCCTCAACGTTTAAAAAGTTTTTGTTGTTTACTGTATGAATTCATTGACACGCGTCTATTGAATAAATGTTAAAGAGATTTAAAAGGGTGATAATTTATGAACTCATTATATTAAGATTGATGATATCTTGGAAATTATGCACCTTTGAACCTCATATTCTTTGGCAAAAAGTATTGTTTTTTAGTAGGTAAGGAACAAAATCTCAAAGTTATGGGATATCAACAGGAACACCTTATATAGCGTCAATCCCTATTGACAGACATTCCGATCCCTTGTATCTGACTGTTTAAAAATGTATTTATTTTATTAAATTTTCTTATTTTATTAAGATATAATAATAATAATAACATGTGATAAATAGTTTACTTCATACTGTTAAAATTAATAATTTTATTTAAATACTTTTGATTTTTTATCCTTTCACTTTATTTATTTTTTATTATAAAAAGTTTGAGCAAAATGGAATATGAGAACTGTCACGAAAATCATTTGAAAAGAATTCAACTATAGCAGTAGATATAATATAGTACCTAGCATATTTCGGATATGTAGGTAGGTAATCATTACTGCATTTTTTTAAGTGGGCTTTTTAAGTCAGCGACATTACGTTATTTATCGAAGCGTTTATTTAGACTTTTTAAATATACTAAATTTATATACTTAATGCTGTTATCACTAGTGACCAAGACGCAGATACACTATTAAATAGTGAAAACTTAAGATTTTTATAGTATTTTGTCGATTTCGTTTTCGTTTTTAGTTAAGCGTCGCCATTTCAAGCTGCAGATCAAGCATTACAAATCTGTCAAAAAAATCTACTTGAATCTGAATATTTATCCTTTATCTTTTACGGGATAGAGGCTGTGGATATTGAGTTAAAATTGGTTGGGGAAATTTGACAGGTAATGTTATGCTTTATCTGCTGCCTTCTGTGTTTCTGTGTAATTAGTTAAAATTAAATTTAAATTCACTACATGAGGAGCGAGAAAAGAACCTTGAATCAATTAAAACTCATTGAATAAAACCTACCATACGTAAAATAAAGAACCTATTCACTTAATAATGACGACGAAATTAAATGGAAAACCTTGAAAAGACTTGCCGATTATGAAAAAAAATTCAAACTATCAAATTCCAAATCTAAAAATGCTTTCTTTTCCACCAGAGAGCTACTAGACAAAGAAGCCATCCGTATAGTCGGCTTACAGAAGAGTTTCCGCCGCGCCTGCCGCAAGCCGGAGATCAAAGCCATCGATGGCATCGACCTCAGTATTTACGAAGGACAGATCACGGCTCTACTGGGCCACAATGGAGCGGGGAAGTCCACTCTCTTTAATATCCTGACAGGGCTGACTGCGCCGACCGCTGGGACGGCTTATGTCTATGGATTGGATGTGCGGTTAGTATCAATTATAAAACTATGTAGATTGCGTTACTGATGTTTTATTGTTTATCCAAGACACATACAGTCTTATTCTATCGTAAGAATGTAAGTTGCAATATTTGCAATTTATGAAATTTTAACAAATAGTTCAAATAGAATAGCATACGATGAAAACAAAGATAGAGAAATAACCTCGTCCGCTGATGAAAAGCCACCTTGCACAAATTATTGGGTGGCGAATCGTCCGAAAGTGATAAAGCTCTCAGCTGAGTTGGCAGTAATGTTCTTTTGATTCAAAATAGAGGGATACTTTTAATTGCAAATAACGCGTTGGTCAAAGAAAAGCAGAATTTTCAAGTCATGCTATTCAAAAGAAATAAAAATAATGTAATAATAACATGAAAAAAAAACATAACAAAAAACAATTTATAACTGAAATTAGCTTCTTTAAATAATTGAACTTACATTACAAGAGTGCATTAAATATCAATTTGGAACAAGGTGTTATACTAATGGGATTATTTTTCAATGCAATGTCTGAGACTGATTTTTTGGGGAAGAGGTCTGTTAAACTGCTCTTGATTTTTTTTCCTTTGATATACTTTAGCCTGTTCTCATGGAAATATACTATTGACTTTTCCACAAATTAATATAATATTTTGCATATTTTTTTAAGGTTTTTAATAAACAACCTACTTTTTATTGCCCTGTTCAGGCTCGTATTTCACCATTCTAGGCCATTATTTGTTTTATTGCGGACGTCATAGAAGCACCATTAGTATTAAGGCGGACTTCTGTTCGATATTTTTAAAATAATTATTAAATTCAGCTGTCTTAGCATCGGTCTTTATGCATGCCTCTAAAATATAGCGCCAATCATCTGATACCATAGAAGTTGATAGATATGCCAATGCCATACAGCGCCTCATATGAGCTCTTGATATGGATGATTTTTTTGGTCATGCCCAGGGGTTTGGCTTTCCTCAGGGCGGTTTTTTAAGCTTAGCCAAATTATCCTTTCAAGTTGATGAAGCACAATGCCACATTATTGTTCCGTTTTTATTTTGAACCTCCTTATTAAATTAATAATTTCCTTGTATGAGAACTTTTTCTCCCCTTTGCGCTAAAATTAATTTAATTTATATTTTTCCATTATTGTCTGTTATTGTGATCGTAAAGAAGAATCAATATATATGCAAACCAATAGCATGACTTGAAAATTCCGTTAGTACTATATACATGACATGTACGTATGATTGTTAATCTTTGACCAGCGCGTTATTTGCAATTAAAAAGTATCCTTCCATTTTGGACGAAAAGAACATCACGGGTTTTGCTTGCTAGCTGACAACTCCTAGAACGTTATTACTTTCGGACGATTCTCCACCCAATAGTTTGTGCTTTTCATCCGCGGACGATTTTATTTTCGGACGAGATGCCACCTAAATAGTTTTTCTTACCATAGTTTATTGCGCGATTTAAAATACTTACCGCTCTATCGAGTACCTGGTACCTATCAAAGCTTGAAATCAAATGATTGCTTGACACAAGTCTATTCAAAACTATCTATATTTTTTTTGGACATTCTCGACATCAAACTATTTCTTTGCAAAATTTCAACATCCATCTATCCAAACTTTCGCATTTATATTATTCAGTTCTTTTGCTTGAGCTGAACAATTTCTTTAGCTAGATGAAGTCATTAATGTTATACTTGCTTCCATGGTAACCAGGGATCCAAATGACATGAAAGAGATCCGTCAGATGATCGGCGTGTGTCCGCAGCAGGATGTCCTGTTCGATCTGCTCTCCGTCAGGGAACACCTCAACTTCTTCGCCTCTGTCAAGGTTGGTAGCGCATTTTTTATATAGAAAAGACCCTTTTAAAGAAGTTAACAAAGCAATACTAAGTATATCTTAATATTCGTCCAGGGTATACCGTGGAACCGGCGCGAGGAGAAGATCCAGCGTGCGCTGGCGGACGTGGGGCTGGCGGAGCAGGCCGGCGTCTTCTCCAAGCACCTGTCGGGGGGGCAGAAGAGGAAGCTCAGCATCGCCATCGCCTTCATTGGTGATCCTAAGGTATTGTGCTCATTGGAAGTTTTTCACGGACTTTATCTTTACTTAAAGTAATAGAAGTTAATAATAGGTATTTTGATAACATAATAATAATAGGTATTGTAACAACATTTATAACGCACTTACTGGCAAATAAAGATTTTATTATTATTATTATTAACAATATATCTTTTCTTTAGTTTATTTTTTTTCAACCCAACGAGCAATTTTATGTTGGAAAGAAATTATCGTTCTAAATGTTAATGGTATGATATAGGGAAATATGCATTATCTTGTATGATCGTTGCCATTTAGTATTGGTAATTGTAATATCGGTACAAGTATGTACGATTGTTTCTTCCATCTTTATTGGCAAGAAATGAACAGACTTGGATAACATTTGGTACACTGTAAAGTTTTTTTATTAGGTTAGTATTTATACGTTTCTTTATTTTTAATATGTAAGCTATTTGCAACGTGATGATGTATAGGTAACTGTTACACAAAGGGTTCCTCCCAGTGTCCATACATTGCCTGGCTTTTATGCCCATCATATAAAGTTGATTTTTTTATTATTTTTAGATAGTATAATCAGCTGAAAAAGTAATGTCACAATATCACTTCGTGTTAAGAAAAACAAGTTGGAATTATCCACCATGTAACAACACCATGTAATGACAGAGCAGCAACAAAGGAATGAAAATCTTTCAGTCGGCCGCTGCTATTGATCAGTTAATTTGTCAGTTTGACAGTTGGCATGGACTTGTGTCGTTGATTATGGGAAGAACGCAGTCTGTAATGTTAAAAAATGATAAAAAAATATATATCCTCTTAAAAATATTTGTATTTACCAATTTTTTTATACTTATGGTTTAATATTTGCACTATTTTTACTTGTTCACAACGTTCTTGTTTATTTTTAATTTTATATCAACGTGATGATGATGGCTCTGAACTTAACTTATTTATTTTACTCTTTTTTGGTCGCAGTAGATAACCACATAATCAATAAAATATTTTATTTATTTGGATTTATCGATTACAAAACAAAACTTAGGCAATATTCATTAAATGAATTAACATTTATGTATTTAATATTTTGATTATTTTTATTGTTTGGGCTTAAAAGCCAGGACTGAAACTATGCAGAATTCGATCTGAAAGAACCAAAAGAAGTTGACAATATTATTCTAAAAGACACGCAGCACGGGTAAACATATACCTACGGACTTTTTTTAAGTTCCTTTCCACCTCAGCAGATAAAATCATACACAAGGCTAAACACTTTACAGATCCGTTTTGTTATCCAGATAATAATTATTTACAAAGATTATTTCATTAGCTTGTTTTTTCATCTGGGCAAATCATAATCCAGACAGATTGTCTCTCATGTTTGTTGTTTAAATATCCGGATAAATACTTTACTAAATAGCGGCGAAGGTGGAGGTACACGGGTTAATCAACGAGTGTTTTATAAATACCTATAATAGTAGATTATGCATCAAGGGGATAAAGCAGTGTATTATGTCACGGGCATCATATTGAATTCTGAGCGAAATGAAGGATTCTGTAGATAATTTTGATTAAGATGTTAATTCCAGAACGAAGTGAGGGAATTATGGTAAGAATCCTGAATGAAGCGAGGGATTCAAGACTGCCCAAGACTAAGACACTGTTATCCCCGACGAGCTTACTCTACTTTATACACCACCTTGTAAGATAATTAGGTAATGAAACTCAGGAATTAAATCAAGTACTTAGATATTTAATAATTTAGAAATTAAAGGTAATATCAGAAACAATTGACCAGTTATGTAAAGATAAAGTGATATTTCTATTTGGTATATTCATTGTTTCCTGTTGTCTTCAACATTGAATAAACATTCCATAGGCTGCTAGGTTTCTTTGTAGCAGACAACGTTGAAAATATACAATGGCTTCGAAATGATTTTCACGGCTTTTTTAGTTTTCCAAGCAAAAAAAACTTCGTAACATTTCATGTACAAATGCTTCGATTTACACGGCAAAATATTATCGACGATACTATTTGCTTCATTTCTAATATCTTCTGGTGTTAAATCGTCACTCGAGCTCGACATATTTTATTTATTTGAATACTATTGAAATAAAAACTATGAAAGAATTTTTTTTTCAAAAACTGCGCAATTTTACTTCTTATTTGGCTTTTTCAAAAGGCAAAAGAAACCGTCGCATACAGCCACCCTTTTTACAAGGGTTTTTAGTTTTTTCTTGGTAGTCGTTCCAAATGCAAAGGTACACAAACTTATACAGCCAAATTTAACGTCCATATATTTTTTAATTAGGCAAAGCAACTAGTCATACAGCCATGTCCATGTAGGTATTATTAAATTTCTCTCCGATCGACATTCCAAAATCAAATTAAATTATAACCCTTAGGATTAAAGTATTTGTTTATTCCCTGTAAGATACCTTTTTTAATCTTAAGGGTAGGTGGAGTTTATCTCATACATAATGCGAATTTTAAACAAAGGTTGTGTATAAAGAATCTTTATTTCTCTAGCGGTCCTCATAAATAAATTTACAATTATTTTATCCTATTATGTTAGGTAATATGCTTATCATAATATAACTTTATTCGATACCATGATTAAGTCCATAGAACCAAAACTGCCATATTATAAAAATATACATACTTTTATGCCCATCTGCACTAAACTTTGATCCTAAGTTGATACTTAAGACAGCAGTGCAACGAAAATGAGGAGTTTTCTGACAGCTCATAAAGATTAGTTCAAAAAACCTCTATAGATGGCATTTTCAAAAAGCCGAAGGCGTTAAGTCTGTATTCTATAATGTTGGTAAGTGGTTTGTACCATCTAAGGTTATTTATAAGTTCAATTTCTGATACAGACGTCAATTAATTTATTTTACTTTTAAAAACGCAGTGTGGAATAAATGGCTTTATGACAGAATAGACTTCGCCTTTTGTAAAGCGCCATCTATTGAAGCCTTTTGTACCGTTTTGTGAGCTGTTAGAAAACCTCTCATTGATTTTTATTGTCATTTTCCTGTTTGACGGTTGATTTGACATGGTCGAAAAGTAACGGGCATAAGTATCATATTCTAAGAAAATCCACACTTTTAATATTATAAATGCGAAAGTATCTCTGTCTTTCTGTCTGTCTGTTACCTTTTCACGCCTAAACCACCCAACTGATTTTGCTGAAATTTAGTATGTAGATAGTTTGCACTCATGAAAAGGAGATAGGCATATTATTTTTTGGAAATTCAACCCCTAAAAGGGTTAAAAGGGGTGGCAAAGTTTGTATGAGAAAAATATTTTTATGCATATTTTTGCATGAAACTTTGAATTAATGAGATGAAACACGTATTTCAGGGTTTTTCGAAATTCACTCCCATTGGGGGTTAAAGGGGGTGTCTAAAGTTTGTTTGGGAAATTTAATTCTATTGAAATATTTTGCGTGACACTGAAATAATGCTCTGCAATGCAAATTATGAGATACATATCTAAGCGTTTTTTTGAAAATCAACCCCTATGGGGGTTAACGGGGGTGGCACAATTTGCGTAGGAAAAATATTTAACAGTATTTTTTACCATGCATCTCTGAGAGCGTCCGAAACTATAGAACAAGCTCAGGTCCGGCAAATCTTAGATGCGGAGCGTCACGCATCTTATAGAGCCACCGAGACCTTAGATCAAACGCAGACTCGGCAAATTTTAGATGCGGAGCATCACGCATCTCTTAGAGCCACCGAGACCTCAGAGCAAACTCAGACCCGGCAACTTTAAGATGCCGAGCGCCACAGATCTCTTGGAGCCACTGAGACCTTAGAACAGACTCAGACCCGGCAACTGTTAGATGTCGAACGTCACGCATTTCTTAGGGCAACCGAAAAATTAGAGCAGACTCAGATCCAGCTATTTTTAGGCACCGAGCGTCACGCGTCTCTTAGAGCCACTGAGACTTTAGAGCAGACTCAGGCCCAGCAACTTTCAGATGCCGACCGTCACGCGTCATGCATAACTGCAGAGACTCACGAAGAGTCACAAAAGCGGCGAGACATTAATGCTGAACGACAAGCAGAAAGAAGACGCGCGCTTACGCGTAGCACGTGGGAGGCGTTTCACGATGACGCGTTTGATTATGATCCACTGATTGATTACGTCAACCACCGATTAGTTATAATTGGGAAAATGGATCAAAAATGTAGATATTGCAGCAACAGAAGTATTATGGTTGGGAGGGATGGTTGTGCTTTGGCTGGTGATTTCAGACAGATTCTACCCGTGATAACTAGAGGTACACCGGCAGATGAAATAAACGCATGTTTGAAGGCCTCTACGCTATAGGTGCATGTGCAAAAATTTAGTCTGACCACAAATATGAGAGTACAACTGCACAACGATTCACAATCGGGGCTGTATGCGGCCACTCTCCTGAAAATTGGTGAAGATTGTATGGCTACAGACATTAACGGTATGATCACACTAAATCACGTATTTTGTAATATTATTGGCAGCACTGACGATCTTAAAAACAACGTATATCCTGATCTGCGGACTAATATGGGAGACCAAGAATGGTTATGTTCGTTCGTTGGTGCAATTTTAGCACCAACGAACGAAATTGCTGGACATATTGATGAAAATATTATGTCAGAAGTGGAAGGTGACGTCGTGGAATATCTCTCTGTACACTCGAGAGCAAAGAATTAGGGTCGGAGACAAAACTCATGATATCTCTCAAACTATAAACGTTAGCTTATTCAAATAAAAAGTAATAGGAAGCCTCTTTAATGCCAAATATAAAAAGTACATGAAAGTAATATCTTTTCTTAATAAATGTGATAAAAAAAAAGAAAAAACAAAAGTTATGATTTATTTTGAAAATTGAACTAAGAATTCAAATCATTTGTATCGATTTTGTTTGTTTTCTGTCACAAAAAAAAATTATAAAAGGGTTTCCTGGTGTACAATATTCATTATGAAAGTACAAATCATGTCGCTCACATCTGAAGAATGTACAAGAATCCTCACTATGCTGGAAGACGGGCGTAGTCAGCGTGATACAGCCAGGATGGTCGGCGTATCGTTATCTACGGTACAACGTGTTCTCCGACGGTTCCAGGAAATTGTGTCAAACCTTCGCCGGCCAGGAACACGCAGAAGAAGATGCACAACAGCTCGTGGTGATCGATACTTAGTCACAACAATGCTTAGAAATCGATTTCCCACGGGTGTTGAACAAAGAAATCAATTTGTACGTCTTGGAGGAAGCAACCCAAGTGCGTGGACAGTAAGGCGACTTCTTGCCAAAGGTAATTTGAAGCCATCAAGACCAGCAAATGGCCCCAAACTTGAACGGGAGCATCGTATTGCAAGACAGAGTTATGCACGTGAGTACTTGAATTGGACTCTAGAGGATTGGTCAAGAGTTTTGTTTACAGACGAGTACAGATTCATGCTGTATAAACATGACGGTAGACACAGAGTGTACAGAAGACCAGGCGAAAGGTTTCAACAAGCGCGCATTGAAGAAAAAGTTGCATACGGCGGAGGATCCGTGCATGTTTGGGCTGGAATATCTGCAGAGAGCCGTACGGAGCTAGTCCTGATAGAAAATGAAACGTTGACCGCGAGAAGATACGTAGAAGAAAACCTAAATGAGTATGTCGGTCCGTCTATGGCCAATATGGGCGAGAATCCTGTGTTTATGCAGGATAACGCCCATCCCCATACTTCGGCTATAGTGACTGATTACCTTCAAGAGGTCGGTATCACGCGCATCGCATGGCATGGCCTGCTCGCAGCCCAGACAGGCGCGGTCCCAGGGGGGGGGGGTCACGGGGGACATGACCCCCCCCAAAACCGAACTTTAGGTATATTTCAAAAACAAAGCTTGTTTGAATTGAATTTGAATCATCTACCCAAAAATCTTGCCCCTTCCTATTCCATCCATGGTGATGTGATGTGATGCATTTTTATTGATCGATCTATAACCACTTGGGGCATGCACAGGATCCCGCATTGAATAGACATTGAAGACTGAAGTCTGCCACTTAAGAGAACCTTTGATACTATTTAATTCATTCATGAAATAATACTCGATCTTGTAACCTCATTATTCTATTTAGAAAAGTTCTTGTGCCATTTAAAGTACATACAGCGCCATCTAATGATTAAAAATGATATAAATGAGACAGTGCCAGCCAGCCAACAAATTTTGTGAAAACACCACCGTCGTGTCGTGATTGATTTGTCGGTTCGTTGGAAAGCTACTGAAGTTATTGTGCCTATACTTTGTAGTGTACGTTGTCTTCTGACAGTATCTAGTTGTGACTTCTGACTGAGTATTAGCGTATATTTAAGATACTAATTAGAGATTGATGATCAGAGCGTTGATTAAGGATATTTGTATACAGCGAAAAGTAAAATGGTAAGTAATATTAACATCTACGTTTATTTCTTATACCTACCTATTTCTATGATTCTTTTGTTTGTATTGTATGGGTGAGTTTGTTGTTTAGTGCGCTTTTATAACTGGGATGGAGTATGAAGCTTGAATGAAAGGTTGGTAGGTACGAGACGAGTAAAATGGCGCATGGCGTCATGTGTAGAGCCCATTTCCGACTTGATTATGAAATTCTTGTTCTGTTTTAATATTCGAAACCATAATTGCCTAAACTTTTCGTAAAATTGTTTATTTTTTATTAAAATCTATTTTAAGGCCTGATTGCTGTTAGGCTAGTAGTGATAACTAATATTTTCGAAACTCTCTTTACGTGATATTCATATTTACCTTAGCTATTGACGAAGATTTTTTTAATCATTCGTACCAGAAAATATGCGAAGGCTTAAAGCAATCTGTGCCTGATAATGCAAATTTTCAAAGATTTACAAGAAATTATTTACCAAAAAATCATAAAAATACTCTCACGTCTCAATCATAATAGGTACAACGTTAATTTTTGTTTATGCGAAACCTAGTAGGTAGGTACTCGGGATACCAAGCGCGCGGGGCTCGCTCGCTCGCTAATCTTCCATGCGACGATGTAGGTAGGTACCTACTTATATCCTGGGATCGCGTATGATGATACGCGTGCGAATGAATGTGGACGTATATGCATTATTTGAGGAGCTGTAGAGATTATTGAGTCATAATATAACAAACATGGTATCAAAATATTGCAATCGATTTTGTTACCGATTCTGAACAAACTGTTTTCAGGTTTCGTATGAACAAAAAATAACGTTGTAGGCATATTCTTTAACCTGCTTACATACCTAATAATTGGTTGCTTTTCCAAAGGATAACTCCTAGCTATCCCTATCCGAAGGTAAGTGAAAGAGAAAGATAAATATACCAAGAGGGTAACTGGTAAGCGTGGGCCGCCACATTAGAAAAGAGGATGATTTTTTTTATCAAGATTTGTAAAAAGTCGTAGAACAAATGTTGTTGGGATTGACGTGGAGAGGCTGCCTGCAAGAGGTGATGCGCTAATTAAAATTAACCCTGTATATACCATAGGTTCGTATGTTCGCCGACCATTAGATATCCTGTTCTCGACCACTTGCGCAATTAACAAGGTCCCTAGAAATTATAATCACATTATAACAGTAATGTTATTATAATTTCTAAATACATAATAAGAAAACTAACTATATTTGAATTGCGTCGGATTTGAATTTAGTTTAAAATTGATACAATAACATTTTTATTTTGGTTTCAAAGTTGGCAACTTTACGAATATGTCGAGAACTGGCGAACCTATCCTTTGCTTATATTTTCGTCTTATTTTTTATATTGCCTAAAATGGCTATAATTATCAATAGCAAAAAAAAAATACATCCATAGTCATCAATTAATTGAGGATTATTATCTCCTTTTCGTAGAGAAGACGAAGCTTATTTATTTTTTGCTACCTTCTAATATTTTCTGTTTTGTTGGTGACAGGGTGATGCAAGTGGCTCGAAACGAACTATGAGAACAATTGATAGCTTTTTTAACAAAAAAATTAAAACAAATGATGAGGGCGAGCATGCAATGACAAATACCTCTAAAAACAATCTTATTGATCCTATTAATGAATGTGGAAATAATGCCGGAAGTAATGCCAATGCTTCTCCTTGTATAATTGCTTCTACTAACGATATTTCTATGAATCAAATAACATTTTTAACATCTCCTGAGACAGATATTGGCTACCATGTCAATTCTATTCAAGTTTTTAACGACTTTACGAGAGCTTCACTGCTGGAAAGACATTGGATCCCACCTGTTAATTATGACTTTCCCTACAGCATAGTGTGTAAAAAAGGAAAAAACTTTAAAAAGTTCGCTCAACGGTCTCATTTTGAAAATTATTATTGGTTGGTTCTCTCACATAAAGACCGGGGCCTGTATTGCAAATACTGTGTGTTATTTGCCAACACCTCTGCAGGAAAAGGTCTCCAGACGCCACTAAAAAGATTAGTTAAAGAACCGCTAAAAAAAATTGACGATCTTTTGGGCGTTACGGGTGCTTTTGCAGTACACGAAAAAAACCAGTACCACAAAAAAGCTGTAGAAGCTGGAAAGAGTTTTCTGTTCACTGTCCACAATCCTTCCGCCGAGATAAGAAATAAAATATCGTCACAAAGAGCAAAACAAGTGGAAGAGAATAGGGAACGTTTAACACCTATAATTAAAACTATAATATTGTGTGGACAGCAAAACATTGCCCTACGAGGTCATCGTGATTCAGGCCCGCTTTGCCATAAATACTGCGATGACAATGCGAGTCCTGTGAATGAAGGGAATTTTAGGGCTTTGTTAAAGTTTCGAATCGATGCAGGTGATACATTATTAGAACAGCATTTAACCAAAACCTCCTCAAATGCTACATACATAAGTAAAAGAATACAAAACGAAATCATTGAATTATGTAAGGAAGAGATACAGGAAACTATAATTAAAAATGTAAAAGAGGCTAAATATTTTTCTATTATATTCGACGAAACAACCGACATCTCAGCAACAGAACAACTCAGTTTATCACTTAGATATCTGAAAAATAATATTATTCGAGAAGACTTTATCACGTTTTGTGATGCCTACTCGGAAGTTAGAAGAGAGGATGTGCCGCATAACGATGAGCCGAGGCTTACAGGTGTTGCTTTAGCGCATATCGTTATAGATCTCTGTACTAAATTTAGCTTGGATTTGTCAAACTGTGTTGGCATTGGCACAGACAGTTGCTCCGTTATGGCTTCTGAGGTTAAAGGAGCTGTAAGCGAACTTTTAAAAATTGCTTCCCATGCAAAAAAATGCCCTTGTAATAATCACATCCTTAACAACTCATTAGCAAAATCAACAAATGTCACCAGTTGCAGAAATGCATCTGCAACAATGAAAAAGCTAGTGGCATTTGCTAACGCTTCAGCCAAGAGAAGCAGAGTTTTTAAAGACATTATTGGCAGTAAACTGGGAAGTTTATGTGATACGCGATGGGTAGAACGTCATGATGGCTATTTGCAGTTTCAAGGCGATACATTGGTTAAAATATGTGATGCGCTAGCTACAATATCAACCTGGCGAGACAGCAAATCTGCATCTGATGCGAATTGCTTACGACATGCTTTATGTAGTCCAGATTTTATAATCGCATTTATTTGCTTATCGGATTTGCTGGGTAAAAAGGACTTTATCTTATGTAATTAGAACACCACTTGTAACATACATGTTTATTTATTAAGATATTGTTGAAATTTCAGGTGCAACTGTTTCGCTCAGCCGCTTTTTACAAAAAACAAACTTAGATCTAAAGGAAGCATCGGATGCTCTGAAAGATACGATGGACGTTTTGCAATGTAAACGGGAAAATGCTGAAGTAAACTTTCACAACTTATTTGTTGAAGCCCAAGAGCTAGCAGAAAAACTGGGCATAGTTATTATGAGGCCTCGTACTGCACCACGGCAGACTCATCGTGACAATTATCAAGGAAACGATGAAGAATATTTTCGTAGAACTATTTACATTCCACTGATAGATAGCGTTGTCAATGACCTTCAAGACCGACTTTCTGCGGATACGCTGAACCTGTTTGGATTAGGCATTTTTATGGCAAAATCTGAATATACAGAAGAAGATCTTATTAATGTAAAAAAAGTGTCAGCATGCTATTCCCATTTTTTGAGTGTTACTGTCGCTACTGTCGTAACCGAGTATCAACTATAGATTGCGAAGTGGAAACGGGAGCACAAAGAAAATGATACAAAACTTCCTACTTGTGTCGTTTCTACGATCGAAGTTTGCGACGATGATCTTTACCCAAATATCAAAACGATGCTTAAAATTTTGGCAACTCTCCCTATAAGCGGTGCGACATCAGAGAGATCATTTTCAACATTAAGGCGTGTAAAAACATGGTTGAGGGCTAACATGTCAGAAGAGAGGCTGACCGGTTTAGCTCTTTTAAATATTCATCCCGATAAAACCCCAGAAGTCTCAAACATAATCACCCGATTTGGAAACAAAAACAGGAGACTTCCATTTGTTTCATAACTTGTGTAAATAATAAAGATATATTTTACTCTACGACACCTATCTATATAGTTTTATTCGTGACCCCCCCCAAAAACTCAGGCTGCGACCGCGCCTGAGCCCAGATCTGAACCCCATCGAACATGCCTGGGACGAGCTCGGACGACGTGTAAAGCACAAAATACCTCCTCCAATTACACTTCGTGATTTAAAATTAGCACTGGTAGAAGAATGGGGGAATATACCGTAGAACCGACTTAGAAACCTGGTGTACAGCATGCCAAATCGGATAACATCCATCCTGAGATCACGTGGAGGTAATACAGGGAACTGAAATTTGTGAAAATCATATTCTCGTACCAGAAAAGTCATAAACGTAATTGTGATCATCAAGTGTAATTCGTGCATTTTTATTTTATTTGTTTTTATAAATAATAAAATCACTTAAATAAAAATTTTACAAATTTCGTTTATGTTGTAATTAATGTTCTATTTAACAGTTTTTAATTCATCAAGCTAGCATTTATATTTTGCGAGATATCATGAGTTTTGTCACTGACCCTAATTCTTTGCTCTCGAGTGTAGATAATGTAATGGATACAGAACACGTAACATCATACTCTGTCGAGTTTCTTAACTCTCTAGAATTATCAGGCGTGCCTTCCCATAACCTGAGGTTGAAAGTTGGTGTCCCCGTTCTATTAATGCGTAATCTTGATGCACCTCGGCTATGCAACGGCACTCGATTGCAAATTACGCACTTGGGGAAAAGCATCGTTAAAGGAACAATTGTGACTGGAATGGCAAAAGTAGAAAATGTTCTGATTCCACGTATTCCCATTATTCCAATAGACTTGCCGTTTCCAGTGCAGTTCCCTCTAAAACCCGCCTTTGCAATGACTATAAATAAATGTCAAGGGCAGACACTGAAGGTAGCAGGTGTGCACTTAGAGAAAAACTGCCTTTCCCATGGGCAATTGTATGTGGCGTGTTCCCGTGTATCAAGCGCCGGTCAAAAGACGGTAAAACAAAAAACGTAGTCTACAGAAACGTATTGTAATAAAATATCGCGTCTATAAACATATATTCCTACAATAGACACGTCCTTAGTAAAAAATGACGCGGATGAAGTCGCGGGTTACAGCTAGTATTGATATAAAGGCAGGATTTATTGTTGTCCATGTATAGTAGTCTCGTCCGCGTTTGCGCGACAGAAAAATAACGTTGTATACCTATGTATTTATACTCTAAGCTTCTCCCTAGTACGCTATATTGTATGTCGTATCAAAAAGTTCGCTTAGTTTAGCGCTCTTTGATTATCTGGAGATTTTATTGAACTTTTATTAAAGATGATGATTAACGGCGGGTCTCAATAACTTACGACAAAGTTTGAGTAAAAATGAAGATAGACATTCTTATACAATTTTGAGTTCTATTCTAGTCTAATCTGATTTAGTGATTGAGTTCTAGTGACAGGTTTGTGACAAGTTTGACATAATATTTCTATCTTTAATTTTGCTCTCTCCGTTCCTTGCTAATAACCGCTTTCCGATCGCCCAGTAGGTATATCGATGTAGTCTATGAAGCGCGTGGTGAGCAGCAGCTAAACAATATATTATGCAGTAGAGGGAGACTTTATTGGACTTTTATTAAAGATGATGATTAATGATTAAAGCATGCTATCCCCGCTGTTGTATTATTTCAAATGAGTAATTCCCGCAGATAATAATCCTGGACGAGCCGACGGCGGGCGTGGACCCGGTGTCGCGGCGGCAGACGTGGCGCATCCTGCAGCGCGCGCGCCGCGGCCGCGTGCTGCTGCTCACCACGCACTTCATGGACGAGGCCGACATCCTGGGCGACCGGAAGGCCGTCATCAGCAAGGGCCGGGTGAGGAAACTAAACGTTTTCAGTTAGTCCGTTACTGAGTGACTAACTGACAACGTACAGCAATAACTACTGGACGTAACGAGCTGAAATTTGGAACATACATTTTTTTAGGGGTTCTTTAAAACCTTATTCCTTGAGTGCATCGATATGAAACTTCGTAAGTATAAAGGTTCTTTCAATACATGTCTGGCTGTGGTCTGGTATGGAAAGATTTTCTGAACTTCTCACAAGGAGGGTAGTTTAGCGCGTACGAAGTTGCGGGAAAAAGTTCGTCATGAATATAATACTAAATAGCTGGCAGAAAACGTACAGCCATAACTATTGGGCGTAGAGACAAATATGAGATACTATACTGAGACTATATATGAGACTGATATACTGGGGGACCGAAAGTCTGTCATCAGAAAGGGACCAGTAAGAAACCAGAGAGGAATAAAGAAAAAAGGAGTTATTTCTAATTTATACGAAACTTAAAACTGTGTACAAAAATTGGTGTAGGTACAGTAAAAAAATAATTTTATTTTGAAAACTTAGCGAGGTTTCAGCCTGTTTTGGTGTCTGTTATGGTCGCACGAGTGAGGACAGCGGGCGCGCGGCGCTCGCTACCGCATCCTGTCTGGGATCGCGTACAGCACAGCAACGGTTTAAAACAAGGCTTCAAACCAAGTTCACTTTGTTAGTTTACAATAGTGAGGACGGCTGTTTGCAATTTAATATCGCAACAACGAATCACGATGTTGAGTCTGATTCTAACGAAATTATAAGTGTTGTAACGATGTATCCATGATAGAATAGTTTACTTTATAGAATTATGAATCCTTAATTTTTTCTAATATATAAACTTCTGTTCCACCCTGAACACAAGACTTAATAGCTGCGCGTAGATAAAACAATAACACTTTTGTCTCTACTGTACCTGCTTATTTAATTCTTATTTTCAGATTCGATGCGCTGGCACATCTCTCTTCTTGAAGAACAAGTTTGGTATTGGGTACCATTTGACTCTTGTTCTTGATGGTAAATATCTTCATATCATAAATAATACCAACTTTTGTTTTTTGACACTAGGTTTGAGGGTATTAGCAGCTCAAAAAGATGACTATATTTGAGGCAGCTTTGCCTTTTAGTATTACGTATGTGTCGCAGTATGATAGATGAAGCCGTAATATAGGTTTCAATTTCTTTCCACTTTATTATAATATTTTCGATGCTAATCGATAATTTATTTATATCCGATTTAACACTGGTAAACTCAGCTCGGAGTTCCTTCTTTTATTTCCTGAAGGACTTGCAGGTTGGAATCCGAGAGTACAGGGGCGCTCCTACAGGTCACACAACGCCATGCACTCTTTTTTCAGCGCTCATTTTACGATATGTAGTCTCGGCGACTCCGGCACATCCAAAATGATATCTCCTATGACAATTTCCACACTCGACATAGTGAGTGACGGCTTTATCACACTTCGTACAGTTCATATTTTGGTGATTAGTTAATATTAAATAGTTAAATTTAGGAAACAGACGTTTGTTTATATTTATAATGTCGGCAGACGAGGTAACTTAGCGGTAGTATAGTGACCGTGCGCTCGCTACCGTGCAACGATCAATTAGTTAAATGGTAATAACTCTGTAAATAGAATCAAAGAAAACAATATATAGACGACTGTAATTACGATGAAAGAGATTAAGCTAGCTACGAGAGGGGCTCCCGCACCGGAAGACGGAGTCGGTACGGTTAGGTGCGACGACCAGCGCAGCGAGGAGGAGCATGTTAGATTGCACATAGTTATGTATCCATAGCCATAAACCTGGTCAGCTATCTATCATAGTCAACCCTGGATAATCCCGACATGGTCAAAAGTCGGATTTTCCCGCTGCACCCCGCAATACACTCCTACAATTATTTCACTAAACCTAATCCTGTAATATGATTATATCACTACACTTACTTAAACTAAATCGTATGATAATTATGTTACTAGGATGATAATAATGAATCGCTTTCTTATAACTATGTTACAGCATATAATTATATTCCTAGGGATATGGCTATATTACGGTTTTATCTATCATACTGCGACATATGTATAGTCGAAGTCAAAAATGGAGGCATAGTTTAAGATCGAAACAAGTTTCTTAGACAGAAAGGCCACTATAAAATATTGATTTACCGATTTGAAACTTTAAGCGCTTGTGATGAGGTACTCATTAAACTGACATTCATCTTAAATGAAAATGTGTGAGTTAGTCAACGGTCGTGCAGGAAATCATAACATTAGCTGCAATGTGCTACTTTGTCTCCACTTATGAATCGATTTTGAAAATATCTTGTTTCATATGTTAGAAAATACTTCATAGTTGGTCCCATATAAATTTCATCGAAATAGGTTGAGTACTTCATTGTCAATAAGATTTTTTTTCTCTGTATTCGTTGATTATGAATTCTACCGTAGTTAGGTACTTTTTGTAAAATTTTGCATTTAAAATTTTCATAACAATAAAAGCATAAAATCTATTTTATATCAAATCTGAAAGAATATGATAATTAATACACTCCGCCTTTTACTAAACTATTATTACTAAACTCTTGGTCTTGGGTTTGCTCGAAGAAATTTCTTTAGAAATAATCTGTACTTTCTTTTGTTCAATGTGTTTCTTTCAAATTTTATCTTAACGCTTTGTAGTGCCGAAAGCGCCTATAGTCGTTTTAATTTAATAATATTGTGTCTAGTTTACTGCGCTTCAAAGTGTATTTACAGAAGGTAGCAGATCAAGCGTTCCAACCCTGTCAAAAACTTTTAATAGAACTCTATGTCTTAACATTAAGCTTGATCTGCTAAATAAACAAAATACTACAAGCTAGAAATAGTGTAAATTCACAAAACTATCCACCCCCCCCCCCCCGCAGGCGCGTGCCGCGAGCATCAGATCACGCGTCTGGTGCGCGGGCACGTTGCGCGTGCGCAGAAGGCGCGGCGCCACGGCCGCGAGCTGTCCTACATACTGCCGCACGACGCGGTGGCCAGGTTCCCGCCGCTACTGGCTGCTATCGAACAGGAGATACAGGATAACACTAATCGACTAGGTACTGTGGAATCTTCAGCTGCTGGATTTATTCCAGCAGAAGCAAGGGATTTAGATGGTCAGTGCTGTATACTCGTATACAGTGGTGATTGGGGTATGTCAGAAGCGTTTACAGTGACTTAATAGTTCTGATGTCCAGTATTGATCCAATGTACGGGCAAAAAACCTCTTCAGGGAGAGAAAGTCGAAGTATATTATAGTTTGTATGTTCTTTCCTACCCTTAAAAGATGTAACTTTATGGACGAACTGAATTGACTGTCACCATTTCCATTATTCCTGGGACCTGAATACTTACATGTTACGCTATGGACGACGTAAGATGTAAGTATTGTGCTGAGTAGGTTCGGCATAGACCTACCTAGCCCTCCGTATGATAAGCGTTGTGGAGGGCAACTAATCCGAGTGGCAGCTTGTTGGTACGATACCGTGAGGTTCCGATCTGCTAGCAACCACCCTTCATATAAAATTTGCCGCCAAATAGTACAGCTCATGCGGTGATGTGTTCCGGCAATACTTTATGAAGAGCCAGTTCTTACCTAGGCCAGAGTGCTTTCATCATCGACCTCATCTCGACCATCAGATGAGATTGAGGTAAAACACTGGCTTAGTCTATAATTTAAAAAAACACAAATCGAAACAATAAGGTTAATTTATGCATCCAACTCAAAAAAACAATAGTGACTTAACAAGTTCCTAACGCATGCATTAAATAAATACTTTTTTTGTCAGGTATCACAAGTTATGGGGTATCCATGACAACTCTAGAAGAAGTGTTCCTCAGTCTAGAGGGAGAGAATCAAGAAGAAACAGAAGCCGTAGAAGGAGTGTCGTCTGTGAAGTTAGTTCGGGCGCGGGCGCTGAGTCGCAGCTTATCTTTGCAGAGTAAAACATTGAGTTACCAGGTTAGTGCTTGTAGATCAGGTGTCTATTTATTTTCAAATTGAAACTACTGTACCTGTCTAGACTCTTCTTTGCTCACTATGCGATCGTGTATTTTAAACAAAATTTGGCTTCGCAAGTCACGTTCGAGCACATGAGCGAAGACTACGGATTCAAGACTACTGACAGGGTGTCGCCGTCGACTGATACGTCTGGGAGGACATCATCATCATCATCAAATCAATATACAGTGTGTAAGGGATCGGATTTCCGATAATTGACCCATATAGTCTGGCTAATGAAAGTAGAGAATTAAAAAAATTGACGAATTGAAAAAAAAAACATCTTGGTATCCCCGACTATAGGAAAACACATATGGATTAAACAAACATGATACTTACTTGATTATTTTTTTTATAAAATTATCGTAAAAAATAACAATATTGGTACTGTCCTACTTTTTGATGAGAAGTACGTATATAATTAAAATGATAGGCAACTAGTATTAATCAGGCATAAAAATAAAACAACAAGATACAATTCATTGTAATCAAAATCTGAATCGAGCAATTCTATAAGTAATGAATCGTCAGTCACTGGTATCGCTGTTTCCTACATTGGTTATGAAACTATCAAATTTTTATTTTTTTTATTCATTTTCAAATATAAAGATTCCAAAATCTCAATTACCGAAACCACCAACAACCGTTCAATTGACAACAGTGACACCAGAATAAGTTGCCATATAAAAAGTTTGCAAAAACCCCCATTGTCTACTTTCGTTGGCCAGACTCTAGTACTTTAAAATCTCGTACTTTTACGAGTTTCCCTACTTACAAAAAAAAATTTTTGTTAAGAATCTTACTTAGCGGATAAACTTGGTAAAATTTCACTATATTTTTTGGTTACTATGAGCTACTTAAAAATAACTACTGAGGGTATAGGGCTGATATTTGCAATATACAGGAAGGATTTTTTTTAAGGCCTACGGGGGGACAGTACTCTAAATAATAGAGTTAGCAAATTTTACTCCAAAGAAACCTTCCTTTGTTTTTGAAAAGAAATAAATAAATCATCATTATCATCATCATCACAACTCTTTGTAATGAGCCCACTGCAGGGCTATGAGTCTCCCCTGGGTGACGAGGAGGTATAGGCCATAATCCACCAAGCTGGCCCAGTGCTGGGTGGTGGATGCCAGAATTTTCAGGGCGCCAAGATGGCTTCTGACAAACCCTAACGAATACTGTATACAAGTATACAGCACCCGGGACCAACTGCTTAACGTGCCCTCCGAAGCACGGAAGTCGCCGTGAGAAAGGAATGGTTGGCGGTCACTCATACAAGTACCGACCGTGCCGAACGTAGCTTAACCTGTGATATCGTATGGTAGTCGTATCGTATGGTGGATGCGGATTGAAAGAGGATGTAGTGACTAAAATTGAAAAGGGTATGCTACGGTGGTTTGGACATTTGGAAAGGATGAGTGAAAGAAGATTTACGAAAGAGGTGTACAGAGCAAGAATGGATGGTGTTGTTGGAAGGGGCCGGCCTAGGCGAATGTATGCCGATCAAATTGGTGACATTTTGAAAAAGGGCCTAGTCAAAAGTACCCGTAACCGGCGATCATGTATGAAAAGATTGATGAACGTGGAAGAAGCGAAAGAGGTATGTTTGGATCGCAGCAATTGGTGTTCCCTTGTCTCTGCCTACCCCAAGGGGTGACAGGCGTGAGGTTATGTATGTATGTATGTATGTATCGTATGGTATACACAGTAACCACGGCACCACGACGACTTTAATGAATTAATAAAATAAAATATTTTATTTTTACAAAATAAAGGAATGTTTCTTTGGAGTAAAAGAACAATGGCAGCGTTGATGTTATTTTGTGGCGTTTAACAAACAAAAACATATTAGACTATTCGGAATTCATTCCTGAGTAACGCAGTGCAAAAAATACTCGTAGACGAACGTTACACGAAAAGATATTGCATTCTGAATATTATATGTTTTGTATGTCTTTGGCACTTACAGTTCAATTTTTGGACGAATTTTATTTATTTTAAAAACGTAGAACAATTAGTTATTAAGATAAGTCATGACTACATATCTAAACGTTCATTATTTCACGTAACTAAGGATCGACCTTTGTTTTTTGCTATCTCTATTATTAAGAGTAGGTACTTTCTCTCCAGGTGGTATAAAAAAAATCCACCCTGTATATTCATTAGGTGTAGGGTCTCTAAAGAAGGAGCACGAGGGTCGCGGGCATAAGCTCGTTACTTAAAAGATAAGTTATCATTCGCTAGTAGATTACAGATCTAAGTATATCCATTTATGTAATTAAATCAAAGTCAAAAAATATTTATTTATAGGTACATACGTACACTGGAAATAAGACAAATTATTTACAAATTGAACTGAATCCACTTCCGAAAGTCGATCTGTTGAGAAGAAGTGGCATGAGACCCAACAGCTAGCATCTTTTAAAAATATACAATAACAGTTGAGATTTATTTTTTAAACAGTATCTTAAAATCTATCTAAGATTAATCTTGAATACTTTTCGGCACTTTTATTATAAAAGCGTATTATGGCATTTATACTTTTATTATTAATACTATCGTAGGAGCTGACAGACAACTCGCAGCAGGCGAAGGCGACCTCGCTGCCGACGCCGCCCGCGTCCCATGCACTGCACTCCACTACACACGGCCTGCAGCACGTCAAGGTATGTGGCGACCGCTGGCGAATGGCTTCCTACATCGCGCTATCGAACTCAACCTACCACGAGAATGTTTCATGCTGATAAAACTTTGAAATTTTGGTACTGTGGAATCCGATCTCGATGATAGCCTTTAAAACGTCAATTAAATAATTTTATAAAACAGACATGCATGTTATAACCGTCGAAGAGTAAGGGCAAGCTCCCGAAAATTAAAATGAGACTATTAAACCATATCATGTCACGTTTGAAAAAAATTGAGGTATTATTTATATAAGTTATATGAAAGAAAAACATAGAATGTACCAGCTGCTTCTCTTCCCGGGCATATTGTAAAAGTCGGTTAAGGGACAGAGGTTTTATTGGCAATTTTGTGGGCTATAGGCTGACCCCCTGTCACTGCAATAGCCTCTCGCCATCATTATAATACCTCATTAGTCAAACGTGACATCAGATGTATGTATGTATGTAGTTATTAATATTGCAGTAACAGGGTCAGTCTATCGTCCAAAAACGTCACTAACACCTCTGTCTTTTAACTAACTTTTACAGTATGCTCGGGACGAGATTCTATGTTTTTCTTTCGCTCGCATTCCAGTATGGAAGCGCTGGCTCTTCATTAAATATCACCGGAACCATTGGCGTAATATTTGTCGGCAGATTTTATGTGAAGGGTGGTCGCTATCCAGGCGAAACTTTTACGAAATGCTTATCCGGGGTTGCTAAGGTTATTCTCTAAGCCGACACTACAGAGATAAGGTTGATGAAATAAAGTCTTTAAAGGTTATTTTTGCTAATACAGCTCTATCCCCTACCCATGGTAATAAGGTCCAATCTTGCGCAGGTAACACTGGACACGTCGGAAGTGTCCGGCGCGCGGCCATCTTGCTGGCGCACGTTTTGCGCGCTGGTCTACATCCGCACTGTGCGCATGATACGAGACCCGTACAAGCTATACGTCATGATCTTTATGCCCATTAGTGAGTATTGGAAATGTTTAGTTATTAATGTTATTATTCGCCTTTGCGATGTCTTTACAATTTTTAAGTGACTTTATATACAGGGTGGATGTAGATTGGTCAGTAAATAAAAGTTTGAAACTAAAAAACATACGAAGATCTGTTCTTAGGAACAATGTCATAAATTTAATAATAAAAAAACGGCAGTCACGAATTTTTAAAAAGTCTATTAAATACTGACTTTCTTCTTATCATAAACCAAGATGTTCCTTAACTCTCGTCTATTCCATTTTAGACTTTTAGTCCTCCACTTTAGACTTATCTACAGTTAAAGTAATTTTTTTAGGACATACAGACATACTTTTTCACTCATAACACAACAGTGATTAGACATTATATTCCCCTGATACTTGCATAATGTTTTATTTTAAATATTTTCCCATTCTTTGTTCCTATGCACTAATCCACCATTTCTTTTCCAGTCTCGTGCGCTCTAGGTCTATACATAAAATCCCGTCAAATCGTCTTCTTCCGCATGCAGCCACTCAAACTTGACCCCAACGCCTACTTCAATAAGACTCCAATTGCCATATTCAGTGAACAGAATAATTACAAAGAGCTGTCAGGATTAAGGGAATCTCTGGAGAGTCTTGGAGCTTATCCTATTTTGAACTATGATGGAAACTTCTCCAAATTTCTGGAGATGGAGAATTTTGGAGCTTTCAACCTTAGAGAGAGTGTCTTTCCGTTCGGGAAAGTGATGGCGTATTATAATAGCACGTTTACACATAGTTTGCCGATTATCATCAATTTGCTGGATAATAGTATTTATAGGTGAGTGAAAACATGTTGTTCATATAGTTTTATATAACAAAATAAATTTATGATAAAATGAACCTGTTGTGGGTCTGATTAACGCATTTCAAACATTTGTTACACCTAATTATATAACGGAACAATGTGCTAAATAAAAATCACCCGATCAGGACTCGGACCGCCAGGACCCGGTAGCTCAAACGAAAACGAAAGGTTTGAGTCTTGGTAGGGTGATTCTTATTTAGCACATTTTTTCCAGTTATTTAAGAATAATTTGAGCATTATTAAATGCAAAAAAACTTTAAAATATTACTTTTTACACCTGTCATGATTTCCTGATTCCCAAAACCGCAAAAACTACTCAGTTTGGGGCTGCAACAATATTAGAAAATAACGTTTCATCTTAATCATAACACATTTTTTTATTTAAAAAAAATGCTTTAGTTTTTATTATCATTATTTAAGTGGATAATTTTCTCTTACCATTGCTGAGGATCTACTGTCACTCCTGATCGCTTCTAATCGCAGACTTTTGGCCAATATGATCGTTTTCTATTAATACCCAAAGATTAGGTTAAGGTCAAACATGTCTATAGTGATTCAGCCAACTGCGGTTGTTTTGTTCGAGTGTGTCTGTTAGATGATATTATTATTAACTTTTCCCAGGGTACTGAAGTCCGCCGGCGAGTCGCTGGAGTTCCGCGGCATCGAGGTGCTGACGCACCCGTTCCAGCAGACGGAGCAGCAGGAGGAGCTCAACATGGGCAACGTGGTGTGCGCCATCTTTATGGGGATGATCTTCGCGCTCGTGCCCGTTACGCTGGCCGTGGACATCGTGTATGACCGCGAGGTGAGGCTCGCACTCGAGGTGCTGTTGTGAGCTGTGATTGGTAATTGAGGATGAATGAAGGTAGATTTACGAAAGAGGTGTACAGAGCAAGAACGGATGGTGCTGTCGGAGGAGGCCGCTCTAGGCGAACGCATGCCGATCAAATTGGGGACGTTCTTAAAAAGGGCCTAGTACGACCACTTTGGCGATGGGGTAACAATGTCTACCTCAGACGCCAGTGGCCGCGGGTTCGATTCCCGCACGGAAAAAGAAAAAAAATGTTCCGGGTCTGGGCGTTTATTTATTCATTTATGTATTTATATTCCAGGTTCGCTACATGGTATCCCATATCACAAGCTCTGCTTAGTTTGGGGCCATGCAGTTGGTGTGATTGTCTGGGGATTTTATTTTATTATTAAAAAGTACCCGTAACTGGCGATCATGTATGAAAAGATTAATGAACGTGGAGGAAACGAAAGAGGTATGTCTGGATCGAAGCAATTGGTGTTCCCTTGTCTCTGCCTACCCAAAGGGAGACAGGCGTGAGGTTATATATGTATGTATGTATGTTGGCCAATTTAATAATAATATTTTTTATTAACGTTTTTGGATAAATTAACCGATTTACTAGAGTGCTCAAACAAGGTGCTTCTCCACTAAAAGCATTTTGAAGACGAGCGTGCAGTCTTGCGGAGAGAAAGAACTTTTAAAATCATCGCTCTAAAAATGTTTTGACTTAATTCCATTTTCGTTGCGTATGTAGATCTTTAATGTGTGATTGTGAACAATTGACAAATGATTTCGCGCCAATTTTTTTTATTACTAAGAATGCTACAATTCTTTAAATAAAAGTATAGGTAACATTCGAAATTTCAAATTTGCAAATTTGAAATTGCAAAACTTTTGATGTGCCCAAATAAAAAAAGCATAAAAAAATACGAGACGTCATGAGCTTGATTGCCACTGCATTTCAAATATTGGTATCTTTAAGATAATAATTAGTTTTGATTAACGTTTCCTGGATAAAAGAACGGATTTACCAGAGAATATTTAGAGAAGAACAGTTGGCATTTCCAGCTTACTACCTACACGTAGCATCAGTGATATGTTAATCATTCTAATATACAGGGTTGATTTGTGACTACCGGCCAAATTTTTTTTACACAATAAGTATCATTTATAGTAACGATTTTTGCAAAAAAAAGTATTTCTTTTTAACAAGGAAATTAATTTATCCGCTAACATATTAACCAAGGCGTGGTCACTCTAAATTACCATTAAAATAAAGATGACTACCCGCTACTACACACATTTTGTAGTACTACGTCGTAGTATTATCAAGGAAATACCGCGTCGTAGTAGCTATGTTCATCAACAGCGACATTTTTTTTAAACTTTATAGTTCCATATTTCTACTCTTTGTACTGAGCGAGACGCTAAAATAAATATGCAGGTACGTTTATATCGTATCAAATAAACTAACATTAAATTTGGCTGGTGACGAAAAATCAACCCTGTATGTATCTAATAATGTCCATAAACCTCAATTCAACCTAGAATCAGCTGATTTTATCAGCTTGATCAAAGAAATCTATAATACTGAAAAACATCATACAATTAAAGTAATTCAAATGCATTAACGACATCGAATTCAACATTTCTATAGTAGTACAGAACAACAAGCATGTCAGTTAACTCATTTTATTTTTATCCCCATAACTCGCGGCCCCTTAGATGGTCAATTTAATTAGCTAGAAGCGTTTTGACGATGACTTATTGTCACCGATACACACTTAGCAAAGCATACCAGTCACCCTCTATATCCCACTCCTACAAATTTTTTATACCTTAGTAAAGCAATTTTCAACATTTTAATATCTTAAATTTCAGATCAAAGCGAAGAACCAGCTGCGGGTGAACGGGCTATCTCGGGGGATGTACTTCCTCACTTACTTCACTATTCTCATCATCATCATGATCATCACCACCGCTGGAGTACTCCTACTTGTAAGTTCTTTTTCAAAACAAACCGTAATATACAGTTCTTGTATACATGCCTTTTATCTTTTGACCTCAATGTTGTTGAATGTTAAGTCCGAACTATTAGCGTGTAGAAACTCCAAAATTTTCGTCATGGAAATAATGAGTCTAACAAATAATTTTCCTTATTAGGTATATTGTTTTTTATTATTTAAGTTTACTAATGATATTTTGTTTTGATTTTAATTTAATGCAAGTTTTCAATTAATATTTTTTGATGCATACACAATTTGTGAAAAGTCTTACGAGTTTATTTATACAGTGAAAGAAAGAAAAATGGAATTTTAACTAGATGTCGAAAATTAACCAATCCAGATGGTGCCTCTCTTGCCGATTGTGATGTTTGATGACGAAGATGTTAAGTTTGGCTGTGGGATACCATGTGATTGGTTATATTCATTTCACATGAACATAAGGCGCTGATTATCGTATTGTGACTATGCGTTGTTTAGCCAACTAGCGACAACCATTGACAATAGAACCAATCCTGATGTTCACAGAATGCAACTAGCAATTAAAAGAAAACATTGTAGTCCGCTTTTTAGTTTTTTTGAAGATATAATTCCCTTATTCCAGTCACTATATTTCTACATTTGTCTCTTCCAGGTGATAGTAAACGACATCCCCAGCCTCACAAATGGATCCGCCATCACAGCATTGTCACTTCTTCTACTGCTGTACTGTCCCTGTGCTATACTCTTCAACACCAGCCTGTCATATTTGTTTGACAAGATGGACTCAGCACAGAGTATAATGCCGAATATTTCGACGTGGCTGGGGGTTATACCATTCATAGTGGTAGCTGTGCTTGATAGCTTTAAGTGGGGTGAGTTTTTATTCAGTTTAAAACTTTTTAATCATTTGCCAATTACTTACTCAACATAATACATTGAAAAATGGTTTTGCGCAATTTAATGTTTTGTAAACGGCTAGCCACGAGATAAAAACTGAACTTGAGGAGATATATTATGAGGAAATCATAGTTAAAGTTCAGAGTTGATACTACATTGGTTGAAAAGCTCGCGGCCTGGCCATTAAAAAAAAAACTTTGTTATTTTTTCTGCCGTCATTTTGAACTGTCATTATTCAATTGTCAGCCCGCGAATTTTCAATTTGATATCTTGTTTAAATAAAATTTTACGAACAATATAAATACGTGTGTAGAACAAATTTTCACTAATGGAGAAATTTAAACAACGTGCTGTGATTAAATATTTGGTTAAAAAAAGATTAACACCAAAGGAGATCCATGATGACATGCAAACAACATTAGGGGAATCTGCCCCGTCTTATACCACTGTGAAAAAATGGGTTGCAGAATTTAAACGTGGACGAGAGAACATCGAAGATGACCCTCGCTCCGGCAGGCCAATGACGTCTACGACCGAAGAAAACATCAATAAAGTGTGTGATCTCATATTGAAAGACCATAGATTGACTATCAGAGAAATTGCAGACACTATAGGCATCTCATATGAACGAACGCAAAACATCATTGTCCATGAACTCGGCTTTTCTAAGGTTTCGGCTAGGTGGGTCCCCAGATTGCTTTCAGTAGAGCAAAAGCGAATTCGACTCACGATTTCTCGCGACTGTTTGGAGATGTTCGAGGCTGATCCACAAGGTTTTCTTGACAGATTTGTGACAATGGATGAAACCTGGGTTCACCACTATACCCCAGAATCAAAACAACAATCCAAACAATGGAAAAAATCAGGTGAACCAACTCCGAAAAAAGCAAAGGCAATTCTGTCGGCTGGCAAGGTGATGGCATCGGTTTTTTGGGATGCTAAGGGTGTCATTATGGTGGACTACCTTCCAAAAGGCGAAACAATAAACTCTGCGTACTATAGCACCCTTCTGCGCCGTTTACGTGAAGAAATTAAACAGAAACGCCCAGGATTACTGAGAAAGAAAGTGTTGTTTCACCAGGACAACGCCCGAGTCCACACGTCTGTCGAGTCTATGGCTCAAATTCGTGATTGTGGTTTCGAATTGTTGCCACATCCAGCTTATTCTCCTGATTTGGCACCTTCGGACTTTCATCTGTTTCCAAACCTGAAAAAACACCTCGGTGGGCAGAAATTTTTAACGAATGAAGAGGTCCAAGCCGCTGTTAACCTGTACTTTCAAGACCTTGAGGAATCTTTTTTTAAAACAGGTATGGAAGCTCTGGAAAGCAGATGGAAGAAGTGCATAGAGCTAAATGGAGATTACGTCGAAAAATAAAAATATTTTTGTATGTACTTTATTCTGTTTTCTTGACTAGGCCGCGAACTTTTCAATCCACCCTCGTAGTTTAGTTCTGAACGCACTAATCCCTGAAACTGGTTAAATTTGGAACACCCTTTTGGTATTTGATAGTTTAATTTTTTGAGAAATGTTATTTTGTATCAAGAAATTCCTACAGTTTCGATTCACAATTCCTATTGCTAATAATCCAAGTGTAAATCAAATTAAGAAATCTTGAGTAACTAGTAACTAGTTGAGTAATTAGTTAAAATTTTAAATTACTGGTCTGAAAATATCTAAGCTTCAACAGCTTGACCACACTGCGTAAATAGCAGGTTTCCTAGTTTACAGGGTGACTGGTGACAAATTTTAGATATTGAAGGAGAGCACTCACTACTCGATTCTGATCATAATTGTGTAATAAAAGTAGGTACTTAATTTTTATACAACTAGGCCTATAAATAAATAAAGGGCTGGTTCCCAGTAGTTCAACTGGTCCGTTCAACCAGTTGAACTAGTGGGAATTCTTGTCCCAGTAGTTCAACTTTGTACAATCCTCTCGAAAGATGAACTATTGGGACAAAAAGTTGTACTGGCATCTAGTTGAAGTAGTCAGTTCAATAGTTCAAAAGAAATTTATTTAATTTTTTAAGTCTTTCATAGAAAATGAATACATTTTTTTCAAGGGTTGATAAAAACCTTCTTATAGTGGGAACTAGCCGAATAAAGAGTTTTACTAGATCGATGACCGTTCGTGAAGCCGTCTACCTACCGAATCTGTGTTGAAAGCGCGTTGCATACGTCTGTTCCAGTGTAACCATGCGTTTTTTTTTATTAAGTATGGATGGGACGTTTGTCTTCCATGACACCTGATGTTAAGTGAACATGAAGACTAAGGTGGTACACGTCCATCCACGAGAAATCTATGCTCTCGACGCTTAAAAGTACTAGGACTATACTGGCCAGGGAAAATAGACGCAGGCAGTTCATTCATTCATTTCATCAGGCGTTGCGTGATGAATTCTTCAACTTTCGGTTAAGTTTACTCAGTCAATAATTAATATTTGTTTTTTATTTTATTTTTTCTCTTGGTGTATGATCTCAAACTATCACGTCCTCGAATTTCAAAAGTGACCCACCAGTCACCCTGTATACCCAGACCTGAGCAATTTTAGAAAAGTTCATAAGGATTCGACTAAATGAATGTAGTGATTGAATATTTTTTAAAGATATCATTTTTTTTCAGGTAGTGACATAGCGTTCTACTTGCACATAGTGTTCAGTTTTGTGGACGTTATGTACATACCCTACGCCATTATATACTACGTAGATAGGTAAGTTTCATACTTTCAATATAACTAACTTTTTTCCCTCATCTAAACCCCTATCCTGTGACAGGCATAGCTTAATAAATGACTCTGGCCAACGACCGTACAGTTGAGTCTGACTAATGAAAGTAGTGACTAAAAAACCGCGTGCAATTAAAAAAAATCATCATTGTAACTCACAATAGAACCTGCGAAATAAATGGATTAAACAAACTTGATGCTTGATTATTTTTTTTATAAAAGTATCGTAAAAAATAACATAATTGGTACTGTCCTACTTTTTGATGAGAAGTATATTTTTAAAACAATAGGCAACTAGTATATCTTTAAAAATAAAACAATAAAATACAGTCATTATTTTTGTCATTGTAATCAAAATCGTCAGAGTCACTGGTATCGCTGTTTCCTACGTTGATTATCTAAATTTTAATTTTTTTTTATTCATTTTCGAATACGATAATTCCAAAATCTCAATATTTATGCTAGTACTTTCATATAAAATTACAACTTTTAAAACAATTACTACTTTAGAAAACAATTTTAGAAAAGACATCGTTTAAAAGGGTTTCTCACCTCCATCGCAGGGTATACCTAACATGCAACCTCCGCGAGCTGTGCCCGACGCCGGCCCTGGCGTGCTATGTGACTCGCGAGCTGCTAGTTCTTGTGGCCGCCATGCTGCTACATATCCCCGTCGGTGCCGGCCTGCTGCTGTGGGCCGACGCTGCTAAATCCGTGAGTATATGATGAAGAGGAATCATTGGCAAATAATCGTTCCTCCTGCTTGTTTTTCGCCAAAAATTACGAAAAGAAAATTAAGAAAAGCTCATGAACCCTGGGTGCGCCCGTATAGAGTGCCGACTTCGATGCCGAGCCGTCCCTGTTCGGGCGCCAAAAAAAAAAACTTGAGACATAAATTGAATAAATTGCTATTTCGTATTTGGATTTAGAGGTTAGTAAAACTGCTGTTTTAGTTCAAGACATAGAATATAATAACATTTATCACAAGCAAGCATTTTTAATATTGACATTATTTCTATCTAAACAGAGAACATAACTTATAGAATCAAGTGGGGAAAAAACGTAAGGATATTTATCGGGAGTTATCACAGGTGCTAACAGCCTCTTTCCATCAATATCAATCCATCTTTTTTGCTTGGTGGTAGGATCCCTTCTGGGTCCGCCTGGCTAGCGACCACCCTTTATATAAAGTCTGCCGCCAAATGTTACCGCTCCGGCGGTAATGTGTTCCGGCAATATTGTACAAAGAGCCAGTTCCTTCCTAAACCCGTGTGCTTTCATCTTCGACCTCATCGTCACTTACCATCAGGTGAGATTGAGGTCCAACGCGGGTTTAGTCACTTATAAAAAAAAAAAAATCTTATTCTTTTACATAAATAGACTTTCATTAAGTTGAGCGCAATCATTTATAAAATAAATAAGTAAATTGCCGAAACTCATACACCAAACGTGGGGTATCGAAGTTAGCTTGTGTTACGGAGACTACACCACAAAACTAGGTTATATCCTTTTATGAAACCAGAACCAAGCCAGTTTAGAAATATTCAGTTTCTAAACTGGCACGTAGGTCGTGTTTGGAGTGATTGTACAGAAGGGAGCAGATCAAGCAATTCAAAACTCTATACCTTGGACATTAAGTTATAAGTTGGTTAGGGAAAATTGACAGGTTTATAACGCTTGATCTGCGGCCTTACATACATAACGTCACGTCTGTATCCCTTACGGGGTAGGCAGAACACCAGAGATTGCAAGACCATCTGATGTCTCGTTTGACAAAGGAGAAATTATAATGATGGAGAGAGGTTATTGCAGTGACAGGGGGTCAGCCTATCGCCCACAAAAACGCCAATAAAACCTCTGTCCCTTAACTGACTTTTACAGTATACCTGGGATGAGAAGCAGCTGGTAAATTCTACGTTTTTCTTTCGCTCCCAGTCCAGCATGGATGACGTCAAAATATCTGTCCAAATTTTTACCACGGATTTACATTTTAACTTAATTATCAAGCTAATTAAAACAAAATTGTATACTTTTGTAAACTTAATTGAAATAGTTTCAGTTTAACAGCAGGCACTTCCAGTATATGAGGTTTCATTGAATTCCTCCCGTTTGTTAAAAAAAATCTACCAACAAACTCACTCTCACAACAAAACCCCATTTATCTAGACCATACGAAATGAAATGAAAAAAGTCCATAGTCCTAAGATACACCATTTACCACATCCACAGCGCAAATCCCGTCCCAAGAAGCCTCCCGAAGACGCGGAAGGCGCGGCGGCTGCTGGCGCGGGGGCGGGCGCGGCGGGGGTGGCGGGGGCGGCGGGGGCGGCGGGGGCGGAGGACGAGGACGTGGAGCGGGAGCGGCGCCGCGTGGCCGCAGCGCTGGCGGAGCCGCCCAACCCGCCGCCCGCTCTGCTTGTGCATGTGAGTCACGATACTTTTATGGTGTTTATATAATCTCATTCGGTAATGTTCTAATTATGAAATGAAATACAGACTTTTATTGGCATATTTTATTTACTATAAGAAAATTAAAAAAAGTAAATTAAAGCATTATTCTCTTAAAAAACAATGCTTTAAAACAATTTTTTAATTATTAAAGTACAATGTGTCCCGGCCAAGGAGGTTTCAATTCAATTTAAGTACACATTATCTGTGGTGAGCAACGTGCAATACGTGCATGCGTGCTGGATCCGAGCCATAAACCAATAACAGGCGTTTTCCATTTTGACGCTATTTCGTACATACGAATTTGAGTAATATTTTGTTGAATAAAACTTTAGTAGCAAAAATGTCTAGCAATACCGATGATACTGATGAAAATTTCATTTAATGTAGCTACCTATAGCCATGAGATTAAATAAAGTAGTGTATGCAACTGCATATAATTAGGTATTAAAACACTAAATACCCTCTATTATATGACAGTTGCATAAACTACTATTATAGACTTATTGAGACAATCATTTTGTTTAGAAGTAAGTTGTAAGAAGAATAATATGTGGTTTCAATGTAAAACAAAAAAAAAAAATTTTTTTTTTAAATTGAAATTTTTTAAGTGGCCAAATTTTTCTGACTATTGAAAAATCGGGGCTTAGTGTATTTTTTTAATAGAAATATTTGGGAAAAGGCTTTTATTTCTTGCTATTTAGTCATAAATAACAGATTAAACTAAAATGTTGTAAACTTATGAGAATCATAAAATATAAATTTACCAAACAAAAAATTATTTTTTCATAATTTGAATCCACACATCTTTCTTAACCTTCTCCGAAAATATTTTGATCTTGATAAAAAAGACCCTATAAACGCCCAGACCCGGAACATTCTTTTTTTGTTCCGTGCGGGAATCGAACCCGCTGCCACTGACGTCTGAGGCAGACAGTGTCACCCCATCGCCAAAGTGGTATACATATATATTTTCTATTCTAAGTTCCCCCTAGTTCGCCACATGGTATCTCATAACACAAGCTTTGCTTACTTTGAGGCCATGTAGTTCGTGTGATTGTTTGAGATTTTTATTTTCATCTGTAACATTTGTCATCTTCCTAGAACCTCCGCAAGGAATACAAGGTCCGCGGGTCTGGCGGCGCGGGCGGGTGGTGCGGCGCGGGGGGCGAGGCGGGGCGGCGCGCGGGGCTGCAGCGGCTCAGCCTGGCGGTGGACGGCGGGGAGGTGTTCGGCCTGCTGGGGCACAATGGCGCGGGGAAGACTACCACCATGAAGATCATAACGGCTGAGGAGTCGCCTACTTGTGGGACGGTTAGTAGGGCTATATTTTGATAAGAATGTGATTTACTTTGTGATTTTTGTATCGGCAACAACTCCAAAATTTTGTGATCATTCGATTCGGCTAAAACATGAATCCCTTTAGTTTTATTATTAGGTAGGATGTCGTTAACACCAAACTAGTTAATTTTAAAGTTATTTATTTTATTCTTGAATTTATCGTATTATAGGAAACAGTTTAGTTAAATCTGGTTAAAATAAGGTTACAAAATAAGAAAGCAAACGCTGGCAGTTGTTTACGCATGTTAATAAATAATTATTCACATAGACGTTTGACTCGTACGGTTGTATTTCATGACAATTTATCTCGACATAACATGTAATCCCTTATGGAGGAGTTTCGATTTGTAAATCATTTGCAGATAAGGTTTTAAATGATTGTTAATGCAAATTATAAAACTGTTCTAGTGCTATCTAATCAAAATCGTATTTTATTTGACTTATTGCTTGGGCAAATAAATAAATAATAAATATAAATATTTCTGACACTCACACAACATTATCTAGCCCAAATTAAGTTTCTTAAAGAACTTGTGTTATGGATACTAGATAACTGATATACTTAAGAAATATATAAACATACATATTGAATAAATACATATTTTTTATTAGAATGAACTTAAATATACATATAAACATCCATGACGTGACGACTAATATTTGTGTTGATCACACAAATATCCGCCGCCGCCGGGATTCGAACCCAGGACCTCTGGCATAGAAGGCAATGTATGTTACCGCTACACCAGCCGGTCGTCGAAAAATACAGTGTTAAGTTTATTTCGTTAATTTACAAAATAAGAAAGGAAATACAATATGGGCACTACTTTGACTATAATCCTACGTTTATAAAGATAATAAAAAATGCATTAATTTGCTTTTAATAGCAACGACGATTGCGTAGAGGTCTCACGTCGGGCGCCAAAATTCTTACTTTAATACTTTCGCTTTATAGTGATAAGGCCGCCTTAGTATACATTTTTTAATATATTCTCTTGGTATACAATAAAGTTTTACAATTTCCCGTCTATCCAGGTGATGATAGGCGGTGAGAACATCGACTCCTCCCAGAGCCAGGCCTTCCAGCTGCTGGGCTACTGCCCGCAGCACGACGCGCTCTGGAAGAATGTCACCGTGCGGGAACACATTGAGTGCTATGCTGCTATCAGAGGAGTTAGCAAGAGTGACGCGCCGAGGTAAAGACTGATTTTGTGCTTTAAAATAATGTAGTTAAGGCTTTTATTTTGAAAGCTTATTGCAACAAGCTAAACCAAGGATTGACTTTATTTTATTATAGAGTTTTTAAAAATTATCCTAATAATGTATTTAGGTTTCCGTCATGATAAAAACTAAAACTTTTAAAATACAGGCTTAACTGTTTAAAATTGAAATTTTATAAAGATGGTTTTGTTTTTTTTAAACTACTTTGTGGAACTGGAAACATGTTCTTTATCAAATTTTAAAGTATTTTATTGTGTGTATTTTTAAAACATTATAAGTAATTGAAAGCTTATTGAAGAATTATTATTTATCTTTGTATAATTAGTAAGTTTGGGGTAATGAACAGTTTGATTTGCACAACTTATTTATAATATTGCCAAATCTTGAATATTATGTCTTAAAATTCAATATCTGATGGCAAAAAAAATATTCGAAACTTAAGAGAAACTTTATTTGTAAAGAATATGCCCAAAATCAGTATATTTCTACTTCAATAGTAGATAACTAAACAACTACTCATGCAGCACAACTTTTGACCATCATCTTAATCTTACATATTCCATTCCAAAGCAAAACGTTCCCTATATTACCTGTCTATAAAGCTCCAATTCCTCCACAGGCTAGTAGACGCATACCTCACCGGTCTACAAATCTCGGAGCACGCCAATAAAAATGCGGACGAATGTTCGGGGGGCACACGGCGCAAGTTGTCGTTCGCTCTGGCTATGGTGGGGGCTCCGAGGGTTGTGTTGCTGGATGAACCCTCCACGGGAATGGACCCACGGAGCAAGCGCTTCCTGTGGGACTCCATCCTGGCTAGCTTCCAGGTCAGTGCGACATAGATGCTTTACATAGTGAAACGTGACTTGTAAGCAGAGATATGTGTTACTGTTAACTTTAGTATAAACAAATGGATATTACAAGAGGCAAAAATATGCAAATATGTTTTCATAATTCTTTTGCGAATATATTTTTAGGTTCTTTGATTCACGGCCACCCTAATTGCTACGTTTCACTGTCATAGACCCATAGCGTTAATACTAAAATTAATCATAATGTTGATGTTCTCAGTATTTAAAATAGCAAAACTAAATCAATAGAGTCTGGCTAACAAAAGTAGACATTGGGTATTTTTGCAAACTTTGATAGTTTCATAATTAACTTAGGAAACAGCGATATAAGTGACTCTGACGATTCATTCCATATAGAATTGCTGGATTCAGATTGTGATTACTAAACTAATTATTGTATATTGTTGTTCTATTTTTAAACCTGATAATACTAGTTGCCTATCATTTTAATAATATACTTCTCATCAAAAAGTAGGGCATTACCAATTTTGTTATTTTTTACTATACTTAAATAAATAATCAATTGTCCAGTTTGGTTAATCCATGTATTTCGTACTATTGTCGGGGTTACCATGATGCTATTTTTGTAAATTTGCCAGGTTTTTCCAGTCTTTACTTTCGTTAGCAAGACTATAAAGGTTAATTGTATGCTTCTAGAGTTCATGCAATGAATTTGCCTTAAAAGACTGAAACAGAAACAAATAATTCTGTTTACGACTTATTATTAACCTTCCATACTGGACTGGGAGCGAAAAAAAAACATAGAATGTGCCAGCTGCTTTTCTTCCCGGGCATACTGTAAAAGCCAGTTAAGGGACAGAGGTTTTATTGGCGTTTTTGCGGGCGATAGGCCGACTCTCTGTCACTGCAATAGTCTCTCACCATCATTATAATACCTCCAAATTTGTCAAATGTGACATCAGATGGTTTTACAATCTTTGGTGTTCTGCCTACCTCATAAGGGATGCAGGCGTGAAGTTATGTATGTTATGTATTAACCCAGTATACTGTGTGCTGGATGAACCCTCCAAAATCCTGGAAGAACTCTCTATGAACAATTTTGGCTATCTTTTTTTTCAGTTTAGTAGATTCTATGTAGCTAAGTAAGTTACAATCAATTCAAAATTGGCAAAATTGGTACATATTACAAAGCAATGGCCGTTTAAAAAACAAGGACAACGTATACCAGTTTCTAGGTAAAATTCCATCTAATTGGAGACAGTTTTCAAAAACACCCAATCGTGAGAAAATCTTCATACAAAACAAGTTCATGGAATTTATTATTGCGATGTTAATGTTTAATTTACCTTTGCAGGGTAAGAAAGGTGCTATACTGACGACACATTCCATGGAAGAGGCTGATGCGTTGTGCTCTAGAGTCGGAATCATGGTCAAAGGAGGCCTGAGGTAAGCAAGGAAAGATTTATACCAACTGTCATTGCAATAGCTCTTTAGTCGCTAAAGTTGATCTTGAAATATTTTTTTTTTTTAAATTTGCTTTCAGATGTATAGGTTCAACGCAGCATCTAAAGAATTTATACGGTGCTGGTTACACGCTAGAAATGAAAATAGGGGACAGTTATCCAAAATCTTCGGTAAGTTTTTTTTTTATAAAATAAGAAAAAAAAGAGAAATTTATTTAAGCAGACCTACAATTGGAAAGTTCTAGAAAAATGTGCTTTTTTAATAAAAATAATAATAATTCATTTATAAATCATTTGTATATTTCAGATGGTAGAACCGAACCTGCCTGCTACTCCGTCACCGCTGCATTCTGGAGAGAACTCTCCGTCGCTGGGAGAGGCGGATGAAGGTGAGAAAGTATAAAGGACAATGAGGAACAAATAATAATAAGCAGGATTTCATAAGATAATGGATTTTTTTACAATAGAGATGTTTGGCAATGTTTTTAAATTCAATATATTTAAGTGCAGGGTTGATGGATAATGAGAATAAGTTATTCTTAAAATTATCTTCAAAGATATTAAGTACCTATTCTGCTACTCGTTTCAAATTTATGATCAATTTCAGAACATAATTCTCCTTTTTTCTTTACTGGGCAAACTAACGGCAATTAAAGTTTGACTCACAAATATTTGTATCACAGCCTAAAACTTATTACCAGATTGTTTAGCCAGGAAAAAACATCGGTGATACGAATATTTGGCAACACACTCAAATACACACCTACACTTTAGCCATTACAAACGTGCTAACTAAGGAAAAAATCAGTGGCTTTTGTTTTTCACAATACCACATTTGTTAATGCGATCGAAACATCCGATAAAATGGTTTATGACTCAGTTTTCACATTCATACTAACTATCAACCAAACTATCAAAAGCCGTAACACCTCATCTATCCACCAGGAGGATCAGGCTCGGGCTCGGTGACGGCGGAAGTGGAGGCTGAAGTGGAATCAGAGCGTGACGCGGAACGAGGCGAAGTAGACGTGTCCATACACACGCCGCTAGTGCGGGGAGACACCAGGCCTTGTCGGGGACACGCGCGGTGAGTTTCATATTAACACACGTATTAAGGACATTATGTAGTAACGTGCGTAATTATCAAGGCACGCACACTATGACAGTACTGTCGCAGCACATCGATGGATAGTTCATATAAAATATTAGTTGGTTGTATTTTAGATCTTATTGTAGTAACATCTAATTTAACTACATTGTAACGAACATAAATTAATTACTTACAAGGTTAAGCTGGTACAAAAGAGGTACTGAGTACACCTTAAGATATGTTTTTTAGGGTTATATTTTTAGGCATATTTTTAAAGAGTAAAGCGCGACCCCATTTCTTAGGCTTTGCTGTCCGCTTGTTCGTCCACTCGGCTTAGGCTGTACCATTTATTTTCATAGACGATTTCTGTTGTCGCGTACCAAAAATTACAAAAAAGTAGCAAAAAGAGTATTAAAGGTGGCCCCCATATAAAATACACATAGCAGTTTCCTAACTAATGGAAGTACTATTGTCCTATACGTATCAGTGTTTTACTCGGCTTACTGAACTTGACTCTTTGTGTACGAGCTCGACTCGCATTTAGCTCTTCACTTTTATTTCTTATTTAATCTATATTAAACACTTTTGTGCTGATTATAAAAACGCATCCCTATACATTCCAGGATGGAGTCCAGCGGCGGCGCGCGCTGCGAGGCAGCACTGGCGCTGGTGGCGCGGCTGTTCCCCGCGGCGGTCCTGGAGGAGTCCTTCGCCGAGCGCCTCGTGTTCTCCGTGCCGCAAGCCGCCGTGCCGTCCCTGGCCGCCTGCTTCCGCCAGATCGAGGAGGGTGAGTGGGAGCTGCTGCTTGTTTCTGCAAGCCTGGTAGTTTACCTCCCAAAGAGAACTTCAAGGATTTGCTATAGGCCTGGTAGTGGATAAGACACTTGCATCCTACCCATCGGGGTGGTAACAGGTGCATTGCTGCCCTCTTCTGCAGGCTTGGTAGTTTACGCCTGATATGTAAGGACCTGTTGCAGGCTTGATAAGAAGCCTGTTTTGTCGCAACGATCAAGTACAGTTACAGATGCATTGCTGGCCACTACTGCGGGCCTGGTAGATAAATTGTTGCGAAATTTCCGCCACCGCGTTTACTTCCAACATCAAAAAGCGTTTGCCAACTTCCAGATAGAAGAAAGAACCAATAACTAGCACACTTACTCTCTAGTATCCTAGTTTCAAGAACGCGCCGGTAGACAGAGTTTTAGGTGGCAAAGTAGTGGGTTACCGTATCAAAAAAAGCAAATAAAGCTATGTTCGACCTTGTCGATACTAAGTACACCCTAATTTCGCTGATCATCAAAATCTCACCATGACTTCTTTTTTTGTGAGGGCTCGTTTTGCTGTTGGTCCGGGGTGCTGTATACTCATATTATATTTTGCTGCTAACATTATCAGAACTACCAGAGTTATAGTCCACCTCCTGTTTTCACTAACATGTTGAGCTAACGACCTCTTTGATTACAGTACATTATTTTAATTACTTTAATTTGATTTCTACTGTTTGTACCTTATTAATTTATCAATAAATTTAGCATTTCTTTCAAACCCACAATAACTTTTAATTGCCATACCTACTAAATGCTATTCATTTGGTCGCACGGGAATAAAGTTATTTGAAATATTGCATATTGTATGACTTTTATGATTTAATTTCTTATTTTAAGTATTCTTTATGAAAAAAAAAAAGAATGATTTGCTGTTCTCGACTCTAGAATATGATGTTACAAAAATTCTATAGTTTTTCGTTGATGAATAAAATCTTTGATTGTTTAAAGATCATATAATCTTGCGTTATCGTGTCTGCGGCATAGAAAAATTTAATTGTTTAGTCGACAGACGAGGACATGCAGTCAGGAATTCAGTGATAACTAAATGTACCTAATTATTATGTATGACGTTCGTTTATCGTTTAATTTTAAGTGATTTTAGTCAATTAATTTAGTGGAAAATATAATGCATCCGACACGAGACACTTTGTTTTATTACTTTTCAACACACTTGCTCGTAAAGTGAGCGTTATTCTATTGAATTTAGAACTATAAACTGGGCTAAAAGTCACGCGTGCTATAATATATTATACCCTAGTGCATAATATAATGAATCCTACAAAGTTGAATTGTACCTTTGTGCAAATTACATGCGAGTAAACAGAGCATATTTTATTGGTCCGGGTTATACATTAAATATTTTCAGAAACAACAAAGAGGTTTTATACCACTTCAAATCCATATACATTTTTAGATGTTTGCGCCTTATATTAGTAAAACAAATTTGTATATCAAACAAATTATTCACAATTTACAATAATTTGTTATAAAATATTAAAATATTTGCATTTACCACTCCAAATTAAACATTTTCACTTAAAATAGGCTGTATATGCTATACAGACATTGACACATTTGGCAGAAAAAAAAACCTACGCGCATGCGCGAGGTTCGGCGCCATTTTTCAATCACAATTCACAGCTTTGTTATCAAATGTATTTGTTATTTTATGACCTCGTATGTCTGTCTTTTACTCACAAGTGTGTTGAAAAACGTCGTATGTAACTCGTGAGCGTTGCTAATTACAGTCTCGGCTCATTAGTAAGCCCTCGCCTGCGGCTCGGGCTCAAATCACAGCCTCGACTGTAATTAGCAACTTCGCTCACTTGTTACATAATATACTATTACAGCTATTTTAACCTGCGTCTCACCTCTATCTCACCTGATGAACGCATTATTTTAATTACTTTTGTTTCGATTTCTATTAATACATCAATTTATTTAGCATTTTTTCAAACCCACAGCTAAGGAACAGCTTAACATCGTGGAATACAGCTTCAGTCAGACTACACTGGAGCAAGTATTCCTCAAGTTCGCGCAATCGGAGAACACGGACACACCAGACCAAGATCATGCGTAGAACAAGACGGACCTTTAGTAATTATACTGAAGTTATCATTGGAATAGGAGACGTGGGATAGAGGCCTTTAATAGACATGATAAGAATCATAATAAATGCAAAAAGCGGTTTTGCCCGAATAGTTTCTCTGATCTCCGAACGACCGAACAGAATGTCGGGACTTTTCGGCCAAAAAAACGTGTAGCGCTTATGATGCAAAATAGTAATAATAGTGAAGTATAGCTATTCATGCTCTAGAAATCAATTGAGTAATTTTCTATTAGGTACAGCTGGTCCAATTTCACTAAAAACGTTTAACTTTTGCTATAGCAATAACTTATCAAAAACTTAGTTACAAAAACACTATCTATCGTTGTTTACAGATTTAAAATGTAATTATGATGGCAAAGTTTCAGTCGCAGTATTTTTGTAGCTGGTTTGTGATAGGTAAAGTAAAATGATGTTATCTTTTCTGAATTGATGAAAAGTGCCGCAAAATCTTTTAATCGAGATCTATAAATGACTTTAGGTACTACTTGTTTTCAGACTTGAGTGAAACCGTTCTAACTTCCAGTAGGTAAAAAATTCTTAAATTATTGTTGGAATTCTAAAACTAATATATGTAATAAATGCTTTTTGATTAAAGAAAAACGAATATCGTATTTTAATTCACGATTTTTCACATAGCTTAATGGATGTTATCACATTTTCATGTATCTCTTTTTGGGACCACCACGAGTCGAAACGTCGAGTTAAATTGGGAGATGTAATTAAAAGCGAATGAATTCAGTCAAAACGTGTCTAAAATATAATATAATTATGGTGTTTGACGTGTTAGTGGCGTGGGTTTACGAAAATACATGTCTTTTAAAACTAAACGTTGCGTTGGTCGCATTTTTTTTATCATCGGATGCAGTGCGCGGCAAATAACATTGATTAAAAGCGGCAATAGATCCCGTTGATTCATTCTGATAAAATACGCTTATAGATGTTTCGGATTCTTGCAATGTTTCATTTTGGAAATGAAGTATAAGATTGATATTTAATTGAATATACTTCAAAAATCTAAGAACCAAGCCTACTCCAATGATAACTTTGAAGCTTAGATGCAATTTCCTTCATTTGGTACTATTTAAGTAAAAACAATGTCTAAAGTTAGTAATACATGCCTATTGTATAAGGGAGCTTATATCGGCCGAGTGACAAAGTCGCCTATCTTATTATAATGCGCTTTTTCGTAAATAAAGGTGTAAAAATATAGCTTTGATTTTTATAATTGTATTTTTTTTATGAATGATGAGGTTGACCTAAGTATTACTTATTAGGGTCAGGTAAGCAATCTGGGGTCACTTGGATCAGTCGCCTGTGGCATGTTCAGGGGCGGTGAGGATATTTCAGTCCGTCCCTACAAGGTCATGATGAAAATTATTCTGTTGAGTTTTTTATAAGCTTTTGTATGAAGTTTCAAGTTGAGAGAGAATATTCTAGATGTGGTAGTTGACTAGGTCGTGTTCATGTGTGCCGTTTCTGTTATTTTTGTTAAATGTTTTGCATTGATAATACTCATAAGATGAGTTTAAAATTTGATCGGATTCAGTTGTTAAACGTACGGTTTCTGTTTTGGTATGGTACAAAATTGTTACCAACTTAATAAATAAGGTGTCTTATTTATTCATAAAGTGCCGATTGCTAAATTAAGACGGCTCATTTATTTATTTTAATCAATCATAACTGTTATTCAGTGCTTCTTTTGAGGTTATTTTTAAGTCGGCACTTGTAAGCAATAATAAACTGTTTTATGTACATAACTTCTATCTAAAATATCACCTTGACAGTGCCTAAACTTACCTTGTTATGTGGTCTTAGCTATAATTACAAACATCGCGCCTGAAACAATAAACTTTGTTAAATAGCAACTAAAAGTATATTTTTATATTACGATTAGAGACGCACAAATTATCTGATTTTCTTTTCAAATTTTGGTCCTTATTATAAAATAAAAATTGAAGGAAAGTCATAAGGATAGCTTAGTTATCCAGTTAGATAAAAACCAGCATTATTTTAAAATAAGGATCTAAATATTTTCTTCTTGAAGTAGTATTTACTTTACACGATGTATTAATTTTAGCCAAGATCAATCGGATGGCCGTTTATATGTATGTACAGAGTTTAAGTATATTGAATAGCGTAACACCAATGTAGACATTTTATTTTTAAATATTTTGTGATAATTCTAGTCTTGACACATAAGTACATTCACGAAATAGAATCAATTTTATGTTTAGATATAAACTCAACATTTAAGTTTAATTGATACTTAGTTAGATCACTTTTTATATATTTAATAGATGTTTAAGGTTTTTATGAGTTGCTTTATAAATAATGGAATGTAAAATAAGTAGATCTGTGAAATCAAATATTGTTACAATTCTCCGGATCTTGTTATAAAACGGTCTATTAAAAGTAATAAACAATTGTAATTTTTCAATTGAATACAGCTATGTAAAGTGCTACAGACTTATCTGACCCGGCGGGGAAAATTGGAACTAAGATGTATCCTTACTAGAACTAGAGTTGTGGGCTCAATGACAAAGACACTAGCGCCACAGTTTCTGGGTCAGATAATACTTTTGTTATACTATAAGTCAGTAGTGTCGGGTGTACTTTTATTATTGATTGTCATTTTCCACAGCTGTGTTGCCACTTTAAATATTAATTCTATTAACAATAAGTAAACAAAAATTAAGTCTGAAATATTTGTTTTTGATACTTACGACCTTAGTGCAGTACAACTATAAATTTTAGAAACCCTGATAGCTTTGGAATGTTGGGAATTTGTTTTCCCGGAGATATTTTTGACACAATTTTTGAACCTTTGTTTCGTTATTTTTCTTCGCCAACCTTTTTGTTTATTACAACTTAGAGGCTTACGCAAAAATTTGAAAGATTAAAAAGAACTTGTAAAGAATAAAAAAAATGTCTTTGGTCGTCTCTAAGTTCTTACTAGATATCGACGGAGCTCTGAAAATGTGCGGCAGTTCTAGTAAGCCGAAATCGGTTTACCCTAGCATTCGTTGTATTATATTGACATACCTAGTATCAAAAACACGATTCACCCTACGGTATTGAATATAAACAATGAAGAAGGAGAGCGGTATCTAGTAGGATCGGCGAGTTTTAAGTAAAATTCGGTTGAAACCTATTATTAGTAGATATTCTATGTTTTCACCCTGTACAGGAAGCAAAATATAAATATTTGCTATAAAAGATACAATAAGTTTTAATTGCCATACCTACTATATGTTATTCATTTGGTCGCAAGGGAATAAAGTAATTTGAAATATTGCATATCTTGGACGTATGACTTTTGTGATTTTATTGCTTATTTTAAGGTACTCTTTATGAAAAAAAAACAAATGATTCGCTGTTCTCGACTCTATAATATGATGTTACAAAAATTCTATAGTTTTTCATTGATAAATAAAATCTTTGTTTAAAGATCATATAATCTTGCGTTATCGTGTCTACGGAATAGAAAAATGTAATTATTTAGTAGACAGTCGAGGACATGCAATCATGAACTCAGTGATAACTAAATGTACCTAATTATTATGTATGATGTTCGTTTATCGTTTAATTTTAAGTGATTTTAGTCAATTAATTTAGTGGAAAATATAATGCATCCGACACGAGACACTTGTTTTATTACTTCACAGCTATTTTATCCGGTTATTTACTATAGTTTTTTTATTGGTTGCTAAACCTGCGTTTCACCTCTCTCCTGATGGTAAGTGCAGATGAAGGGAAAAAAGCACGATTTATGGCATGTTGTAAATGACAACAAACAGCTAAAGGAATATATCTCGATACCGTGACAGTAGATTTCGCGATAGTCAATGTAACATACCGTTGCGTTGATTAGAAGACCTGTAACGGAATTCGTTCTGTATTCGATGTGGCGTACCATCGGTGTGACGACCGTTTTCGCTGTCATGACATTCGATGTCACGTGGGGAACCCCAGATGAAGTCCAATATGACAACATGGGTTAAGAAAGGCACTGGGTCATCATAGAACATTTTAGAAGATACCAGAACGGACATATTTGGCAGCAGACTCAATATGAGGGGTGGCCGTTAGCCAGGTTAATCCTAAAGAGGGATTGGTGAAAACCAAGCGAAACTAATCATATCTTTTCAAATATTTATTTTCTTCCAGACGCAAAACAGGTAGCTAGTGATATTCTGGATAAAGAAAAGAGTCAACTAATTAATTTATGGGTAGATCTTCGGATCCCGATATTATGATTGATAAATCTGTAATTTGAATTTATTGTCATGAAATTAGTAAACTAAATGCCTTTTAAAATCAGGCTGGTCATTTCTATAAAATGTAGAGATTATAGTCGAATCTTTCGTTTGGACTTTTGAGCACCATAAAAAAAAGAGGAAGGTGGCATGAAATAGCCTTTTTTTGAAAAGCTTCCCTTCATATTTCCTACAGTTTTTTATTTCCTCCTTCCCCAACTCTTTTTTATCAAAAATAATCTCAATATTTGCATGACATTCTTCTTATATTATTTTTTATGTCCCAGTCTTAATTTTGAGCAATTTATATATTTTAAAGTGTAGTGGAAACGGACGCCCTTTTAAATCGTAAGTATGTTTTCGCCCATTAATAAAATATAGTTCTCCGTCAAAGCTCTAAGTACTAGGTGAACTCAAAAACTATGTTTGATATGAGCAGCTCAGATAGGATTTTCATATGGTTTCACCAATGCAAGGAGTAATTGATAACTAAGTTTTAAGTATAAGGCAAAATAACAATTAAATTGAAGATATCATGAAATCATGAAAACACAGTATTATTTTATTAAATGATTCTATGACTAGAATAGGACTACATGTATTTTTAGTTATTTATTTAGTCTCATGTGCCGTAAAGTCTAAATCATTCAATATTTTTCAGACACGAGTTTTGCCTTATTTCGTGCAGTAGCTGGATGTTTTGAAATATCAAACAATCTTTACGATAAAACTATTTAATTTGCAGCAGTGTGTTTGCGTTGCCTTCAGCACTCACTTTATTACCCGCCTTATCTGTGGCCACGCTCCGCGCTGTTTATGGACATGGCTTTGTTTAAGCAGATCGTGTCAACAGTAGTTTATGTACTTTTTTGTCTTTGTTATTTTTGGGGAAATTTCTTAACTATACCTACTCATCTGAAATCTATGATCTTCAACTTATGATGTTATTTTAAATATTCGGTCTTTACTTTACCAATGAAAATACCGTTTCGTCGAACCGGCTATTACAAAACTCAAAATTCAAGCTAGTTTTAAAAACATCATTTTTTTATAATTTTTAATTTGTTTAATGTTCAGCACGTTTTTCGTCATCATGGATAACTTAACAATAACTTGAATATGTTAAAAATTCAAGTTATTATGGGTACGAGTTCCGTCATGGTAGCAAAGCAGCACTCAAAATCAACAACGTTTACGGTGCGAACACTCCTTAAGATCCATTATTGATTTGCTGAATTAGCACCAGCTTTCGAAATTAGCACTAAAACAATACATACATACATAGCTTCACGCCTGTATCCCTTATGGGTAGGCAAAACACCACAGGCTATAAAACCATCTGATGTCACATTTGATAAATTTGGAGGTATTATAATGATGGAAAGAAACTATTGCAGTGACAGGTGGTCGCCAATAAAACCTCTGTCCCTTAACCGACTTTTACAGTATTCCCGGGAAGACAAGCAGCTGGCACATTTTACTTTCGCCCCCAGTCCAGCATGGAAGTATTTCCTGCATTGTTCAGGTCCTGTTACAGTATCTAAACAATGCTCTAAACGAAAAATGACCCTAAGGGCGTTTGTCCACCGCCGCCGTCACCGGACCGTCACCGAGAACGAGATTATTTCGGGCCGAGTTTAATATGACGTAACGGCGATCGTTTGTCCATCGCGACCGATTTCGCTGGTTTAGTTTGTTCCAGCTGTCATGCGTGGTAGTCGCGTTTTCGAAGAAATAAAGTGATGGCTAGGTTAAACCGGCGACAACTTCTTCTACTGCTTTTGTACCTTCGAAGGCGCAGGCGATGCAAAGAATTTTGGGTTCATCCGCTAATACGTGAACGATACATCACAGCAGGGGCGTTTTATATACACCACGCCAAGTTTAACATTTTAATTTTAACATTCTCTACTTTCTATAATTTCTATTAATTAATAAATATCGTATTTAAATTTTTTCGCCATTTTTATTACAATGTTAATACTAATCAATGATAATTGATTACAAACAAAATAATAACTGAGCTCGTGTAAGATGCGACGGCGACGGCAGTGGTGGACAAGTTCATACGTGTTTTGTATTGCCGGCACATCGGCCCGTCAAAATCTCGGGCGACGATCTAGCGGTCACGCCGATCTACTCGCAATCCCGGCAGCCGGGATGACGGCGCTCGGGTGACGGATGTGCGGTGGACACGCGGCTAAGTAATGTAATGTAAATGTATGTACCGCTACTTCGGCGCCGTCATCTCGTTCTCGGTGACGTGACGGTGACGGCGGCGGTGGACAAACGCCCTAAGACAGTGATGGTAACTTTTTGGTGGTCTACTGCGGTTGTAATTAATCACAGCTTCTTACCATAAGGCATGAGCTAAACTGCGTACTGTAAATAATGATGGGGAATCTCAAACGTCTCCAACCAGCTTGGGTCTACCCTCGGCTCCACTGCTCCTGCACGACAACGCGCGACCTCATACTTCACAGCAAGAGTATCCAAGTTACGAGAGAGAAGTTCTCCGTCATCCACCGTACCCACCAGATCTTGCCCCTACAGACTTTCACTTTTCCCAGAATTCGCATAACTTTTTTCTGGAAAAAAAATGCAATGCCTTGGAAGAGTTTTTTGCCTCCCGTTCAGCAGAGTTTTCAAGAAAGGCATCTTTAGGTTACCATACGTTGGCGAAAATGCATTGATTCCATGGGTAATTACTTTGAACAATAATAAAAATGAATATAGAAAAAAGTGCGTTAACTTATTTAATCAAAAACATGAATTACATAGGTAAAGAAGTATTAAAATTTAAAGCAAGTATCTAGCACTAAGCCAGCTTGGTTGTTTATGGGATAAACCTCCTCGTCACCCAGTGGAGAGACCCATAGCCCTGCAGTGGGCTCAAACAAATTCATTGTGATTATGAACTTCTTCTTGTAATATTACTTTACTTGCCTATAGTAATTGCCCTGTATACCCGATTTACGTAAATAACTTTCCGTCACTACTTCTAGTTAGCTTGCAAAGCACCTAAACACACTTTGATAGTTTCGGGTGTTGTTGGAGAAATATTTAACTGCTAGTGTTAAGTAAAGTCGTTGGCGTACAATGAAATGGTATAAAAAACATACAATGCCAATTTCTCCCTCCAAATATCTTAATAGTTTGGGTTTAAAAGATTGACTGGCAAGACTGGCAGCAGAAATACTTACCATGTAATGTCTAAGGGTCGACCATGACTTCTTGCGACCAGCGGCGGTGATAACTGTAGGTCCCGTACGCTTTTGTCGCTTATTAGACGGTACTTCCTTTACCAGCATTTCCGGACACCTGCACACTCCACAACCCTCACAAATCTGAAAGGACAGAGTCTGTTTATGTCTCGACTCGCAAAAAAAAAGTAGAGACTATAAACAAATATTGCTGGAAATATATTCACTCAGCGTCATCTAGCTTAAATAGGTTGTAGGTACTAAACAACAGTAAATACTTATTCCATTTTCGGTAATACATACTTATTATACCCAATGGTCGTCAATACTAGTAACACGAGAATATAACAATAGCAATGTTTTTAACTCTTTACCCGCCAGACTCTACAGCAGTTGTCGTGCTCCCAGCGTCAAGCACAGTAAATCTAAAAATAAATACCTACAACAAATAGGGATGGTCAATGATAGGTCGATATACCCGTCCCAGCTTCGCACGTTTTAAATTCAATCATAATAGTTTCAGCTATTTAAGCTTGAAGAGGTAACGGACAAATAGATAGAAAGAGGAACTTTGATATCAAATTTCTAATAGTTTGTTTTTAGGTAACCAAACGAAACGAACATCGATAGATTTTGAAAGATTTATTGATTTCCGAACAATAAAATCACATAGTTAAATCACATTTACCGATAACATGAACATAACTAATTCGTAAGCACAACACTAAAAGAAAATTCTACAAGCCGACACTCGCTTATGACGTCAGAAGCGGTCGTCTATTTCCGACCGTGGCGCTGGGTGTACCAAGGGTGTACTAGCAGAATTCGTTTCTAAACATGCAAGCTAGGGATGGGAATCATCAACTCAGTGATTGACATTTTTATACTTATTTTCAAAGACATTAAACATATTTATTTCTAAAGTAACAACTTCTTTATTGTTTTAATTTATTTGTTAAAAATAGTCAGTTTAAACAGAAATATTTTTACTCAAGTGGATTTTCATTTCAGTAAATCTATGTTTATGTCCCATCCCTATGGTCGGTTATATCCGACGATGGCGCTGGACATCAATGCAATTTTCTAATAATTAAATCAGTCATTTATCTAACTTCTGACATATTTTTAAGGTTTTCTAATTAAGAGACTTAAGTTACTTATATACTTATTACTTGATTAATCATTTACCAAATATTAACATTTTTTTAACATAATCCAGCGTTATTAAATAAAAAAAGCATATAAAATGAATGGTGGTTTTTAGTCGTATATATACGACCTTGGCGGAATGGACTCGAAAATATTTGTCGGTTATATCCGACCGTGGCGGTTAAAGGGTTAAAGCGAAACTGATCCGTTTGCAGCGACCGGTTTTCTTAACGTGTTGGTGCGTTACCTGACCAGTCTATTTATATCTTGTTAAAGTAAGTTAAGCTTAGGTAAGAATACTATTTTATTTTTATTTTCTTTATTCAGGTTTACCAACAATTGTTCACACTGTTACTTAATAATTACATTTTGACATAAGGTACTTACATAGTATGACAATGACTTAAAGGTAAACACAGCATGCATATAATTTTTGCGTGCACATATTTCAAAATATATACTTTGATGAGTTGAACATAACTTTGCTACAACATTTCACGTATAGCTATCGATCACACTTCATATTAAATCTGCAGCAAAATATCACCGCTCCAAGGGTTATCTTCCTCCCTGAGCGTTAACCTCAACCTCATCTTTACTATTAGTTGATATTGAGGTCAAACACGGGTTTAGTCACTGATAAAAAAAAAGAATCAGCAAAATTTTGATAGAAAACAAATGTGTGGAAATAAATAAGTAAAAAATAAAAATCCCCAGATAATCACACCAACTACATGGGCCCAAACTAAGCAGAGCTTGTGATATGGGATAGCATGTAGCGAACTAGGGAGGAACCTAAAATATAAATAAATACTTAAATAGATAAACGCCCAGACCCGGAACATTTTTTTTCTTGTTCCGTGCGGGAATCGAACCCTCAACCACTGGCGTCTGAGGCAGACATTATAGCCAAAGTGGTCGGCATAGCTAAATAGCTATGTTGATCAACTGTAATTTAGTGAGGCAGTCCGCAACCTTGTCACATTAAAGACAACGTATAATTAATAGATACATGTTCATATAATCTGGTTTAATCCGGATGTTTGCTATATGTAATTAGTTGTGTGTTTTACATTGAAGCTGTAAGTACCTAAGCGTTTTATGCCAACTCAGCAAAACCATCTAAAGCATTGTATTTAAAAAAAAACCTCCATTCACAACACAAATGCAAGGTTTGCTTTATTCAAAAAGTGATAAAATCCAGCATCTAATCCCAACTTTTTGCTACTTGTAAGTTAAGTTTTAATATCTAGCATTTTCTGTACGAATCACCAGTAACAGATATTATTGTTTCATGACCATTGTCATCTACATCACTTGTCAGCTACAGTAACACTGAAATAAATTTTACGAAGTTGGGGCTTCAATAAAAAAAGTTTGCATTTTTCAATAAATAAAATTCCCGGACAATCACACCAACTACACGGCCCCAAACTACGCAAAACTTGTGATATGGGATACCATGTAGCGAACTAGGGGGAACCTAGAATATAAATAACTATATAGAGGTAGATAACCACCCAGAACCGGAACCTTGTTTTCATTGCTCCATACGGAATCGAATCCGCGACCTCAAGATACGTAGAAGCGTCTTACACCACTGTGCCAAAAAGATCGATAATGAAACACTGTTAAAATATTGTTGTACACCAAGTCAGGTGAGAAGTCGTCGTGGCGCCATGGTTAATGTGTGTATCATACGGTATCACAGGTCGTAAGCAACGTTCGGCGCGGTCGGTACTTGGATGGGTGACCGCCGACCATTCATTTCTCACGACAACTTCCGTGCTTCGGAGAGCACGTGAAGCAGTCGGTCCCGGGTGCTGTATACTTGTATACAGTAGTCGTTAGGGTTTGTCAGAAGCCATTTCGGCGCCCTGAAAATTCTGGCATCCACCACCCAGCACTGGGCCAGCTTAGTGGATTATGGCCTATACCTCCTCGTCACCCAGGGGAGAGACTCATGCCCTGCAGTGGGCTCATTACAAAGAGTTGTGATGGTGATGAAGTCAGGTTCAGGAAAAATCTACTATTCTAAGGCAATTTTAGAAAAAAAGACCATTCTTTTGGTCACTATGATCATAACGTCAATTCTGCTGTTACTTAACTTGTATTGAAATAGTCATAATGTTAGCACATTGCGTATTTATAAACTAGCAGTATCGCACAGCGCAACTTGTGAGTAAGTAAGTAAATCTAGAGGGTGACTGGTGGGTCACTTACAATATTCCAGGACGTGATAGTTTAAGATGACAAAAAATAAATAATAATTATTTACTGAGTAAACTTCTCCGAAAGTTAAAGAATTCATTATTACAATAAATACTATACTATAAATACTAAGCGGGTGGTGGTGTGCGTGTGGCGGGAACACTGCTGTGTGCGTGTTGACTGAGGCAGCGCGTCGGGAAAAGTGTTAGGAACTAAGGTCTCTTTATATATTCATAGGGATTTCTGGCAAAAAATTAAGTACCTACTTTTATTACATAATTATGATCAGAATCGTATACAGAGTGCTCTCCTTCAGTATTGCAAATTTGTCACTAGTTACCCTGTCTAAGTTAAAAAAAAATAGCATTATGCAAAGAAATTTTTAAAATACAGTTTGCATCTTTTTAGCTTGATTAGTAAATTAGTATAGGCAACGAGACGTTCTTCTGACTGTCAGGTAGTTTGTGACCAGACGTCAATTTTAAAATAAATCGCATAAAAATAGTCGTTTTTAATATCATCTTTGAAAGTTTTTGTTCCTCACGTGATAATATTTAAATCACTTCATAAAACCAGTACTTGCGGTCAGTGGTCTTGTTAGAGGACCGGTATGACCACCTTCGGCTGACAAGGGACGATAGTTACGATCGAGACTTCATTTGCGAAACTGCTTTGTGTGATTTTGGATAAAGATACGTTGAGATATAACTTTAGAATTGATGATACAAGATATTATAAATGATTATTTGAAATATGCTTTTTATTTTAAGGAAATACGGGAAATTATTCATATCAATGAAACTAATCATCAAAATAGAAAACACGTAATCAACGAATGCAGAGCATTAAAAAGCCGACTTCACGTCAAAACTTTGGCTGAGTTGAGAATGTCATCAACGTTAACATTCTCCGAAATCATACATATTGTTTGAAAAATTTGAAATTTTCAATGGAGTACCTAACCGATTTTGATGAAATTTATATGGGATCAACTATGAAGTATTCTCTATCATAAGAATTAAGAATTTTTAAAATCGATTCATAATTGTCTGAAATATCGTGTAACAAAGACACAAAAAAAATCATACAGACGAATTGAGAACCTCCTCCTTTTTTGGAAGTCGGTTGAAAATATTCAACACCTGAGTACACCATAGAATATATCTTGCGTAATCCTAATTTTTTTGTAATAAGAATTAGTCAAATAAAAAATAAAATTTCGGTAATTTGCATAAATTACAATTTAGATGCACAAGCGGAAGGCGTGGTGGAAATGCAAATTTTAAAACAAGTTTAGTAGTATTTTTGTGAATGTCGCCAGAATTCAGGTTACAAAATGACCACGATACTATTGCGCTAGTAGAGCAGTAGGGATTATTTTCAGTCCTGTGGAAAGAGGGAAAGGGGAAGCGGGGGTTTGTAGAGAACATGTTTGAAGTCCTTAGATTTCTTATAGGTAGTGTTCCCGAGTAGCGGATATTGACCATGAAAACTAGAACTGCAGTATCTCGTGAAGGTAAGTATTATATAACGGTTCTAGGAGAAAAGTTGTGTTACAAGTGGTTAGGAGAAGCGGTGGTAAAGAGTTTTTATTGTAAATGGTGATTTTGGAGAATGTTTACGTCGATTGCATTATTACTCAGCCACAGTTTTGACGTGAAGTTGGATTTTTAATGCTCTGTTCGTTGATTATTGTTAGAATTCTCAAGGTTTTCATACCTTCATATCCTCCTGAGGACCACTTTGGCGATGGGGTAAACCTGTCTGCCTCAGATTCCAGTGGTAGCGGGTTCGATTCTCGCACCGAACAAGGATAAAAAAATGTTCCGTGTCTGGGTGTTTATCTATTTAAGTATTTATATTCTAGGTTCCCCCCTAGTTCGCTACATGGTATCCCATAGCACAAGCTATGCTTACTTTGAAGCCATGTTGTTGGTGTGATTGTCTGGGGTTTTTATTATTTTTTTATTTTTTTTATATAAAAACTGCCGAGAAATGTCCTAGTGGAATTTGTTTTTAATTTTTTCTTGCAATTGTTGATACTGGTGATGCATCATGCACGAGGTATAATACGGGGAGTACAGAAACAAGTGACGGAAGGTAATTTGTAAACATCTGAAAAAGAAGTAAGCATTTCTCAGCAGAATTTATACTTCTATGAAAAAGTCACAAGGATATGTTTTTCAATATTTGGATGGTTACATCATTAGAAATTTAATTCAGATAAGTCATCGCTTCGAGGCTAGAGATCTATTTATTTTTTTGCTTTCTACGATTCAGAAATCATTTTTTTTGTGTATGTTAAATAGGAACGCAGAAAATATGCAAGATATTACGTTTGTCTTCCATGTAATCTGGTGGAAGCTGATCTTGAATACTAAGGTGTTAAGTACAATTTTCATCCCCGAAAAACCTAATCATTCGCCACTTGGTAGAACCTAAAAATAATAATAATAATAAATAATAAAATAAAATCAATTATTTCAGGCAACTTAAGAATAGTACAGGATGTTAATTACTTAATCTAAGGCCCATAGAAAATATATACCTTAACCTAATATACATACAATATACTTAAAACTACACTTCACTAATTCCCACGCATGGGCTGCGACGGGGGACGCGACGTCTTTGTGTCAAGTAACCGTCCTCGGAAACGACGGAATACGACACCCTGCGGCCAGAACTCTTCCTTCATGTAGGTCGACAGATGTTCGGTCGGCATTCTCACCACAGAGGAGTTGAAACTCACTCTGTGTCGGGACTCCAACCACTCGACCCTCATGTTGAGTCGTGTCTTCGCGTGCAGATACTCCACTACATCCTTCGCCGTGGAGGCGTGGTGCACGCGAGACACGTACAACTGCGTGGTGGCACCTCGGCGCGCAGCAGAAGGTTCTCTTTATTCGGTGCGGTGCCGCACTTGTTCAGACCGGAGGGCTTCTTCTTCTTCCGTTCCACCTTGATGAAACCCTCTCTGTCTTCCTGGACCTTCAAAGATTTGGTCTTCGGTGCTGTGTGGCTGGGCTTTGCAGGCTGCACTGCCAGGAAAACCAGACGCAGATAGTTCGTTCCAAATCTTGGCGGCCGTACCTCCCAGTCTACTAGGTAACTACTTCTTCCTATACTTCTGTAGTGGCATGAATTAAAAGTTAACTAAGGTTGACCTGATCATTACAATTCGATTGAACTCCACTCCAATCAAACATCGCAATTTAAGGCAGGCAAGATTTGGTGTCTATTTTATGTAGGTCTTTGGAACAGATGAAACTTTTTCGACTTCATGCACCAACAAGACCACCATGTGACACAATACATACTTTCAATTCAATTTAAATTAAATTACCCACGCTGACTAACCAAATAAGTAGCGCCAAAAACAACAATAATGAGTAAGTATTATGAAAACCATACAGCAAATCTATTACGTATCCCAGTATACCCAGATCCAGACCAAAGTTTTTTCTTGTCGGTTGATTCATGCCACAGACGATTAATGGTTGCAACAGGCTGGAATAATTTGGTTTAAGCAGACCCATGAAATGGGACGCTCCAAGGGAATTCTACGTCGCAAGCGTCACCACTCGGCTACGAAACTGACGCTTCGAGCGAATTTGCTTTGAGCGGCAAGCCTCAGCGTCGAGCGTAAAAAACGTACGATTATTATGCAGAAAGGCGAATTCACTTGGAGCGTCAATTTCGTAGCCGAGCGGTCAGCGTCGAACATCAAAAACAATATGTCTGATAATAGTCAAAGCCCCCAGTAGTGCTGCAAGCACCGTGTGTTGACTACCAAACGACTACGCGGATGACCACGCCGTCGATCGAAGAATGATCTAGACGTATTTAGCCCAAACTGACTAACCGTCAGATCGCCAGAAGCTGAAAGATAAAAGGGAGGCCTTTCCTCAATTTTGGGACACCCAGAGCTAGTAATAACAATAAAAAAGTGAGATGACGCCTCAAGCGTGGCGTTACTTTCTGGTCCGAGATGCAATAGTCAAATCGCTATCCGCCGATGACTTACGCCAACAACTTTTTGTTGACTACGACTGTCAGATCCTCGCACCGGGGTAAACGAGCTGAACAAACAAAGATACATCTCACTCGCGCTGGCGCACCACGCGTGTGCTATTTCGTTGTTTTACTATTATTTAATAATTCATTAAAATTCACAGTCATTGGAATAAAGTTTTATAAGTGTTTCGTGCAGTTTTTGTGCTCTTTAATTTTTTTAAAAGGTGAGTTTTTGAATATTTTGAATATATAATATTCATGTTGACATTTTTTCCTTTCGCAGCGATGTTATCTTTTAATTTTTTTTTCAATAATTTTAATATGTGATAAAAGTAAGGCTTGTTAAATATATGCTTATTAGTGAGCAATATAATTAAAAATGTAATACATTGTTTACAAATAATAGCATATTTGTAAACAATGTATTACATTTTTAATAATGTAATAATTATTAAAAATGTAATAATTATTACATTTTTAATAATTATTACATTTTTAATAATTATTAAAAATGTAATAATATTTTTAATAATTTTAAAAATTATTAAAAAAATACTGTTTTTCCTGACCACTACAGTCCTGGAACTTTTAAGTGTCGATTGAATAGGTTTCTCGTGGATGGACGTGTAACACCATAGTCTTCATGCGCACTTTCCATCAGGTGGCATGGAAGACAAACGTCCTATACTTACAATATAAAAAAAAAAAAAAAAATTATTTCATTTTAAGATGTTGTTTGATGTTCAAAATAAGCGCCAAAGGAACTAATAATAGGAAATCCATGACCAAGAGGAGGAGGCCGTTTCTAGAAATCAGCTTAGTTTAATTTAATATTGAAATATTATTTATTTGTTTTATAGTCAAGTTAATCTAAAAAGTGATTATCAGGAGTTCTACTAATATAAAATACAAAAACTTCTAAGCCCTAAAACGTGTGCTATTGACAAGATCCAAAAGATAGGCAGGATAACGTACCATAGTTCTCTATTACGACTTTAAATTTTCTTTAAACAAAACTGTGCTATACCTACTATGTAAAGTTGGCTGACGTATAGCTAGGGTCAGAAAAGTCTAGTTTAGTGGAAGGTAGGTGTACTTGGCTAGCAACACCCTTCATATAGGTAGGATATCATTTCGAAAACATATAGGCAGGAACGGCCCCAGGGGTCATAGGGAACATGACCCTTCCCCAAAAACCTACATCTCAAATAGAAAAATCCAATAAGAGATTAAACACTTAAAAGGGTAAAAGCTAGAAAACCATCCTTCTATTCCTTATTCCTTTAATGGATACGAGACATTAAATACCGTTACAAAGAGAAAAACAAAGTGTACCAGAAAATATATACTACTAGATGTTTCGCACGGATTTACCCGCACAATTTCTAATCCCGCGGGAATATCGGGATAAAAAGTAGCCTATGTGCTATTCCAGACTGCAAACTGACACTATGGCAAATTTCATCCAAATCTGTTGAGCCATTTTGTGGTGATTGAGGTACAAACATCCATACACCCTTACATACATCCATCTAAACATTCACATATTAATAAGATTATGTCGATTTTGTGCAATAATTGTTTAAATTGTGCAAGAAAGTCCAATTTACGCGACATAAGTATTTTTATTTTAGTAGGTAACTATTGCTCCCAAAAATTCAGTTCTGATTTGACCTCACAAAATTTCAGTCTGCGACCGCGCCTGCGTACAGCAGTAGGTAGAGGTTATTAGTCTTGGGTTGGTTCTTAAATATTTAAGTGGTGTATACAACCATGTTTACATAAAAATAATTGAAATTTATTATTTTTAGATATGTTGCAATAAAGATACAATGTTCTGGTTAACCATAAAGGAAATAAACGAATCGTAACGGATTATGAAAAAAAGTTTATTCGGCGTCATCTCTTACTTTCGCACTCTATTTAAATTTTACAATAATACATTGATAACTAAACGATACAAGAAACTTCACGTGGTTTAACACGCGAAACTTTTGTCATCACAAGAGTATCTTTAACTTAAAGGGACTGCATATCGGTGCAAAGTCTTAGGTTCCTACGGGAACTTAGCACACACACGGGATAGCACACACGCGCGCTCATACAATCTGTTTGTACCCCTCTTTACAATAATCAAAATAGGTAAGTACCTACATACATTACAATCGGTATATTTTTTTAAAATAATACCAGTAAAATATCAGTACCCTTATTAGTGTACTGCTTCATGAAACACAATACCTGTACAAATTATTAAAATCTAACTTAATTATATCAGTACCCAAATAATGCATACTGGATTAATATCTGTAGATGTTTTTAGTACCGAAATATTTTAACCTATTTAATTTCTGTACCGAAATGTATAGCTCACCATATGTCGCTATGCTTCATAGGCTTCAACTAAACTATCAAAAATTCTACAGTGTCCGCTACATTATTAAAAAATATTTTTTTTAAAATTTCAATATTAATATTAATACCAGAAAATTTCATGTACTGAAAAAAAAAATCAGTTATGCTACAATAATAAAAAAGGTACGCGAATATAAATTCCTGTACTGTTATTTTTGAATACAACGGTATGACGTCATACCGAAAAAAAATGTATAGAAATTCATACCTGTATGCAGTCCTTGCTTTAAAGTAAAATTTAAAGTTGATGACACTATAGTAAGCTCGTGCCTTTAAATCACTATCGCTTGCTGTAACGACGTAGTTTTTGCTTAGATATATTTTTATTTCTTTCCTTGAAAAGCGCTTTAAAGTTCATTACACTCGTTAAAGTTCAAATATGTCCTTAATTGTAAGGCGATGGATTTTGTGTTTCAGTAAAATTAATGCAGCTGAGTCATTGAAAATTGGACTTCCCGGATCCGTGCGACACAGCGGCGGACATTTGAATTATATTACATTCAAAACAAAATGGCGTGAATAGACCTTTCAAATAAAAGAGTAATCTTACTAATATTATGTTATGTATTATGGTGTATGTTCCTCAATCACGGCAAAACGGCCCAACGGATTTTAATTTGGCATAGTGATAGAGTGTAGTCTGGAATAGCACATAGGCTACTTTTCATCCCTAAATTCCCGCGGGAATCGAAATTGCGCGAGTAAAACCGCGCGCAACGTTAATATCGTTAATGTGATACATATCCTGTATTATTCTATCTTGAAATCGACCCGTCCTTATTAAAATAAGTAAAGATTAGATAATATGGAAGTAGTTCATCCCGTGACTTCATCCGCTTAAATCCCGGATCCCAATATTGGAAATATCAGCAAAAAGTATCCAATATTTTATAGCAGGTCCTTCATGGTAAGGCCTTTGTTCACTTTAATTTATGAAGCCGATTCAATATCAAACTTACAAACTTTAACGTTAGTTTAACGTTTATTTAAAATAGCGCCGCGTGTAGCTGTAGTAAAAAAGGTAGTTAAATGTTGCAGACGACAATTTTGAATCACTTACAGTCGTTTATATCGCAGATTCATGTTTTGTAGCAATGCTATGTTGCAATTTAACAATTTGATATTACTAAGTATAGATAATGAGATTTAAGCATGCAAATACGAATGAAACTAGTACAAATAACTACGGTATTCTAGGTGTGTAGGCTTCAGTTAACAAATTATTTTAGATTGTGTTACAAGGTATCCAATCAGGTTATTATCATACTAATTTAATATCCTTTCAAAAGACATAAACTAGATACTATTGTGTAACGTCGTGATCATGATAATTGCGAAAGTACAGAAAAATTTAGAACTAAAAATAATTGTAACACGTGGCAAATATCCCATTTCTAAATTAATTGAAATGAAAACGGCCATGACAGTTTAAAAACCTATATTTTGCTTAGTACTAGGACCCATTTTTTGCGTATAGTTAGCGACCACCACAGCTCTAACGTGATGTGTTCCGCACACAGCTCTAACGTGATGTGTTCCGCTTATGTTTTATGGAGAGTCAATTCCATCCTTAACCCATGAGTTCATATGTTCGACCTCATCTTCTCTTACCATCTGGTAAGATTGAGGTCAAAGGCGGGTTTAGTCACAAATAAAAAAACTCATACTGGACTTCCATGCTGGAGAGGGAGCGAAAGAAAAACATAGAATGTACCAGCACTACCAGCTGCTTCTCTTCCCGGGCATACTGTAAAAGTTACTTAAGGGACAGAGGTTTTATTTTGTGGGCGATAGGCTGACGGCCTGTTACTGCAATAGTCTTTATCCATCATTATAATACCTCCAAAGTCAAACGTGACATCAGATGGTTTTCTAACCTCTGGTGTTCTGCCTACCCCATAAGGGATACAGGCGTGAAGTTATGTATGTATGTAAAAAAATCAAATGATTTACAACTGTTTAGTGCGGTATAGACATAAGTAGCCTCGTAATGTAGCCTTATATTTCACAAGAAAGTTTGAGAGAAAGCATGTTTGTTACTCTTTCACTTCAGCTGATATTTTGACCCACATATAAAGCAACAAAATTGGTAGAGAGAACCATCGTCACCTACCTATTATTGTGACCATGGCGCTCGCTACAATGTATCAATTTTTATTTAAATTTTATCGGTAGTGTTCATGGATAGAACAGTAAATTTCATAAACTTGAAATCATAATTAAATCAGTCGTGGGAAATTTATGAAAATAGTAGGGCGTGGACGCTCTATTCTTAAAGAGTCATAAACCTACAAGGCTCTTTTGTTCGTTTTCAAAGAATAGTGTTTAATCTAGATATTCTTTTAAGAGTTAAAGTTACTGCTGAAGAGAAATATGGCTGGGATGACTTTTTATTATTGTAATCCGAAGATGATTTTAAAGGCATTTATTTTTTCAATATGTTTTCCAGCATTTATGTACCCACCGATCAGTCAATTGTCACTATTTTGTTCAATAAATCTGTCCGTATGACATCAATGGTGGGGTTTCAATGCTACAAAAGTTGCTGGCTTTTCGGCATAAGCTGATAGTTTAACATATACCCATTGAAAGCAAACAGTTGAGAACGGCGACGAATCAACATTTTAGAGTCTTTCAACTCTGCGCGCTACAGCAGGAATATTCTGGCCGGTATGCACATTTCTCTGTCATATGGACAATTCTTGAACAAAGCTTCCGAATCTATTCACGAAGTTCGTACTTCTTTCATTTAACATAATACTACTACTACTCCTCAAAGTAACGCTCGATTCAATCAATAAGACTTGCAGTGGTATAAATGATCAATTTGGCACTAATTTTACTGATAATTTCTTTGATAAAATCTCTGCGAAAATCCTGACTACAAATATCAACATAAGTAGGTAGTTCGACATTATTTGTCAAAGCAGAGACAAAAACCATCGAAAGTTCTCATGCAACTTAAAAAGCATCTGTTGGTTAAGTAAGATTATGGGGTTTTTACACTACAGTCGGGTAGTTTTTATATAACACATTTTTTCTCTCTCCATCTTTATAATACCTCCAAATTTGTCAAACGTGACATCAGATGGTCTTGTAACCTCTGGTATTCTGCCTACCCCATAAGGGATACAGGCGTGACGTTATGTATGTATATATGTAAACTACAGCATTTATATAGTCATCTACTTGCAAGCTTCATATACATACCTAGCTGAACCTTTATTTTGATGCCTTATCATTCTTATCATCAACACAACGCTATGTAACGAGCCCACTGCAGGGTCATGAGTCTCGTCCCGGGTGTCGATGAGGCTGAAGCCCTATTATACCACCAAGCTTGACCCAGAGCTCGTTGGTGATTGTCGGAACATTCAGGGCGCAGAAATTACTTCCGAAAATTAAATTTCAAATCAATTCCCTGATGATGAAATATACTTAGTAACTAAATTGTATTTTACGATATTTGATGATCTTCAAACTGGTTTTGTTGCTTTATGTTAATAAGCTTAAGAAATATTACAAAGCTTTGACTTTCAACCGATTTTTTTCAAAATCATGTTTTACAAAGTCAAGTTTAGTGAATCTGCAAGCGAGTTTATCACGTTTTGATTGTATAAACCTAATTCAAACTAATAAAACAGATACTTAATTCATAATAATAAAAAAGTGGCCAAGTGTGAGTCGGGCTCGCCCATGAAGGGTTCCGTAGCGATAAGTAACATAGTAAAAATAAAATATTCTTTTTTTATTTTTATACTTGATTTGATTGAGTAGAAGGTAAATTGCGGCTTACGATTTATGAAGTTTAATAGAAAACTACCTGCTACACCTCGTTCAAACCAAATTTTGATGGAAGTTTATATGGTAATGTACAGAAGGCTGCAGATCAAGGGTTACAACCCTGTCAAAAATTGTAATGGAATCTGAACTCTATGCCCTCGACATTAAGTTAAAAATTGGTTGGTGAAATTTGATATCTTATATTTTGTTTATTTTTTTCTCTCGCAAAAACTATTCAGTTAAGAAAAAAATGATATTAGAAACCTAAATTTAATCCATATGTATACCAAATGTATGGGTTGAAAAAAATAAATTTGAGTTCCAGTTCTAAATATGGGGAACCCCCATGAGTAAAATTTTAATGCGGTTTACAGAATCCATCTATTTACACATTGTTAAAAGTGTAGTTAGGTACTAAAAAAAATTCAGTAAAAAGTGTAAAAATGTGGTTGTGACATACGGACGGACAGACATGACGAATCTATACCTAAGGGTTCAGATTTTGCCTAGGGAACCCTAAAGACTACTGTATACAAGTATAAAGCAACCGGGACCGACTGCTTAACGTGCCCTCCGAAGCACGGAGTACCTACAATCCGCAATTCTGTTAAAAAACTACATTATAATGATGGAGAGACTATTGCAGAGACAGAGTTCAGCCTATCGCCCACAAGAAAACCCCAAATGAAATCTCTACTTATCCTTTAACTGACTTTTACAGTATGTCCGGTAAAAGAAGCAGCTAATACATTCTATGTTTTTCCAGTGCTTCCAGTCCAGCGTAGACAGAATAGACAGAGTCCAGGCTAAAAAACTGTGTTTATGAATACTTGTTTAATAATATTTGAAAGTTTTTGCATTTAAAATGCTTAATTACTCTCAAATAAATGCAAAAATGTGTTAAATAAAAACCACCCAACCAGGACTCCAACCTGGGAGCTCTCGTTTGCCGGATGAGTGCTCTCCCACTGAGCTACCGGGTCCTGGCGGTACGCCTCGAAATTACGTAACACGTTTTTTTGTGTTTACGTTATAGGTATTGCTGACATAGCTCCATCTAATGGTATAGCTTTGCAGCTAAGACTACCCGAGACCAATGTCTTTACGGAAATTGTGAATCCCAGTTAAAGTGAAACATTGCAATGTTTAATAATATTTTAAAGTTCTTGCATTTAAAATGCTTAATTACTCTAAATAAATAAAAAAATGGGTTAAATAAAACCACCCGACCAGGACTCGAACCTGGGACCTCTCGTTTGCCGGACGAGTGCTCTCCCACTGAGCTACCGAGGCCTGGCGGTACGCCTCGCAATTACTTAACACATGTTTTTTGCTTTAACGTGAAATTGCTAACGTAGCTCCATCTAGTAGTATAACTTTGCAGCTATTTTATTTAACACATTTTTTCATTTACTTATTTTATACTTTACAAGCGTCACAGTTTTGGTACCTATCTACATAAACAAGCTACAAACCTTGTAAATTACTTACTAACACTGATAAAAAAGATGTGATTTACTACTTTCGTTAACAAACATCACGGTTTGAGGACAATTAAGATTTATTGTCATTATTCAGTTATCTTGTATTGCTTCCAGTGTACTTATGTGCACTTTGTGTAGCTGATCATATACCTACTAACGCGCTCCTTATTTCAACTGTCCAACCTCTTAGCGTTGTTCCGGAAAAAAAGGTGAATGGACCAGAGAAAATCCCTGTCACCCTTATACGGTGACTAATTCAAGTAACTTCATGTTTCTAGGACTCTTTGAATGTCGGTATTTTAAAGATGGGCGTCATGGATATAATTACTTAAATTTTCCGCAATAAATACACAGTCCGGTGATAACACATTCATGATGTTTAAAATGGCGACTAATAGAACATAACGTGAGTGGTGGTGGAACCACCTTTCAGATAGAGTGCCGCCAAATATCACCGCTCCCTCGGTGATGCATTGCTGCAAGAGTCAGTATCCTAATCTTTAGAGGTCAAATGCGGGTCCAGTCACCGATAAAAAAAAAGAAATAAATAATGCTGGCCAAGATGTTAAACCTGATAGGTACCTATCTTCCATGCTGGACTGGGAGCAAAGGAAAAACATAGAATGTGCCTGCTGCTTCTCTTCCCGGGCATACTGTAAAAGCCAGTAAAGGGACAGAGGTTTTATTGGAGGTTTTTTGTGGGCGATAGGCTGACGCCCTCTCACTGCAATAGCCTCTCTTCACCATTATAATGCCTCCTAATTTGTCGAACGTGACATCAGATGGTTTTATAACCTCTGATGTTCTGCCTACCCCATAAGGGATACAGGCGTGAAGTTATGTATGTATGTATAGGTACCTACATACATACTTAATATCTATGTTTCCTTTTCAATATTTAAACGTCACATGTTTTGGACATTCACACCGCAGTAGCCAGCACAAATTAAGTTTTATTGAGAGCTTGTGTTATGGATATTTAAGTAATAAATACCGGATAAATCAAGTGGAGAATGTATGTAATTATACCTAGATAAAGTGGGGAACATACTAACATCCATGCCGTAACGGCTGATATCCGAGTTTATCACGCAAACCAGCAGAATAAAGATTGGAACCCAGGGCTTCTGTTATAGAAGGCCAAGTTTACTGCTACACTCGAGCTTTCTACTACGGCATACACTTATAAAACAATAGATACACGCGACGTCGTAAAAGTTATTAATAGTGGGATCTCACATTTTGAAGAGCAATTGCGTAAAAAATTTTTACTTAGCGATTAAAAATACTTCCTACGCCATCAAAATCAAAATCATAAAGTTTTATTCATCTTAGGAATATCACAAAACACTTGATGAAGTCAGTCATCACATACTTCGGCTTTAACTAGTTGGTGATAGTTGTTAAATAAGATATTATCTACAGTAGACTAAGAGACAAAAAAAGCCGGCGGAAAAAACTCTTGGCACTCTTTTTAATCAGAATTATCAAATTAATACAAATAGCTTCAGTACAAATTGACCGTGACATGAAAAAAAACAAACACAAGACAGCTAATTGTGAGAGCCAATGTCATGCCACAACCAAATTGCTTACATAGTAGGTGCAATGAGCTATGGATTCACAATACGAACATGACAAACTGGGACCAGGGTATTTGAACAAGAATGGAATAAAATAGTCATAGTATCATTAGCTTGTGTTAAAGCATGAAATTAAATTCTTGAAACAAATCTATCCCATAAGAACCAGTATTTTTCAGCATTAATAGTAGGTAGGTACCTATATGTGCTATTCCAGACTGTAAATTATTCTTGTACAAAATTTCATCAAGATCCGTTCAGCTATTCTGCCGTGATTGGGGAACAAACATCCACCCAAACTTTCACATTCATAATATCAGTATAAAGTAGGTATAATAAGATAGAAAAACGCCCGGGCCCATGCCAATATTTGTAGATCGTACCAACATCATTCAGTAGGATTCTCTCGCGTATACGCGCTGGCTTTCAGCTAGGTTTCCTGACCACTACAGTCCTGGAACTTTTAAGTGTCGAGTGAATAGGTTTCTCGTGGATGGACGTGTAACACCATAGTCTTCACGCGCACTTTCCATCAGGTGCCATGGAAGATAAACGTCCTATCATTACAATATAAAAAAAGGTACTCTTCACGGTCACAGCCTTTTTTCACAAGCCCAAATATTATTTTTGAAAAGCCTAATCTCTTTTACTCTATCTTTGACCTTCTCATCATTTACTATCAGGGGAGATTGAAATCAAAGCGGAAAGTATAAAAAAAAAATTATAAGTCATGTTTGGGAACATTGCTTTTTTCATACTGCAACAATTATTTACAATTTACATGTACTTTTTGGTAAACAGTGATAACTAGAGACTTTATATTTGTCCGATATATTATCGTAAAAATTATTTACATCTAGATATTTTATGAGATAAAACGGTGGAGAAATTGGTTTGTCTTATAAAAAAAATATATCTTGTCTCTGAGCTCTTCTCTGACCTAAAATAAAGCTAGAAGTTTGTTTTTGTTTCAACACGTTCATCTTGGATTTGAATAATTTAACTCTTAACCCATTTATTTCACTTTTAAATTGTAAATCTCAACTTCTGAGCGTCGTCATTTAACATCAGGTAAGATTGTGGTGAGTTATCTGCAAATAAAAATTAAAAATATTCAAAGCCTATCTAACTCACTATAAATAATATCTTCGACCTTATCACTCACCATCAGAGGAATTTGAGCCAATACGCGGGCTTGGTCCAAAGTAAAAAATAATCAACGAATGCAGAGCATTAAAAAACCGGCTTCACGTCAAAATTTTGGCTGAAGTATAAGGTCGTCAAGGTAAACGAATTCATACGATTTCCAAGAAATTCAAATGGGAAGTATCCCACTGACCTCTATATTTACCACTGGACTGGTTGTTCCGTAAGTTTGACAGCTATTTTTTTGTGCCTGTTTGAAGCGCCACTAGCAAGTGTCCGCAGAACAAATTTTGACGTATATTGTAAATGGACGCCAGAGAAGTGCTTGCTTATTGTTAAGTGATTTTATATTTTTAAAATATTGATTCGAATTTTATGTTGTTATTGCTATAAGCATTATATAAAAGTTATGAAGAATGAGGACATGTGTATATTGTAAGCGACTAGTTTTAGTACCACAGACACTCGCTACGTCCGACAGCGCCAAAATGGCGATTATCAAACGGGCACAAAAGCACTTTGACAGCCGCCAGTCCAGTGGTAAATATAAAGGTCAGTGGAAGTATCCTCTATCATATGAATCAATCAATCGAAATCGGTTCACCCAGTGAAAAGTTATGAGGTAACAAACAAAGAAAAAACATACAGACGAATAGCCTACCTCCTTCTTTTTTTTCGGGCGAAAATCTAGCAAAGGCGATTACTATGCTAAAGCAACAATAAACCTTAGGGGTTATAGGTTTGTTTGTTACATAAATATACAAAAACTGTTTATTTTTATAATTTTATTAATAACAACCGTAATTTTATCTATAACTAATTACATTGATAATTAAAAAATATAATTAAATTGCTTGTAATATTTCATTGACTATTTGTTCATCTTACATTACATATATTTTATGTCATTTCAATTACAATAATATGAGTAGGTATGTAAATATCATAGCCAGATTATCGAACTGGCCTTATTATGAAAGGCCTGGACAATCGTCTTAGATTCTATGTACATTCGGTAACATTAAGACCTTTGAAAGCCGAAAAAAATACATAAAAAATCTCTTTAAACCCGTCAGAGTGTCTTTTGTAACAAAAAAAAAACAAAAACGCCTATCAATAAAAAGCCAGTTCTACGATCTCGCCTCGATGAATACATTACGAAAACTAAAAATATTTATAACTTAAAACAATACAATTAACTGGCAATAGGTTATGTTAGACGAAGGCACACTATATAAAAAAGGGATGGAGAATATTTATTTGTGACTTTGTCAGCACATTTCGTATGGCTCAAGTATAGGTGTTTCGGCTTTTCTAAGTTGTCGTACTTGGGAAACAATCTTCTCCAGCTTATAAAATAAAATTTGTTGTTATTTAAAAATAAAGTGTAATTAATGACAAAGGTTCCGTTGCATTCCTGGCCGCAACCTGTGCCAAATTTTAGGATCGTGGAAATTATTCACAAATCAAACAAAAATACAACATTTAAAGTTGAATCAGTTATTTAGTTGTACAAACGAAAAAACAAAACTACGGTATTGCCATAAATCTCCACAGTAATCCAAAATGGCCGGAAGTACTTACTGTATGTACGTACTCAATCTATCAATAAAGTGTGTTCGAAACTTATAGAGATTTGTCTTTTCTTCTTAGAATGTATAAAAAAAATAATAAAACTTAAAAAATATATTATTACTTCGAAGCATAGGTACGATTTTTAAAACAAAAATTAATGAGAGATGAGCTTGAAAGGTCAACATACTTAATGTAAGACATTTCACCACTACTAATATCTATCAAAAATACACAATATTTTATGAATTCAGTTTGCTTTTCTAGATTTTTTATTGAAATCATATTTTACGTCCAGGCAGAAATCAAAAATATAGGAAGATCAGTAAGTATATGACTTCAATATGGCGTCGTCAGCCACCCGTGGTCATTTTCGATTCAAGTAGTTTTTCTTAATGTACACGAAAAGTAACAAACAATTTAATTAATAGTTATTTTAAATGTTTTCATAATGGTATTCCACAACTATTTTCTTTGGTACAGTTGCTGGCCAGACGTCCATACTAAAATGAAACGTGTTATTTAACGATGAAACTTTTCGGTTATAGTAATTTGTTAATTGCAATTCTATTTAATTTAAGCAACAACTATTACATTTTTATGTAAATTGATATTTAATTCTATATTTTGTAAGGCCTAACATTTCCAATACAATGTAAAAGTGATTAAGGGTCTCGTGTAGCGCGGTCCGTACTTCCATACTTCCCGCCCAGATATCGCTCGCAAATGTTGCCGACGAAAATACTGGTTTATTTATCAAAAAATATAACTATTTAAAAATTTTGCTTTACCCATCGGTTAAGAGAAATCCGCTTTATGTTTTTATATAACTTTTACATGAATCCATTATGACATTTCGTAGCAATATCCGTTTGAAATGGTTAATTAGTGTTATGTTTGTGACTTTTTTACATTACTAAGTATATTATCGTTCAAAAAAGTTTAAAAACGCTGTATCCTCGCCTTAAGTTGTAAGTTATATACTGTTACATACATTAAGATCTCAGTGAAATACTTAATATGCAAATAAATTAAAGTTTTCGAAAAAACATGATTTTACTCGCGATATTGTTTCCCAAATACTTATGAGTTAGAAAATAGGGAGTCTAAATAGGTATAGGTCATTGAAATTTGTTTCTAGCAGGTGTTCCATTTCAATAAAGTGTGATAAGTTCCCATCTTCATAAACTAAGTACGAATGAAGACAAGATCTATTTGTTCTTCATTCAAGGAGAATTGAATGAATTGTGTTAAGTAAAAAAAAACTGCCTTTCTTGGCAAAAAATAGTTTTTGTTTTCATTGCTCTACTAGTAAAAAACGTTATATATATACAAGCTTTAAACTTAGCAAACTTATAATAACTACTTTAAAACATCAAATAAAACACTGTACGAGCGGAGCTCAGATTGCGCTTGCGCTTGAGGCAAGAAGAAATCATTCAAGCAGTTTCCACACTGTTAAAAATTTTTGGTGAAAATTACATAAAACCTTGGGCAACTCTCTTTGCCCAAATATTTATGTAATAATAAATGTTGATGTAGTTTTACATGACAGATGTAGTTTTACATTACATAATTGTGTAGTTTTTCTATAATTTATGGAAATTCACGTAAATTTCGGCAATTTTATAACTTTTTAAAGTATATTTACACATTTTTTATGTATTGCTTCTGTAATAATCCCAGCCCATGTGTAAAAATACAAATTATTCTGTCATTTACACGTTCTAGGTATAATTACATAAAAATAATTAAATGTCTGTAAAATTACCGAAAATTATTTTCTTTTCCACAATTTTCTGAAATTTACAGCTGTTTTCGGTACATTCTACAGGTTTATGTACTTTTTTGCATGTAAAATCACATAATTTTTGTCAGTGCATGTTACACTAATAATTGTGAGATTGTTACTAAGTAACAGTAAGTGTGAGTATAGAACCGCCGATAAGCGAGTCAAACACGCATTTCACTGTTTTCTTTTTTACATTAATTAATATTTAGGCAACAGATACACAGTATGCTCACCTAACGTAAATTACACTTAGATACACAAGATAATTTTAACAGATTTCGAAATAATTTAAAAAATAGATAACTTGTGACAGCCGTCACCGAGATACCGCAGAAATTACGTATTTTTAACAGTATTAATAGGCGTAAGATAATGTCTTGCGCCTTTGCGGTGGTTTCAAACGTACCAGGTTGAAATGTCCCTCTGACAGCTGTCACAAACGTCAAGCTTTACAAACATTAATAAAGATAATGATATTGAGATACAATAAATGTTTTTTCACACCATGCCATGCTACACACTCAATTCAATAACATAATTGTACGCAAGTATTCATTGTACAGGTGTCTTATATAAACAAATATTTAGAATATCAATTCTATTATATTTGGAATGTAAAGTTAATTGAACTCTTAGGTTTTAATTTACTTGAAAAATATACCACACCTAATTATAATCTCTTACACAAAAAAGACAATATTTTTCTTTCAAATAAACTTTACCTAGTCACAAAGTTAGTCTTACACATATGCACGAGAATGTGAAACGAAAATGTAAAATTTTACATTGTTTTGTCAAAGGGCAAGCAACAGAATTAGCCCAACAAATTCGAAACCACGTAAAAATAAAAACGTAAGTAGTATTTAAATTTCATAAAATTATTTTTGATCAGGTTTTAGATAACATAGGTTTATACAGAGTGACTGGTGGGTCACATTTGAAATTCGAGAACATGATAGTTTGAGGTCATACATGAAGAGAAAACTTTACTAAAAGTTTAAGAATTCATACGCAACGCATGGTTACATTAGCGTAATACAATAGATACTAAGCGGGTGGTGGTGTGCGTGTTGACTGAAGTGGCGCGTCGGGAAAAGTGTAGTAAGGTCTCTTTATTTATTCATATGGAATTTGGTGGACAATTAAGTTACATAATTATGAACAGAATCAAGTTGAGTGCTCTGCTTCAATATCGAAAATTTGTTATAGATATTCTATTTCACGAAGTCCGTTCGGCTTTGGTTGTAGTAGTGACGTATCCCGACAAGCGCGCTTGTGTGTGTAAATGTAGGTAATGTTAGCAAAGAAATCATAATAATATAATATTTCCAATCGAGATTTAATAATCGAAATAAAATTTTGGTTTTAAAAGTATATACTTTTGTAAATAAATTAGATAAGGTTGCAATAAATACAAAAATATAAAGAAGATGTAGGCATTTAATGAAGCATTGGTGTTACAGAATGGAAACGAAATAAGTAGTACTATTCAGTTTTTTCAATCACTATCAGATAAATTTTCGATTTCCGATTCCGTTTTGCTGTCGTCAGAATCATCTTGTACATTGATTATAAATTCAAAATCGAGATCAAAATATTGAGATAAAACAAAATGTAATCAAAATAATTAAGAAATATAAACATCTTATAACACAAAAAAATATTCATTTTATAAATACTTCTATTGCTATATTAAATATCTTTGCATAAAATTTTAATCGAAAACGTATAAATAAATATTGCCTCACTATGGACAACTCCTCTTCGTTTTGTTGCCATGCTGACCTTACTCCTTGAAACAATTTGGCGCGAACTAAACACACTACTGATCCGGACCGTGTCCCGATCGACACTGAGCGCTCTCGAGGTTACGCACACAAAAACAATGTGCATGTGCACGCTTGACAACATTCATAGCCAAACGGACTTCGTGACATAGAACATCTATACCAGTCACCCTGTTGTATATAGATATCTTATAGATACCTCACATAGGTTCCTTTTCATCAAGATTTAATCTTGATTAAAAATTATAATTACATATCCTCTTAAAGAGTATTTATTAACTTAGGAAGGCAGTAAAGCGTACAATGTCTCCTAAGGCGTAAGCGGTATAGTATGTATTGTGCAGTAAGACCATATATCTTTATCGATTTGTATGTTTACGAATGTTCGTATAGTTTGGAGTCAGTTGCAAGTTGTTAGCAACACTGTTCCGTTTAAAATTTAAATCTACCCATTGCCGCACGACAAGTGTAAGTAAACATGTTTTGTAAATAATAATAATAAAATAAGTTAAACTCGCTCCGAAATACGGTCTCATCAATCAGAAACTGCCTTATTACCAGTACACGCCGGACCCAGTTTTCGAAAACGGCAGCACCAAGCTCTACTGGGATCGGCCCATTATCACGGACAGATGTTAATGGACCGATCGTGGTCCAAGGTGTTTTTGGTGGACATAACTATCCCGCACGACGAGAACCTCGTGAAGGCCGAGACCGAAAAGCAACGCAACTACTTGGACCTTGCACATGAGGTGCCCAAAATGTGGGAAGTTACTTCCACTGAAACCATTCCAAAACTCAAACTCAAACTCCGATCGACTGGTCCGATTGTCGGGTCTTTTCCGCCGAAAGGCGTGTAGTTTTATGTATGCCAAATAAATAAATTACATTGTAACAACTTGCAACCGACTCCATATGATACAGATGAAGCACGATTTCTTAATAGACAGCTTTTCTAATGTATGTACACTGAGATTCATAGGTAAATCAATTCCATCTGCTCTAGATACATGCAACAGATGATAGTTTCACTAATCTATGCTTTTATCATAATCTATTCTAAATTACAATTGTTCTAAATCATTAATAGCTAAAAGTTATTTCATGTAACATCTATGGGTAGAAGTAGTACCTTACATTTTCGGCATATATTCAACTACTACACACAGCTAGGTAACATACTATAATGACTACAAAAAAGCAAAGATTCATTTATTTATTTATTCAATTTAATAAAGATAAACTTGTGATAGGTTTTTTCCTATGTAGTGTTTGGTCCATATTGGGCTATAAATTGAACTTAAAAAAGTCCATAGTCGGCTGAATGCTGGGGCTTCTAACGATACCTAGCCTAGGGTTAATTAGCCTAACACCTAATAACCCTAGGTACCATTATTACGAATAATATCATATATTATAATATCAATAATAGATAGTTTTACTTAACTTTTTTCGTAAAGTTATACTTATACGATGTAAGTTTGAATATTACTAATTTAAAATTGTCTTCTTTCATAAAAGATTTTTTGGTCTAAACTAAATTAATGTATTTTAAAGGGAGGTACAAGCCCAGAAATATATATCACTAAATTGTTGAAAACATTAAAACTAAATAACGACACAAAAACTGTGCAAAATTGGTAATAATTTAACTAAACTATGATAATACTGCATTTTATGGCAACCATTTTTAAAATATCATTAATCACTTTGAATTAAAATAAATTTATTAAGTTTAACTTAAAAACATTATCTAAGACTATTTAATAAAGTTATATAAATAAGCCTGTCTTTCTTTGGAAAAGTTTATTTCTGTTAAACTACGTCATCGCAATTTAAAAATACATATGTATAAATAAGACACAATAAAGTATTCTCGAAGCTTGCGTGTCAAGGAGACCACACACACTATACTTTAGCTGTTGCAAACATGCGAAATGAGTCATATTATATTTTAATCGGACCTCACGCTCGCACTTACAGGCCCTATGCACTTAGGCGGTCGGGCGAATTTATTTAAAAATGAGCTTTTGTACACATAAACTAAAGTACTATATCTCCCGTTCGCGTGAGAAGTTCAGGAATGCCTTCTTTAGTTCACCCTAAGGAATGCTCCAAATTTTAGCTCTCTACACTCAGTAGGGCTGTATGTTTTTTGTCAGTCTCTCAGTCAGTGTCTTTTCTCATGGAGCTGCCCTAGTGTTGTAGTTAACAGTAAAAAGGATAATGTTTTATAACTAAGTTCACACGTTTTCAATGGCTCAAGTATAGGGGCTATCCTGAATTTTGAAATCCAAAGTTGTTTAGATTTCGATTCCTTAGATTTCAATTGTATAGATTCATGTCAATGGCTGAGCCAGTCAGCCAATATTAAAAGAACATTTAGCTTTTTATTGATCATCAATATACTTATGTCTTTTTTGTATTAATTTTATTATTAAGTATAACGAATTTTGGACCATAGCAAAATATAAAACATATCATTTAAATGGCCGAAGTTGTATTTTTAGAAAGTAAATATATTATAAGTAAACTAGCTGACCCGGCAAACGTTGTTTTGCCATATAAATAAAAAAAATAGATGTTGGCCGATTCTAATAGATACCGGATAAGCACAAAAAAATTCATCAAAATCGGTCAAGCCATTTCGGAGGAGTATGGCAACGAAAACTGTGACACGAGAATTTTATATATTAGATAAATATTCCTAACATTCATTAATTACAAGACAATACAGTGGCAGTGTGCATTAAATGTTTGTGTACTCACATAACTAATCTATTACTATTTCACTACTGGGGCACTGGTGTCTAAGAGTTAAAAGTTTACAGTTAATAAAAATATTTATCATTGACAGTATATTTAGCGCTTATACAACGTCTAACAAAATGGAGAGATAAAACTTAAGGGTTAGCTTCTTTACCATACGTAGAATATACAGTAAAAAAAAACATGATCAGAGGTGGTATAGACTTTTATACAAATTTATTTAATTATTTAGCAACAAAATATTTTGACAACCCTAGTCAACCTAATAAGTTAAAACAAGACTTGTGCCGCAGTCTGTGACTTTATGACCTTTCCCGCACCGGCTGAACTTTGTAGTATCTATCTTATTTACCCATCACTTTACTTTTACGCCATCTGTTATCGAATAGATTTCATCAAAAGCTAACAGCTGTTTGTAGGACACTTAGATATTTTGATCTAAAGTTTGGATTTGTTTTTCGGCCGAACCGTAATGATAACAAATGTATGTTACTGTTACTTATAAACTACATAACCAAACATACAATTCCCTTAAGTATTATCTCTTCATTATGTAACACGTTGTATATTTAGTTCGACGAGCGGCACTTATTCAGTAATTAAATTAGTAAATCAAAGTCTCCCTTAATAATGAAACTAAACTTGAGCCATTACGAACGTACGAGTTGAGTGATAAAACATTTCTATCGGACCTCTCGCTCGCACTCACAGGCGTTATAGAACTATCTTCGTAACGTGTAGCAGTAAGAAAAGGATGGAGGACAATAATATGTGACTAAGTTCACACGTTTTTATAGCTCAAATATAGTTACAATAGAAATTTAATTGTTAAACGTCTCATCATGGCCATCGACACGCAAATCATTTCAATTTAGAGATCACACTGAACCACTGAGCCTTATTATGTTCATTTAACATTGCTATACTTTCATGGCATTGGGTGTATTTTCAACCCAATTTTAACCGTCCATTGCTTTTCAACTCAAGGGTCTTCTGAATAACAAAATATCTGATATTCGCGGTATATCAGATATTTTCGGTAAGCTGACAGTTCCCTAAACTGAGTTAACAATGAGTTAGTTCCCTAAACTGCCGCTAGTCGAACGCGCTAGTTAAGTGCCGCCGATTAGCGCATGTTTAAAACAATATCGCTACGGTATTATTTATGCCCTCTCTAGTGTAGATTAGATCTCACGCAGTTGAAATATAATTTCTGCCTGCGTATAAGACTGTGTGTTTTTGTTCATATTTAATAAAGCTAATACTTCCTCTACGAGTTTAATATGATATTCTATATTCTACTTGCAGCAAAGCTTAAATGTAAAGCTTAAGTGTAAATATTTGGTATCTTTGATGATGTATCTTCGAAAAAACTTCATGAATTAATATTAGTAATATTTCTTTAAAATATTTTCCTGTAGCTATTATCCATGATTAAATCGACTCCATCGTCTATGGGTTCCACAATGATGGGTATGGACAGAAGTGAAACCAGCACTCCGGTCAGATTACGGGCCAGCATGGGGATCTTAGGGTAATAACTGAGTCCCTTTAGGGTGTAAAAGCATAACCTGGAATTAAAGAAAGGTTTCTCTTAATATTTAGGTTATTACACATGTGTCAAGTATGAATAAGTCATTACTGATTCACGATTTCAAAGTTTTCTAAGTTGCCCTGAGTGTCTTAAGCTTTACAATAAATTTATGGTCTTAGATCAAAATAAAGGTAATACATAAAATTTGCGTGATATAAATGAAAAAAAAAAGTGTTTAATGATTTTTACCACCATCACCACAACTTTTTTGTAATGAACCCACTGCAGGGCATGAGTCTCCCCCGTAGGTGACGACTAGATAGCAGCATCTAACAAGTTGGCCCAGTGCTGGTCGGTGGATGTCAGAATTTTCAGAACACCGATAATGGTCTCTGAAAAACCTTAAGGATTACTGTATTCAAATATACAGCACCCGCGACCGACTGCTTAGCATGCCCTCTATGGTATCAATCAATAGTATTGATGTTCTATGGTACCAATTGTTTTAATGTTATTTTGTTATTGTTATTCTACAGTGAATGAGAGATTTTCTGACAGCTCATTAAAAAACAAGACGGTACAAAAGGCTTCAATAGATGGCGCTATTCAAAAGGCGAAGTCTTGTCTGTCATATAGCCATTTATTCAACAATGCGTTTTTTTAATTAAAATAAATAAATTGACGTCTTCATCAGAAATTAAACTTATAAATGACCATAAAACCTTCAAAAAACCTCTATAGATGGCACTTTTAAAAAGCCGAAGGCGTTACGTCTGTATACTATAATGTGGGTAAGTGGTATCTATCATTTATGGTTATTTATATGTTAAATTTCTGATACAGACGTCCATTAATTTATTTTACTTTTAAAAACGCAGTGCGGAATAAATGGCTATATGACAGACAAGACTTCGCCTTTTTTAAAGCGCCATCTATCGAAGCCTTTTGTACCACTCAGAAAATGTCTCATTGCTTAAGTTACCTATTTATTGCATATCCAGGTATGACCACTGATGCTAATGTCTGCCAGATCAATGCATCTCCAAATTCTATGACCACTTTTCTTGAAGCTCCTTCTTTCTGAAATGAAAAAAAAAAACAAATTAATTTATTGCTTAATATAATGTTATAATATAAGAATACCTATATAAAATTTCATGGAATTATAGTTTTAGACGGCATGCAATGTTATTTTACTATTATTATAAATATGAGAGTTTGGATGGATGGATGTATTGATCCTAAATCACGGCAGAACGGTTCAACGGATTTGGATTAAAATTGTCATAGTGTACTGTCTGGAATAGTACATAGTACTTTTTCTCCCGACGTTCCATGGTAATTAGAAATTGCGCGGGTAAAACCGCGTGGAAAAGCTTGTTTGGTTTACATATAAGTAAACAGCTCAGTTTACTTGTATGTCAGAATGTCTGTTAGGCTGCAAACTGGACAGCAGCGACACGCGGGGAATCTGGGCCGTTCTGGACGCCAGCGGGCGTGAGAGCGATTTGTCGCGGTTTCATACAAACTCAATACTTTCTATCGTGTCGCGGAAATCGCTGCCCGCGCCGCTGTCGCTGCCGTCCAATTTGCAGCCTTAAAGCCAAAAAATTCAGGGTAAAGAACACAATTTATTATCACTTTAATTAATTGCATGTGAAAAGCAGCTGACAAATGCAAAAACAATATTTAAACCAGTAGGTACAATAAAATGCAATAATTATCTAACATCACCTCAAGTTTATTTGTGCACACTGCAAGAGCTAGGGTGCAAAATACATGCTTAGCTCTTTGTTTTTGCGGTATATTCTGATGGATATCAGCATTTTAAACCGATTTCCAAAAGGAGGAGGTTACATAGTTGGGTGTTTGTTTGTTTTTGTATATTTTTTACATTACTATTCAGTCATTTATGAATTGTATTTAATGATTTGTGTTTCATGTGATAGACAATACTTCAGCAGAGGTACCAAATCTGTAATTTTCGAAAAAATATGCATGGAAACTTAAGTATATACATAGATTACTGCTCCAGCAGTGATGTGCTCTGACTATACTTTATTTAAGAGTACTGCAAAGTGAGAGAGTAAGCACTGGCTTCCATGCTGGACTGGAAGCAAAAGAAAGACCTAGAATGTACCAGCTGTTACTCTTCCTGGACAATCTGTAAAAGTTAGTTAAGGGACAGAGGTTTTACTGACGTTTTTATGGGAAATAGCCCAACCCCTGTCACTGCAATAGTCCCCCTCCAACATTAAATACCTCCAAAGTTGTCAAATGTGACATCAGATGGTTTCATAGCTCTATCAGTTGTATGTATGACAAGGATTTCAAAATGTTGGTAAATTCATTTTTTTTATTCTCCGCATTCATTTATCATTACTTTACAGTGATATGGGTTCAGGTTTTCTTGAAAAGGTGAGGCTGATTTAAAATAGTTTGTTACAGTGTTTTAATTATATTAGTATGGGCTTCCCAGGCGCGGTCCCAGGGGGGGGGGGTTCACAGGGGACATGACCCCCCCCAAAATCATGAAAAGATGAACCCCTTAAAAGAGAAGGAGGAAGAAAAAGATACTTCTGATACAAAAAAAATGTCGTGACCCCCCCAAAATTCAGTTGTGACCCCCCCCCAAAATTTCAGTCTGGGACCGCACCTGGGGCCTCCTACCAGATTGCTGTATGTGTTATGAAAATTTCTTAACTATAAAGAAAATGTTTATGTTATGTAATAGAAATCTGATTCTGTCCACAAACTGATTATGGCATGGCTGATATTTTTAATTTATCTAGACCTTGAGAGCACATCAAAAACCTGACCCAGTTTAAACAGTATGCATCATCTAATTACTCATTAATGTTAACAAAATGTCAAAGTATTAAAGTGTTTTTATACATACGTTGATACTACATGTTGACCATTATAGGTAAACATTTTGTAAAATTTGCTTAGTTTAATCTAAAAAAGACCTTTTTCCAACTTTCAAACAAATATCTCAATAGGAAAATGTTTTAGATTTATTTTATAATGGTAGATCGGACTCATCCAAATCACCTAGTGGTAAGTGATCAGAAAGAGCAATGTGGTATGCATACACCCATTACAAAGTTAATCTTAAAAGGATAATGCTATTATTATGGTATCACAATTGGCAGTTTTATTGCTAGCAAGCGATTTCTTATAGACAACCAGCTATAGGCACATAGCTCCAGCACTGACCAAAACGTGGAGGTGATATCTGCGTATTGGTACCTGTAGCCCCTTGTGAGAGATTTATTTTTGACTTCTGCGCAATCCCCTCTTTTTTACCTCAGCACTAGAGTTATGTTAAGATTGCAGTACTTAATTTTACAATTATTTTCAATGTAACATAATTTTTTACTCACATTGTACATAATTCGTGATTTGTCTACAGTGTCAGCAAGGCTGTATGCAAAAGCGAGAGCATAGCTAGCTTGCACAACCCGGGTCGGCACAAGAGGTCGAAAGGACTCACCCAGCTCATTGGCATAACCTGAAGCAATGGATCTGTTTAGTGATGGCTATATCACTAAGGATGAACAGAAGAAGAGATCTGCAGACCCGTAAGTATAATCATTAAAATTTCAAACAGTCAACAACATCCTTTATTATAGAATTAAATATATTTTTTCAATGGAATAGAAAAAGTAGTATCTTGAGAATATTCATATATGTATTAATAGTTACATATTAGCTTTGCACAATTATCAAGCGTTTATATTTGAATCCTTCATAATAAAAACTTGCGATCGTTTGGAGCATAACTTATGAACATACTTAATAAGATGAATTATATTAATCTTACCTAAGTACCGTACCCACGTATCTCGATAAAAATCCACAGGTTCGTCTGCCATTATGACAGTTTTTTTACTATGTTAAATAATTAAAGTATTTGACCATTTTCAAAATCGGCACTTATTTGTACACTATTACGTAAACTATAATTTCGAAAAGTTTAGAACTGTCTTATTTATAATTCACTGATGAAGTTAGTTATATAATACTTTCCTTCATAAACTTCGGGATTTGTTGGAAATATTTTTCTTAGTCAATTATCGTAATTTTTATCCGAGTTTGTTTTTCTTAGCTCATCCTAGCAAAGTCGAGCGAAGTGCTCACACTGACAGCAGTCAGAAGAGTGACAGTTAGTTAACAAGCACGAATTGACAGATTAATATTATGTCTAAAAAAATGCACTAAAATCTTCACTAAACTTATGTAATATTTCTGTTACTAATGCCGTGAGGAGAATATCATCAGAAAACATACTTTATACAGCTGTAGCATAACAATAACATAGACTGAATAATTTAATTTCGTCATTGTGCTGACGACGACGCGACATAATAAAGTTATTCTGTGAATATTGTGTGAGCGTTTCGAACGAGCCTATATGTCATATTCAACAGACTTAATGTCAAGGTTATTTTAATGTCAATCAGCTGTTCGCAAATCAGCTTGTTTGTTTTTGCTGAAACTGTTTTGCGAAATTACAAAAATGTAATCGCTACGGTAACATTCTAAGTGCCAGTGGTTGAAGCTAAATAAGGACACAAAAGTGCAATGAAACTGTGATGTGTTTAAGTAACAAAAAACAAAGTTTAGGGTTAATTATCTGATATATTTAAATACGAACTATACATTCTGTTTCAAAGTTCACAGGTAACTCATTAAAAATCTTAAACAAGAAATCGGTATAGTTAAATAAACACAAGGATAGAAACACTTTCTTCAAATACTTCATCAAATATTTGTCAAGGTAAAATTTTAAGATACTTACTTGTCTAATTATTTTGTCCTTGCTTAACCTAAAATTAACATTTAAACAAAAGCAAATTAACTATATTTCTCCAACACTAATAAAAAAATCTTATAGCCTAAAATATTATCATGTATCAAACATTTTGTTTAATTTTTTTTACTGTTTTTCTATTAAATATTGGTTTAGGTTAAGTTTAATTTTCAGTTTTGTTTTTTTTTTGTCAAGTATTACATTATTACAGCCCCAAATTAATACGGGTTGAATGACTCTAATATTTAGTATTTCAAGTAACTGGTTTCAACAATTTCCATACACGCCTATCTCTTGTAGGATACAATCAATTTTTATTAATTTTATCATTGTTTTACATTTTAATTCTAAAAATTTGATCATGGTACTCAATAGATTAGACATCTTATGTTATAATAATAATGCATATGGCAAAATAGTTATGCATTTTCATTCCTGCTTTAGTAAATTAGTAATAAAAGGCTTGCTGCGGCGGCCTACATGATTCAAAGTTTAGACAAATATAATAACTAACTAAAATATTACATAAATCACTTACATTGCAACCTACCTAAACATATAGTTGACAATATGAAATAGGTAAAAATGTCCAAACAAAATAATTCAAGGTCTTTGAACAGAAGGCCCAATCTATTTACTTGTTATCTAATGTTTATTGACAATATATTATTACCAACATCTTCCTTCAGAAACCTTATGTGTACCATCTAATAATATTGGGTTGGGGAAAAATTTTCTTCGCATTTTTTAAGAAAATTCAAAACATTTTTTAATATAGTTTATTGACATTTAACTAAAGTACTTATGTATGTACCATTTTGTTCGATAACCTTTTGCCATCTTGTAGGTAGGGACATCATCCCATTGCTATAAAAATTTTGGGACCTCTCATCAAAATACCGCGACAAGTGGATTTGGCAGTCCTCTCGTGATGTTAACCTAACACTGCCTAAAGAATTCTGAAGAGACCGAAACAGGTGGAAATCTGAAGGTGCAAGGTCAGGACTATACGGCGGATGCATTAATACCTCTCAGCCAAACTCTCTTAATTTTTGCTGGGTGGCTATAGATGTGTGAGGTCTAGCGTTATCATGATGAAACACCACACCCCTTCTGTTGATGAATTCCGGCCGCTTTCTCTCAACTTCTTGTTTTAATCTCATAAGTGTTGTTCGCAGTAGAGTTCAGAATCGATAGTCCTGCCTGGTGGTAACAGCTCATAATGAATAATGCCCTTCCAATCCCACCACACACACAACATCACCTTATTGCAAGTTAACCCGGGTTTCGCCACAGTCTGTGAAGCCTGACCGGCCTTTGACCACGACCTTTTTCGCACGTTCTTGTCGTACGTGATCCGCTTTTCATCACCAGTTATCAGCTTCTTCAAAAATGATTCGGTTTCGTTACGTCGCAATAAAAAATCACAAATTAGTACACGGTTCATTAGGTTTCTTTCAATGAGCTCGTGAGGTACCCAAATATGGAGCTTTTTTGTGTACCCAGCTGTTTTCAAATGCGCCAAAACTGTTTTGTGGTCGATTCCCAGTTCTTCAGCTACGTCGTAACTACTGATATGTCCATCTTGCTCCACTTTTTCAAAAATGGCATCCATTTTATCCGTAATAGGGCGACCAGAGCGACGTGCATCTTTGACATCAAAATTTCCGGATTGAAAACGCTTAAACCAAATTTCTGCTACTCTCACAGACACTGCACTAGGTCTATAATCATCGCAAATTTTTTTCGCGGTTTACGTTGCATTTTTATCTTTTTTGTAGTAAAATTTTAAAATGTATCGAATCACATTTACGCCCACTTTCCAAAATGTATCTGTCCCCATCACTGACCATCTAGGGCTTTTAGGCGTAACTGTAACATCCAGTTTAAACTTCGGTCAACAAATTGTGTCCATGGCTCAAGTAGCTTCGAAAAAGTTGGGAATCATCTCGAAGGTACGGCGGTACTTCGGCCCTGCACAGCTTCTTAACTTATACACAGCTCAAGTGCGATCATGCATGGAGTACTGCAGTCATCTTTGGGATGGTTCTGCCAAATATCAACTAGAAGCGCTGGACTCCGTTGACCGAAGAACCCGTAAATTAATTAACGACGTCGACCTTACAACCAAAAAACTGCAGACCTTAGAGCATCGTCGTAAGGTTGCGTGTTTAACCGTGTACTACAGGATACATTTTGGTGAGTGCGCCAGTGCTCTGTTTGAACAAATTGAACCCTCACCCTTTTACCATCGGACTACTAGACGCAGACAGAACTTCCATCCGTATGTGGTAGATATTCCGAAAAGTCGAACTAAGCGCTTTGACAGTTCCTTTTTGATACGGGTCGCCAAGGTTTGGAATGAACTGCCTGCGTCTATTTTCCCTGACCAGTATAGTCCTAGTACTTTTAAGCGTCGAGTGAATAGGTTTCTAGTGGATGGACGTGTAACACCTTAGTCTTCATGTTCACTTAACATCAGGTGGCATGGAAGACAAACGTCCCATCCAAAATTAATAAAAAAAATTCTTCATTAGATTCACTCATCTTGACAGTACGAAAAACAAATGAAAATCACACATTTTCCTAATTTGAATTTGGAATTATGTTCTTTAAAATTTTAACTTTAAAATTAAAACCAGCCAGATACAAATACAATACTTTAGCCAAAGAAATTTTATTACAAGTTCATACATACTATAATGCGAAAAGACTTTTTCCCCAACTTATTATATACATTTTCATTGGACTGTGAATCTTATTACAACTGATGTTGCTAATTGAATACTTTTTATTAGACACAGCTACTCCACCTTAAACCTCATTGTCACTTACTATAAGGTGATATTGCTGTCTTACACTGATTTAGTTTGCAATTAAAAAATACAATTGTTTTTACCTTAAATAAATTATGGTTTGCATTTAAGTACTGCATTTGTACTTGTTTTATATGCTACTTTAGTTGAATATTTTTCAACTACATTTGGTTAGATTGTGTTTTCCCACACCCATACTTATTAACTATGAGCTAAGCATGGTCTTGGTATGAAAAGAAAAAGCGTCATAACAAGTAAAACGGGGATTCCCCCGTATGCGGATAACTCGCGCTCGGTATTATAGTAGCGGGATTACCGGGTATGCTACAATGGTGTGGACATTTGGAAAGAATGAATAAAATTAGATTTACGAAAGAGGAACTACAGAGCACGAATGGATGGTGAAGTCGGAAGGGGCCGTCCTTGGCGAACGTATTATCGACCAAACTGGCGACCTTCTTAAAAAGGGCCAACTTAAAAGTACCTGTAACCGGCGATCATGTATGAAAAGATTAATGAACGTGGAGGAAGCGAAAGAGATATATCTAGATCGTAGCGATAACTATTCCCTTGTCTCTGCACTGCATGCCCCAAAAGCAGGCAGGCGTGAAGAAGTTGCCGGATTTTAACTAGATTGTCGAGATATTTTTTCGAAACAATGTTACACAATATTTGACACTGATTTATCCTACTCTTAATCAAAACACAGTATGTTATCGTATCATAGAATAGTTTATTCGAATAAAATAAATTATTCAATACAATCCAAATAAAGTAGACATAAAGCTTACCTATCGATATTACGTCATAACTATCCATCTTCGGAGATCTTCCATTTCTTTTTCACCGATGACAATCTGAGGCTTCCAGGGACCATTTCCCAATGTCAATCGAGCCCTTACTGTTCAGAACCCCCAAATAGTTGCCCTTAGCGATTTTTAATGGAACTATTTAGCATAGATTTATTAAGAGCAAAATGACAGATAGAGCATCACATGATCACATCACATCACGATAGATCATCACAAAGATTTTTTTTTGCAATGGGGAGTTTTCTGACAGCTCATAAAAATTAGTTCAAAAAACCTCTATAGATGGTACTTTTAAAAAGCCTAAGGCGTTAAGTCTGCATACTATAATGTAGGTAAGTGGTATATACCATCTATGGTTATTTATACGTTCAATTTCTGAAACAGACGTCAATTAATTTATTTTACTTTTAAAAACGCAGTGTGGAATAAATTCTTCGCCTTCGCCTTTTGTAAAGCGCCATCTATCGAAGCCTTTTGTACCAATTTTCTACAGTTTTGTTTTTTTAATGAGCTGTCAGAAAACTCCCCATTGATTAGTTACTCCTACGGGTCTCGAATAACTTACGCAAATTATTCGTAATCGTAACGTAAACTATTTGTATGTTTCTTTGTCAAGGTTTGTCAGAACCTCACTTTCTGAATAAAACAGTACTGCTTTGTATAAGAAGTTGCACAGAGGTTCCTTGTGATCCGAAAACCCAAGTTTCGCAGACGACCTACGAAAATCTTCCGAACTATTGGTTTATTTGAAGTACTAGCTTTATCCCGCAACTTCGTGTGCGCTTAACTACCCTTCTCGTGGAAATTTCAGAAACTATACAACCAGACACCCACTGAAAGAACCTTTATACCAAGTATCACACCCATGCACTCAAGGAATAAGTTTTTTTCATACAAACTAAAAATCATATATTTCCTGTGCCCGTGGGAATTTTGGGAATTTTTTTCGTACCACAACCAGTCACTCTTTGAAGAACCTTCATGCCAAGTATCACATCCGTGTACACTCAAGGAACAAGATTTTCATACAAACTAAAAAGTCCAAACCCTTCCCGTGGGAATTTCGAGAATTCCTTTTATAATACAAACAGACACTTATTGAGGAACCTTTATATCAAGTATCACATCCGTGCACTCAAGGGATGGGATTTTTTCATACAAACTAAAACATCATATATTTCCTGTTCCCGTGGGAATTTCGGGAATCCCTTTCATAACACAACTAGACACACATTGAAAAACCTTTACACCATGTTTCACATCGGTGCACTCAAGGAATAAGATTTTTCATACAAACTAAAAAGTCCTATATTTCTCGTTCCCGTGGGAATTTCGGGAATTCCTTCCTTAGTGCACCCCTAAATCTCCTAAAGAATGTATGTTCTAAATTTCAGCTCTCTACGCCCAGTAGTTACGGCTGTACGTTGTCTGTCAGTCACTCAGTCAGTATCGGAACAGTTTTATATATATTGATATATATATTGATTGATTAAGCTGATCGTCCACCGCCAACTAAAGTAAGTTAATTTTAGCTTAGCTCGCATCCACCGCAAGGTGTGCTTATTTTTTATGGACGATGAAAAACTGGCTCAGCTATGCGAGCTAAGCTAAACTAACTTAGTAAGCGGTAGGCAACCGGCTAACAGCTACAAAGCTTGCTACATCTCCTCAAATGACATTCAAATTACTTTACTACCTACTGTCGCGGAAAATTTGCATTGATTCCAATTTTATAAGCTGGTGTCACCTTTCCTTATTGAATAATTGATATCCGACACGAGCATGGAGAGCTGTCGATGGCTATTTAATTCATAATATTTCCGGTGCATGATAACACACAGGATACTTAATCGTTGACCGAAGACAAGTTTCACAATCTGAAAATCTACTAAAATTCCATTAGACAATCATTAAGTAGGTTCTTAGTTTCTTCTTAACGCTTTCCAGGGCCTGCCAACGACTAATAGACGTTATAACATTAAAAACTCTTTTGTGTCTAGTGTACGGCCACAGTACAGATATCTACAGTAATTCAACTCGGCCGCATCTTTGAAATAAATGCCTACAGCAGCGCCGCGGTCCGTTCACATTTCCATTTAGTTTTGAGGCTGCAAATATAGATACTTTTTACTCTTCAAAGTATGAAATATCATTCTGAATTTAAAACACATAAATTCTGACGCTCTTTGAAATAAACTACTTTTGTATTACGCCTAGGATTCTTGTGAAAGACTTTCTAGTTTCTTCCAAATGTTACCAAAACATCCTTTTGATGTTACCATGGAGCTGTTCGTCAAATTAGATAAATTAATAAATTATTACAATAATGTCTCGTTTCAATATTTTTTTATACCTAATGGCTTGGTACACACTATCAAAGTTAACTGTTAATATAACATATTATACTGTATTTTATCATTATTGAATATAAATATAGAATTTCACCGGAAATTACTTACGCTCCAAGCTATAATATTTAAAAACATAACGTTTTCAGTAGAGATTGTACTAACTGTAAATAATGAAAATCACGACGGGTGTTTGTTCAGTAGATGGCAGGTTATAGGAACGACCTTTAACATATCGTAACGAAGCAATTTTCTCTGCATTAAGGTAAATGGAAAATAAAAAACTTATAATTCTCAGAAACATCTGTGAAGATTGTGCGATATGGGATTACGACATAGCTGTATTTATTTTCCTCAAGTACAGTTTTTATATTGACACTCAGTGGCTGCAATATTTATTTAGGTATTCGTTGTGGATTATAATTGGCATTGATTTAAAGTAGATATGGCACAGTGAAAAGATTAAGTTAAGTGAATGAATATGGCACTTGAAGATAACTCTACATTATTGAATTCATAACTTTAAAAATGTATAACAAATTTAATGTTTTAATGCATAAATTGATTGTTTACTTACACAATGAAAAATACGAAGTAAGAACATTCTGACTTCGCCAAACTCAAAACTATACCAAAAGGAGAATTATTCTAGACTAGCTGCTGCCCGCGACGTCGTCTGCGTGAACGCTATGCAGCACCAAACGCACCTACGATTATAACACTGCTAGCGTGATAATATGTAGCCTATATGTTGACCCGACTTCTTAACTATCTTCATGCCAAATTTGAAGTAAATCCATGCAGTACTTTTTGAGTTTATCCCGGAAAGACAAACAGACAAAAATTCTAAAAACTATATTTTTTGTTTCTGTTTCGATTGTAGATCATACCCCAAGTATTCTTTTAAAAAAATATTAAATGTACAGTTTTGACTTTCCTACCATTTTATTATATGTATAGATATTGCTTTCGTTCTATTCTATGGGATTTAAACTTAACCTCAGTGAAATTTCGGTTGACAATAATTTTCCAAATAATCGGATTCTTCTTCAGGCAAATATTCCACAGGTTTATAGACATAGTTCAGAGAATCACTTAGCTGAAGTCTGCAGATGAAATAATCACTGAAGGAGGTTGTAGGCCTGTATGAAAGCTTACTTGATTAGTTAAACTTGAACTCTATTGACTCTACTTATAGTTCTTTTTGGAAAACTCACAATGATGCTTGAGTCCTGACCAACGCTTAAGAAAGTTTTCATCATAAAGGCCTTAGGATGGAGAGTTTTGCCCCCGTAGGGTTGGCTTAGAACACCCCTGGCCTGCTTGTAATAAGCCTGTCGTGAAGAGTGGTAGGACCCCTTCAGGTAGCTACCACCCATGTATATACAATCTGCCGTCAAATATCACCCCTTGTGCGGTGTAAAGTAATTTAGGTTTCTGGAAGTTTCCATTGGATTGGTATACAAAACCTTCATAAACGCCGTTTGGCGTTTTCGGTGTAGATATCAAAACAATCCAATAGGTATCGATAATAAAGCTACTTTTGCTTAGAAGAGGCACTTTTCGGGATTTAGGAATACCTACTTCAAGATGCATCCCAGGGTGTAGTTCTTTAGGTGTTATGGTCACCAAGCCAAAAGGTTACAGAGATTTAAAATGCTAAAAAACGCCGAAAATAGTAAACTACTCACGATAATTAGATAATAATATCCATTTTGAATTCTTAGCTTCGATATTTATTGAGGTTCCGCCACAAGTTCCAGCAATATCTTAGACCATTGCTTTGATATCCTCAAAATAATGCTAAAATCCATCCCTACAGTCAAGGTTCTCGATTGAGAGGAACCGTACCCAAATCGACTCATGCGCATAGAAGCTACGGTACCAAACTTATAACATCACTTTTATTCGTCCAAAATTAAAAAAGGCCCATTAAAACTAGTCGCTTTAAGACATAACAGGTTACATACACACGAGCACAGTTTCATTCACGTTTCATCATTATCATTTCCGCGTTCGATAGTCAGTTGTCACAAATCATTATTAGGTAACTTCATGATATTTGTCCAAATATTGGCTGTTGTATTTTTTACGTAAAGTCGGAATCATGTTTGTACTTTGTGTTATTTTGAAGGTTGTTTTTTGGTTACCGCGTGATCTTCAATCAGTCGCTTTAATTATATTTAATTCTGTAGACTAATTTGACTTATGCTTATGTCAATAGTAATGTTTCTAGGAAGGATTGGGTTCCTTTAATCATATACATTTTTGCTCGATATTATAATGGTATGCCAACGTATACAGGATTCATTTTTAATTAGCGCATTACCTCTTGCAAGCAATCTGTCCACATCAATCCCAACAACATTTGTTCTACAACTTATTAAAATTAATAGTTTTTAAAATTTTAGTTTTCCCATACAAAAAATATTCATAGCCTCTGTTTAGAGGCGTAACTCTATTTACTCTGAGCGTAGGTATGCCACGCTGCTTGCGCAGTAAAATATCGCTTCAAAATAATAGTAGGCACTTTTTTAAAAATGTAGAGTTACGAGAAAATGTTTTTCTTTTTTTAAATATTGTGTAATTTATCAAGATTTGTAAAAAGTAGAACAAATGTTGTTGAAATTGATGTGAAGAGGCTGCCTGCAAAAGGTGTTACGTTAATTAAAATTAAGCATGTATATGCGTAATTATTATGAACCCTAAACAAAACAAACTTAAAGTTGTTGTCGAAACAGTTTTAAAGAAGAATCTAGTACAGACTATATGGACCACATTAATCGATAGTGCGTTTTTAATTTTCTTTTTCGTAGAATTTAGTGCTTATCAAATATATAAAACTGTTCCATTACTGATTGAGTGACTGAGAGACAACGTACAGCCATAAACTACTGGGCTTAACTCTCTTCAATTCAATTAAAACACTGATTTCACGGAAATTGCACCGAAAAGTGCACATTTTTCAAAAAGTTTAGGTATCGATTTTCATGATATTTGTATAAGACCACCTCTGAAATAACCTGTGCTATATGAAACAAGACTTATTCAAATCGATTTATGATTGACGAAATAATCGGGTCTCAAACATACATACAATCGAATTGAAAATCTTTTAGATATAGACTTTTATCTCTGCCACGTAAACTACCTACTCTATATTATATTTATTTTCGGCGTTTCAAATGTGGGGAACTTTCTATTTTAACAATTGGAACTGTTTTAAAAATATATTGGCCTTCCTTGTCGTTTAGCCTTCACATTACTCGGGAAGTCGTTATTTCAGCCGTGAATTCTGATTGAAGTAATTAGCTATTGAACTCGTTTAAATTACAAGAGATTTGAGAAATAATTGACCAGTAGATATTTTACTAACCAATCTATTGACGTATTTGGTTTGTTATCAATTTTTTATCAAATTGTATAACTATTTTATCATCAACCTTTCTAATTAATTTCACGTGCTTCTTGTTGTCGAGACAGATACTAAAGATAGCTTGCTTTTTTCGATTTGGTTCACATCGAGGAAATATAATTCCCTTGTTAAAATAAAAGTAATTAGATAAATTAATGACCCAAAAAATATGTTACAAATAAAAACCCTGTAGACACGATTTTGTGTTATGATGGAGGAAATAACATAGGAAAATAATAAAATCGATCGTCTTGCTTAAAATTTAATCACTTGGGTTAAGGTCAAGATATTTTTTATTACAAGGTCGATAATTAAGTATCAAAACTCTTGACTTACCATTTCAAAGCCGCCTTTATTTATTTAAATCTATGTTGGCTCTGGTTGATCAGAGAGTTTGGGTCGTAGACCACCGGCGGATGGATGGATATTTGAATTCTTCAAGTTTCTTAACTGCCTTCTTTGAAACTTTTGCGACCTCTACATACAGCTTTAATTGAACCATTTATAATTTATTCTCAAATTATAATAAACCTAGCTGTCTGTGAAATGTACGAAAATACTTAAAGTTATTTTTTTTAAATACGAATATGTTATAACCGGACCAATGCAAACACAATAGAAAAGTCAAAAGTCAAATACATAACTTCACGCCTTCACGTCCCTTATGGGGTAGGTAGAACATAAGAGGTTATAAGATCATCTGATGTCACGTTTGACTTCGGAGATGTTGTAATTATTATGGATAGGGACTATTGCAGTGACAGGGGGTCAGCCTATCGCCCACGAAAACTCCAATAAAACCTATGTCTGTAAAATAAAATATATTTTCCCAATAAAAAGTGCAGCTGCGAGAATTATCTTCAACAGTTAAGTGTCTCATTCTCATCAAGATCAAACACGACTTGTCTCTACGCACGCTTTTCATTGACCGTGGACGTTGCTGAATGACAGTCCGCCTTCGTTGGCCGATTGACAAACACGTGAATCGATATTTCGCGCGCAATTTTCACGGGTTTTTTCAGTTGCGTTCGGATTTCCCTAATAGTGGTTTTAGATTTTTCGTGGTTTTATTCTTTTGTAATTGTTCTGGTGGAATAATTATAGTGCTTGTAAGTGATAAAGTTCTTTGTTATGGTAATGCCAATGAACTGTGGCTCCAATGTATGAATATGTGTCTGTAGGCCGTTGTTAAATACGTAGATGATTAGCGCTGTGCATTTCTTGTGAAAGACTGTTTGTTCAGATGCAGATGTGAAAACAAACCCTCAGTGTACATTGCAAAAGTTAAATTAGCCTCTTTATTTATTTAGCGACATTCATCACGAGACTTATGTAATTATAACACAAATAAGACCTTCAATTTCGCAATGAATTTCTATTTCATTTTAAACACTCTTGCCTTCAATTTAGATTAAAAAGTCTACTGTGATCAAAATATTATTGCCGTAAAGCTGGTTCAAGATAAATAATATAGTTTACATGCTTTAATAATAACACATTATTATGATAATCTTTACTTATTCAAATGCTCAAAGTTATCATTAAACCGATAAACCAACCTGATTGTAAAATATAAAAATCCAAGATGTAACGTTTATAGAAATTATAATGACTGTTAAATTTGCTTACATTGCAGTGCTACTGTTCTGTTCAAAAAATTAAATAAGTTTAAATTTCTAAAAAATATTACGAAAATTAAGCACGGCATCTTTTCAAACAGAAAACAAAGTAGATTTTTTACTGGTTTCCGAATTTCTATTTACTTATACCCTTTGCAGTTCGCAAGTTATCAGTTTATACGGTTTCCTATTCAATTAGATTTTTTGTTCAGTTCACGTTTTCTTCCAAGTGTATTTACGTACCTACCCTTAATTAAGCAATCTGTCACGCAATGGGAAATTGTACACGGTGTTCCGCTTGATTTCTTGAGCTTGAGTATTGCATTGCTTGAGTATTAGTGGGACCATGTAATAGAATCAAATAACATGTGAATATTTTTTTTATTTTTCATACAAAATAATTTAATTAAGTCAATATTGTCATCTTCACCAAGTCATCTTATGTAAAACACCTTTATGCAAAGTATGACAATGTGGCAATTTCTATCCCTTTTTTTTTATCGCTACGCTATGCACAGGTACAGTTCGCACCATTTTGCGTTGTACATTGTATGCGTTAAAATGTTTTTGTTGTTTATTGTATGGCTTCAGTGACACGCGTCTATTGAATGCATATTAAGGAGATTATACAAGGGTGATAATTTATGAACTCATTATATTAAGATTGATGATATCTTTCAAAGTATGCACTTTTCAACCACATATTCCTTGGCATAAATTATTATTTTTTAATAAGGAACCGAACCTCAAAGTTTTGGGATATCAAAAAGAACACCTTGTATAGTTTTTGTCGGCCTTTTATGTTACTCAAACACAAAATCTCATGTTACAAATCTTTACAAAGATTAGGTAGTTAATACTGAAGTTATCTGTCCACGTATTTGCTTTACGTGATAATCTGTCTAGCGTTATAAATGTCTCGTGACAAAATGATACAGCATTATACGGTGAAGTTGTAGTTGCTATTAAATAGTTTGAGCTTATAACTCAGTGAAATGGTCTTAAAAACATACCATGTCATAATTATTGTACTTGCGCTTGAGATTTGTTAAAAAATGTCTAAAATAAATCGAGGTAAGATCACATATCTCATACCTTTAGTATTTTATATCTTCAATAAGTGTTGAAAATCACGTTGTTTTATCGAAGAGCATATCAATTAAAACCCTCAATTGTTTTTTTATTGATTTACATTTGAAAAGAGCTTAAAGTACTTTGATTAAATAAATCAGGATTCTTCATGAAACGAAATCGTGTTCGACTCCAAAATGATCTTACAGTAAGCTACGATAAGATTGAAGGTGGAGTAACTTGAATAAGACTCGTTTTCGATGTCTTTTTGTTTGTACTAAGATCTGTCTGACTGCAGTTGATAGAATTTCCTGAAGAGTTTTAATCTCTGATGATTTGACTTTTACAATACTCATGAGTGACGACGAAGTCTAAAAGGGCACCGAATCAGTTAAAACGTATTAAATTAAGAGCGATAATGGGCCGTCAAAGGGTCCGTTTAGGGACAGGCGGCGCGTCGTTCGTTTTCATCACATAGCCAGCTTTGGAACTATACACTGGATCGCAGTAAAGCCGGCGATGCATGTAACAAAAACGCGACACGCCCCGCGCGACGTACCGCTTGTCCTTAAGCGTGCACACTCTATAAATTTATTACCCGTCTGCACTAAACTTTGATCCTAAGTTGATACTTAAGTCTGTATTATGACCTGCAACGAGATTTGATTGACTTCTACTGTCATTTGGCCTTTCTGACGGTTCATTTGACATGATCGAAAAGTAATGAGAACACTTCTTCTTCTTAGCGTGTCGATGAATATGTTTATTATATTTTGCCCGCCCAGAAACTTGCCACCTTTATGGCGTTATCGGTGGCTTGTGCGAGGTCCTCGGTAGTGCAGGTTTCCGGGCACGAGAACACTATAAATAATGTATTGTGGGAACTTGTGTAGCTCAGGTTTCGTCAATATACCAACTAGTGAAGGGGAAAGGAATTTTCGTTTTTGAATCGATGTTTTATGCTTTATTGTTTCAAAATAGACTTGGTAAAATATTAATAAAATAACCATCATTTTTTTAAACTAGTGTATTGGCATAACTTCGAACGCCGTCGTAAGTTTCTTGCTTAAAGTTATGACACCGATTTCCCATATCATAACTTTATGCAAGAAATTAAGCGTATCATGTCAAATCAACCGTCAGACAGGACAAATTACAATAAAAATCAGAGTACAGTCCGTTCACAGTTGGTTTAACTCCAGCTGTTTGATTGGCTGCCATGAGTCTTGGGTTGTCGTATTAAATTTCGATTACAAAATGCCGTTTGTATTACTAATAATGAAAGCGCCTATATTTTTGAACGTCTAGTTTACTATAATTATTTCATATTTGAGCGTAATATTTCGTTCCTTTTTACAATATTTGGAAAATTTACAGCAATTTAGTTCACCTTGTTGTAATAGAATATAGAAGGCTATTTAAAAAAAATATGCAAACTTTCAGGGAAACTGGACGGTAAGGCCAATATAGAGAAAACATACGTCAGAGGCAAACAAACTGCGAACGGACTTGTAAAGTACTTGTACTTAAGTATTATCGGCATTAGGAAGAAGTTTAGTGCAGACGGGCATAAGTCTATAATGTCAAAATTAGAGGCTACAAAATCGGTGATTGATAGCAACTGTTGAGTTGAAGTTCCTAATTGGATGACATAAGAGAGTCCTAAAATTAAAAATTGTATTGAGCTCAAAATCTGTCAAAAATCTGTCAAAAATGTCTGACATAAGCAATACTGCCTCAAACATTTTTGATAGTGACTTCTCATTTTAGAAGTATAAGTTAGATATTACTTACGCCATATAAGTTAAAACTGCGAATAACATGATTGCAAATAAAAAACCATGACAATTTTTGTCAATCTGAATAACGTTAAAACTGCGAATAACATGATTGCATATAGAAAAACCACGACAATTTTTGTCAATCTGAATAACGTTAAAACTGCGAATAACATGATTGCATATAGAAAAACCACGACAATTTTTGTCAATCTGAATAACGTTAAAACTGCGAATAACATGATTGCATATAGAAAAACCACGACAATTTTTGTCAATCTTATAAGTAATAAACCGCAACATGCAAATTTGACCTAAAATATGTGATTTTTCCGTTTCTATTGTATCTCATACGCATAGCTTTTAGTGTACCAAAGTAGTTTGCAAAATCGTATTTCGTAACATGTTTTAAAATCGTTGACTAACAAGCCATGATATGGTTAGTTTAGTTATTAGCACTACCGTATCACCTGTGAAGGTTGCCTAGTTATGCGAAACGGCTGTTTTAATAAATTATGATCTTCCCATTGTCTTAGAAACGAGGCAGAAGATTAATCAATCCAATTATGTATTCCAATGACTTTTCAATCAACTGAGAAAAAATCTTCTATCTCTTTTAAGAGAATTTCATATCTTTTTAGACTTCGTAGTCACGCGTCATAGGTAAAATAAAACGCTAAAGAAAATCCTGTCTAATAAAATAAACCAAATAAAATGCCATGATGTTTTTAGAGCGGAAAATAAACTCTCATTATTCTCATTGACTGATTTATATTAGTACGAACCATTTAGGTAGAATCTTCATGTACCTGCAAGGTTAATAAAGTTAAGTACATACACCTGACAACGAAGTAGGTACATACTACACTATCATTTAAAAATAAAACTTTAAAACAGATTCATTATTATTATTTTTAACAAAAAAATCTTGTAGTATCTTCTTATTAATGTTATTAATTCATCAAAGACAAACATTTTTGTACAAAACAGAAACAGCGCCTTTGTAAAAAATCATAGCAAATCCACTCTTGTGAAATATTGCTCTAAGTGTACAAAAGTAGTGAAACAAGTCGTGAGTAAGGAAAAACTATGCATCGGACATTAAGAAAACAGTGTTGTAAGTGTGATAAGTAGCGACGAAGTTAAATGTCAATATAAAACTTCAGTGAAGCTGCAATTGGAAGAGTGTCATGGATTGGGAAAAGGAGAAACTTCAACCGAGGTAATTGTTTATTCATTAAACTCTGTACATTATAAGTAAGTGGACCCGTCTGAAGTTGTTGCGACTGTTGCGAGGCGTTTCGTTGACAGCTACCCCCCGTTCACACGTTGTACGTTTTACTGGATACGTTTTACCGGATACGTTTTTTTTCATCGATGGCGCATGGAGTTGTATAGGCGACTTCACATATGGCACAGTATTCAGTATACGTGAACGGAACGTGTGAACGGGCTGTAACGAATACGCCTGAGCGAAACGACTTGCAACAACTTTAGAGGCACGGTTATATTATCTATACAGTATTGCCTCAGTACAGATATCTACAGTAATTCAACTTCATACAAACGGACGAAACGCGAGCTATACCTACGCGGCTCGATCTCGGCATGCGGCCAGTCTCGAGTGTCTGCATACCGAAACAATTGTTGATTGAGCTTTACGTTAATATGCAATTGTTTATACTTTAAAATTTAATAATACATCTTTTCGTGCGTCTCAGTCGAGGCGCAAGTATTTTTCGGTCGCTAATTAATAAGACCGATTTGTTATTCAAACGTAAACATGGCTTTTTGACACAAAACGTATTTTTGTTGAACACTTCCCATACAATTTACAAATTATTTTATTTGTTTATATAAAAAAAGTATATTTGCAGTCACAAAACTAAATGGAAGTAAACGCAAAGTACGCAAATGTAATTTAGAAGCTGAAGGCGGGCAGCCCTTTGCAATCCGCATACTTCGAAATTCGAAAAGAACTGAAAAACCCGGATTTTTTAAACTTTAAATAAATCCGGTTTTTTCGAATATTTCCAAATTTTTCGCTTTAAGTACTTGTTATCATCACAATTGATGCTTCTTGTAAAGCACCGTCTTTTTATGGTTATTATTAATTATTAACTATTTTCAAGATTACTACGGCAGTACTAGCATGAATGTCAAAGTCGTTTTTCTGGAGTCACTGTTGTCAATCGAACGGCTTTAGGTAATTGAGATTTTGGAATTTTCGTATTTGAAAATGAATAAAAAAATAAAAGATTTGATAGTTTCATAATCAATGTAGAAAACAGCGATACCAGTGACCAGTGATTCATTCCATATAGAATTGCTGGATTCAGATTTTGATTCCAATGAATAAGAATAATTATTGTATTTATTTTTAAACCTGATTAATACTAGTTGCCTATCATTTTAATAATAGATATACGTCTCATCAAAAAGTAGGACAGTAGCAATAGGTATTGTAAATTCTAACGATAATTTTATAAAAAAAATTAATCGAATATCAAGTTTGTTTAATCCATTTATTTCGTACTATTGTGGGGGTTACCATAATGCAATTTTTTTTTAATTCGACAGGTTTTTCTAGTGTCTACTTTATTTATTTATTTATTCATTCATACAGAACCAACAGCACTTTCACATCATAAAATAATGTTAAAAATACAATTCTTACTGCCAATTACAGGTTCACAACTTTCAGATAAATTACATAATTGAATACTTAATGCTTGAAGTTGACTACAGTAGATTGTTAAAATTATTGATTTTCTAAGTGACAACTAAATATTGAATGATTAAATTGACATTATGAGAATGAAATTTATTAAAATATAGTAATTACACAAAATTTAAGAGAACAGATTAGATATTCGATAAAGAGAAGCATAGTACAACCTGCAGTTTTAGTTGTGTGTATGCGTGTGTTTGTACGTGTGTGTGTGTGTATTTATATGCGTGCAAGATCATGAATGTGTGAATGCTTGGAAAAGTAAGAAAATGTGATATGACTAAATATTTGTAAGACCATATACACTATTATATTGAATATTGTACTGATAAAATACACTAAAAATAGCCCCTTTATACCATTATCATTTATAATTGTTTAAATTAAGTTTTAAGTTTTAACAAATTAGTAACCTTCTTTTTAAATGAGTTAGCCAGACTACATTATTTATATATATTTTTCTTATTTATTAAGTCTTCATTTCTTATATTCTCAATTAAGCTTCAGATAAGCTCTGTTCGCGGTTCTTTCACAAATATTGCTTTTGAGAATAAGCTACGATAAAATTCATCCTAGGTCGTATACGCTTGATAAATACGCGTTTTACCTAGTCAGAACTAGGTTTGACTGATATTCTATTTTTAGAATTAGTTAGTATAGCAATTAGTAAAAATTAGACGTCTTTTAAAAAAAAACCTGTCGAGTCAAAATCATTAAATCATGTTTTTGAGCAAGCAAAGTTTAGATAAAGATATGAATTTACACATATCAAAATTTCAGATCCGCTCGTCTTGCTATATTCTCATAGTTTGCGATGAAAGTCCGCAATTTAATGACCTCAAATAAAAATTGTTAATAAAAAAATAGCATGCCGAGATCGAGCCGCGTAGGTATAGCTCGCGTTTCGTCCGTTTGTATGAAGTTGAAATACTGAATAGATAGTATTACCGTGTCAGAAGGCACTAGAATATATTTGGTGCAATCTATACTAGTATTCGCATTGTTTACCTGCGTAACTTTTGCGCAGGCGTTGGGCTACGTACCTAATGCTTTTAAATTTATCAGACTGGTATTTTAATGTTTCCATTTTTTATTAGGTAAGTATATCATTTTAACGCCAGATATTTGAATTTGATCTACGGAAGCAGCATTTCATTCTAGTTGACATATAACATTTTATCAGGATTTCTAATCGTAATCATTTAAATATGACATTGAAATGTCAAATATGACAGTTTCTGGTAAAATAAGCACTTGAATTAAGTCAGTTTTCTCTTGTTGCCGGTTAGATTGGGATCTGGTTTATCGTATACTTCAGCACACCCCCCCATCCTTCACGACTTTTAGTCGGTATGTTAATCTGGAAATAGTACACATGTGCCAATTTTTTTTATTTTGAAATTAAAAAAAAAAATATTCAAAAAGTTTTATTCATCTTAGGAATTTCACAAAACACTTGATGAAGTCAGTCATCACATACTTCGGCTTTAACTACTTGTTGATAGTTGTTAAATAAGATATTACAGTAGACCAAGAGACAAAAAAAGCCGGCGGAAAAAAACTCTTGGCACTCTTTTTCGGTTAGAATTATCAAATTAATACAAATAGGTACAGTACAAATTGACCGTGACATGAAAAAAAAAACAAACACAAGACAGCTGATTGTGAGAGCCAATGTCATGCCACAACCAAATTGCTTACATAGCAGATGCAATGAGCTATGGATGCACAATACGAACATGACAAACTGGGACCAGAGTATTTGAACAAAAATGGAATAAAATAGTCATAGTATCATTAGCAAAACGACCTGGCACCGCTAGCAGCACCCGTTCACGAGTTAACGCAAGCACCAGCCATCACCCTCCTCAACCATATTTTAGGGAAGAGGGTGACCCGATACCCGACGCTACCACTAGCCATGCCGCCTGAGGGTACCTAATAAAATGGTTAATATTGCACATTAGCAGCCATAGCTTAATAAAAAATAAAATTAAGTACATGGTATGCCACTATTCTAGAATCTTCATAATGTAGGCAAACTTCCTAGGTGGTTGGGCACATTGATCCCATAAGTTTTTTTTACACCACAAGTGCTGAAACTTTCAAGTTCAATAAAATTTATGTTCAGTGATGTTTGTAAATTACCAGTCATAGTAATTGAGATGTTTGAAGTGTAATTTAGTAGAACCATTATCACGGAACTCATAAATATATATAGTCTAGGGCCTAAACTGCGGACCTGATGCCTATGAATGCGAAGTAAAGTAGGAATTTTCGAAATTTTACAAAACATGGCGTAGAGCGCAGACTAATCGGGATAAAAAACAAAGTTATAAAAAACAAATGAAGTGGATCGAGACCTCCTACCCCCCCTCCCCCACGCACACGTACCTACTTGACCACCATTACTGGGACACCCAGTATAAACGTATGACATTCCAATAAATGGTGTGCTACTTTTAGCCACCCTCAATTTGGGAAACGCTAACTTATGGTCGTTCCAGAGTGATTTTTATCATGATTATCTTTCCTAGTTTTAAATTTATTACTATTCTTATAAATATACATTATGTTTTTATAAATATATTGTGATGCAAGGGTCAAGATACTAATCTCTTTAAACTTTTCTCTAGTTCCATGTTCTTATATTCCACGAGTACCTCTTTTCTGCAGTGTAAATATCGTGTAAATATCGCATTGCTCTCTCAAATGAGCATTTTCTGTCTTAATCATTTAAAAAATTAATGAAGTTTCGTGAGCAAACAGTACAATCCCATGATTATTGCCTACCATATAAGGTAAATGATTATCAACCGACTTCCAAAAAAGGGGGAGGTTCTCAATTCGTGTGTATGTTTTTATTATAATTCAACCAAAGTTTTGACGTGTCTTATGTTGTTTCTAAAAACCCACAATATGCTGTCATCTTGGACCTCATCTTCACTTACCATTAGGTCAGGTTGAGGTCTGACGCGGTGACACCCTTAAAAATATAGGTACTTAGTTATAATTTTAATTCCTTGGACTTCATCGCCTATTAGCACCACGTAATTATGTGATTTTATTAATTTATTAACTGTCATTATAATAATCAGTTAACTCATACACAATTATTATTAATTATTCACTTAATGACGACTTCTAACAGATAAAATGGCACTATTATTAATTATTAACAGCATTTTAGTCACATCTATACATATAATAAAATGGTAGGAAAGTCAAAACTGTACATTGAATATTTTTTTAAAAGAATACTTGGGGTATGATCTACAATCGAAACAGAAACAAAAAATATAGTTTTTAGAATTTTTGTCTGTTTGTCTGTTTGTCTGTTTGTCTTTCCGGGATAAACTCAAAAAGTACTGCATGGATTTACTTCAAATTTGGCATGAAGATAGTTAAGAAGTCGGGTCAACATATAGGCTACATATTATCACGCTAGCAGTGTTATAATCGTAGGTGCGTTTGGTGCTGCATAGCGTTCACGCAGACGACGTCGCGGGCAGCAGCTAGTGACTTTATAAATCGTTCTGTTATCAAAAATAATGTCAATAGGTCAACAGTCCCGTCTGCGTCTGTTTCCCTTCTACTCGTATTTATTTTAACTTACGGAATATTTTCACAATGACATTTCTTGTTATTTTTTTTATTTAAAATAGTGTCTCAGTTCGATTGCTTACCTTATTAATGACTCCTTAGTAGTGACTCCTTCGCGTATCCTTCCATATACCTATTAGATTCATATCTCTTGACTAGGTATAATCATCATCATCACAACCCACTGCAGGGCTATGAGTCTCTCCCCTGGGTGACGAGAGGCTTAGCCATAATCCACCAACATTATATTATAAAGTAATAAATATCGACACATTGTAGACACTTATAGTATTGAAGAGTTTTTTTAGAGTTCTTATTAAACAGCGCAGCGGTGCGAGCACATAACTTTGTCGACTCGTATTTTTACGAATGTTCGTATAGTATGGAGTTGGTTGCAAGTTTTTAGTAGCATTGTAATTTTTTATTTTACATTTATTTAAGAGTACAACATGCTTACAAAAATTCCGTATTAACAAGGCACATATTTATTTAAGCTGGCCGTGTGGCAATGGATAGATTTAAATTAATGCTTACAAACCATCTCCATACTATACGAACATTCGTAAAAATACGAGTCGGGAAAGTTATGTGCTCGCACTGCAGGTTCGTGATGAGAAAAATTATTTTATTTACACCAGCTTCGTGTGGTTTAACCCGCTTAATTTTTTAAAACTACCAAGATTAATGCATACATATATAACTTCACGCCTGTATCCCTTATGGGGTAGGCAGAACACCAGAGGCTATAAAACCATCTGAGGTCACGTTTGACAGATTTGGAGGTATTATAATGATGGAGAGCAGGGGTGTCACTCTTAGAGTACTTCAATTTGATAGCTAATTTTTATCACATGCAACAAATTGGACCGGTCATGTTGTCATTTTACGACGATAGATGTCTATAGTTGTAATACACCAATCAAACAAAAGGTCTGCTGACAGTTAGTGACTTGCGACAGGTCCGTCCAGCTAGCTCCTTGCATGTGCATATGGTTGATGTAGTATTTTGTGATCTCCTTGTTATCTTGTGGTGTTTTCTGTTGATTTATGCGCGGCGCGCTGAGCTGAGGTTCCGGGTTCGAATCCCAGTAATGTAACTTTATCTGGGCGAGATAATTTGGTGTTTACAATATTAGGAAATATTTATAATACCAGCCACGTTATAGTATTAATTATTGGACCAACATTCAGATGGCAGCAGGGGCGCTTAGCAAAATGGCGGAGTGTCAATTGGGGTGACAAGTTGAGGCGTTGAGTAGGCTCTCTATTCCTTTTGGTACCTATATTTATCTTTCTCTATGATGGAGAGACTATTGCAGTGACAGTCAGCCCATCGCGCGTAAAATGTCAATAAAACCTGTTTTCCTGAATTGACTTTTACAGTATGCTCAGGAAGAGAAGCGGCTGGTACATTCTATGTTTTTCTTTCGCTCTCAGTCCAGCATGGAAGATATTCCTGATAAGCTCAGCCTTAGCTAGCCATAGAGCCATAACTCTTCTCAATTATTACGCTATCCATTTTTTACATCGGAATGAATCTTTCCGATTTGAGCACGTTGAATTGAAATAAACAAACGCATTAGCTTTATTATAAAAACATGTGTTTGAACAGATAAAAATTATAATAACGTAGTTACTTAGGTACTCATATTAATGATAAGGAGAAAAAATCACGCGGCTCTTCCTAAGATATTGCCGGAACACAACATCACTAGAGCAGAGATATTTGTTCGACTTTATACAGGGTGGTCACTTAACTGGTGGATTTCTAAGTGTAGGCCACACGGATTAGTCCCGTAAATTCGCGAGACACAGAATTTATTTTAACCCTGCTTCAAAAGCAGTAAATAAATGTACATTTATAAACATACATAATTCAACTCAACACTAATATCACTAACATACTAATTGTATGTAACTATTAGTTCTGAAAAAAAAAATATAGCTAGAGATCTATACATAAACTTTTTTTAGTTTATATTGTTTTGCCATTTTCGTTATAAATAAATGTACTGCAACTTTGTTCAGTTTATCTATGTTTTAAATTTAGGCTCGAATTCCTATTAAGAACAAAGAAATTTTAACAATTATATTTACACTACTCATACAATAAGCGACCGAATGAATTCATTCATCGAACAACTTTATAAACTAGAACGTTAACTAAATAAACAATTCAAACAGAAGTCACTCATTCAAGTAGTAATTTAGAAATGAGGTTAAAGTGTTTATTAAATTAAAACCTATCTCTCAAAACCTCTTTGGAAGTTTAAAAACAAAAAGTTTTCGTTGAATTATGAAAAGAAAAAAAAAAACAAAATCACGTCTCGATTCTGCATAACAATAAACTAGAATGTAGAATAATTTATTGGCAATTATGGTCGTTTGTTGGGGCAAAGTGTTGCGTTATCACCGACTTCACAACAGTCTTTGCCTTTGCCACGAGAGGCGCGTACGGTTTGCAGATCGACCCGAAACAGCCGCGGCCTGAATTAAGGGGCTACCGAAAGTTGTTTTTTTTTTTATATTGTTTTTATAAACTGCCAGTACTCTCGCTAATGGCAATGAAAGTGGAATATACCGTTAATTTTTTTAAATTTGCGTCTAGAGGTATTAAACTGATATGAAAGTTTGATTTTAAATTCAGAATTTTATGAAAAATTAAGAATAATAGATTTTTTTTATGAAATTTTATATGCGACGCAGTGGCTTAAAGTGTGTGTGTGTGTTTTGTGATTTAATTACGACTAATGAATATTAACTTTGAATGTGTCTATTATAATAAAGTGTGATTGTGTTATCAAACCTTTAGGTTTAAAAGTTTGTGGAATGCGTTTCAAAAAGACTTTATTTTACCGTGACGGAGAATTGAACCCAAGTTTCGACGAAAATGAACCACTGCTTGGTGACGACTTAAGTTTGGAGCCTGATAATAATTGGCAAGTTATTCAATATGCAAAAATTTAGTTTAACGGGATATAAATGCACTTTTTTTACAAAAAGTCGCTTTTAAAAACTGTTGTTACTCAGATTTTTTTACACGTAATAGTGATTATAACAAACACGAAAGTTGCTTATAATTCGTTTGAAACTAACTTGTAAGGTCTATCGCGTGTAGGTAATGTACTTAGAACATTTTAGTTACTGTACGAATTCTGTACTCAGTAAATGTCAGTGTCGAATGTAATGATAACAAGTTCGTCACCAAGGAAACCTATCTTCAAGCGACTTTCGACTTGCTACGGTTTGCGAAAATTTTATTATGGTGGGTCATGATTCAGTTGGTTCGAAAGCACACTATCACTATGCCAATTTTCATCCGTAGAGCCATTCTGCTGTGATTGAGGTACAAACATCCATACATCCAATCTTTCACATTTATAAATGAAAGATTGGATGGACGTGTACCACCTTAGTCTACATGCTCACTTAACATCAGGTGTCATGGAAGACAAACGTCCCATCCATATTTTATAAAAAAAAAAGAGGAAGATCATTTCTAAAAGTTGCGACATAGGTAGGCTACGTACGCATATTATACCTACGTACTATAATTATTTTATTGAATTGTTTTTATTTCATGACAAGTCTTATAAACATTTATCTATTTAAAGCAGCTATTTAATAGTCATAAGATAGGTATAGCTATGGCCTTGGGGCCTTATCAATTTCACCGACCGTGGTGAAGCGGTAAAAATTGAAGTCTAAAATTATTGCTAAAGGATTTAACGATAGAATTGTTTTAAGTTTTTCTACTTCAGGAATAGATCTATATTAATACAATAAAGGTTTATTTGCTTGAAGGCGCTAATCTCGAAAAATCAAGCTTTCCAATCCTGTCAAAAAATGCAATTGAATCCGAACTCTACGCCCTCGACATAAAGTTAAAAATTGGTTGAGGAAAGGTTCCGTTGCATTCCTGGCCGCAACATGTGCCAAATTTCAGGATCGTGGAAATTGTTCACAAATCAAACAAAAATACAACATTTAAAGTTGAATCAGTAATTTAGGTGAACAAACGAAAAACGACGGTATTGCCATAAATCTCCACAGTTATCCAAGATGGCCGGAAGTACTTACTGTATGTACGTAGGTACTCAATCTATCAATAAAATGTGTTCCAATCTTATAGAGATTTGTCTTTTGTAAGAACAATACATTCTAAGAAGAATGTATAAAAAAATAACAAAAACTTAAAAAATATATTATTACTTCGAAGCATACGAGTTTAAAAAAGTTAGAAAACGTTTAATGAGAGATGATCTTGAAAGGTCAACACACTTAATGTACGGAAGTGACATTTCACCACTACTAATATCTATTAAAAATACACAATTTTTTATGAATTCAATTTGCTTTTCTAGTTTTATTTTATTAGAGGTTTTATTGGCATTTTTGTGGGCGATAGGCTGACCCCCTGTCACTGCAATAGCCTCTAGCAATCATTATAATACCTCATTAGTCAAACGTGACATCAGTTGGTCTTATAACCTCTGATGTTCTGCCTACCCCATAAGGGATACAGGCGTGAAGTTATGTATGTATGTATGTATGTATGTTTTATTTTATTGAAATATTTTACGTCCAGGCAGAAATCAAAAATATAGAAGGTGTCAGTAAAAATATGACTTTAATATGGCGTCGTCAGTCACCTGTGGTCATTTTCGATTCAAGTAGTTTTTCTTAATGTACACGAAAAGTAACTAATAATTTAATTATCAGTTATTTTAAGTGTTTTCATTGTGGTATTCCACAACTATTTTCTTTGGCACAGGTGCTGGCCAAACGTCCATACTAAATGAAACGTGTTATTTTACAAGTTTGGAACGCTTGCTGTACGTGTAAATTGATAGCCACTGGCGGTCATTCTTTCAATGCATCGTAGTTTTCATCTCGCTCAAAAAAGCCGGCGCGTTTCAAAGACCCCCATTTTCGTTACATTGCCGGCTTTACTCTAAACCAGCGGACGGTTCCATAGCGAAGCCGGCAATGTAGTAAAGACCCAACGTGCCCTTACGCAGAAGGTTTAAAACAAAAGCTTCGATCTGACGTTTATTTGTAACTAGGTACGTCTTCCATGCTGGACTGGGAGCGAAGGAAAAACATAGAATGCGCCAGCTGCTTCTCTTCCCGGGCATACTGTAAAAGTCAGTTAAGAGACAGAGGTTTTATTAGACATTTTTTTGTGGGCGATAGGCTGACCTCCTGTCACTCAAACTCAAACTCAAAACATTTATTCGGAAAACTACAACAGCACAACACAACAGAATAGATAAAAACATAAGCCAAACAGAATAATAACATATAAAAACAAAACAAAACAAAACATGAAACAAGCAAAACAATTAATCACATAATTACTTTACCACATAAAAAAAGCAGAAAATTAAAAATACAGGCAAAATTACGAAAAAAAGTACGGAGTTAAAAGCAACAATACAACAAATAAATAACAGATAAGAAATAAAAACGAGAGGAAAACACATAAAAATAAAAAATAAAGTCACTGCAATAGTCTCTCCATCATTATATTGCCTCCAAATTTGTCAAACGTGACATCAGATGGTTTTATTCTATAATATAGCCTCTGGTGTTCTGCCTACCCCATAAGGGATATAGGCGTGAAGTTATGTTTGTATGTATGTACAGTGAATAAAAATAGTTGGCTTAAATTCTCACATACGAGTAAATCTGCACCCGCAATGCTATCTGCTAAATCCTCCTGGAAAGAAAAGAAGGGTGTATTTACAGCCTTTTATTTCGAGCTCATTCTCATATCATGGTTCATCCATCAATACGTACAAAAAAAGACGTGTGGCACTCGGAGACTGCCGCGTTAAAGCTATTGCATAGCATTTTTTATCAACTTATTTTAACAGTAACAACTTGTTTGACAGTATTTTATCGGCTACATTTTGGTGAGTGTGCGAGTGCTCTTTTTGACCAAATTGAACCCACCCCTTTTTACCACCGGACTACCAGACGCAGACAGAACTTCCATCCATATATAGTGGATTTACCAAGAAGTCGAACAAAACGCTTCGATAGTTCCTTTTTGGTACGGATTGCCAAGGAGTGGAACAATCTGCCTGCGTCTGTTTTTCCTGACCACTACAGTCCTGGAACTTTTAAGGGTCGATTGAATAGGTTTCTCGTGGATGGACGTGTAACACCATAGTCTTCATGCGCACTTTCCATCAGGTGGCATGGAAGACAAACGTCCTATCCTTACAATATAAAAAAAAAAAAAATTTTTTTACTTTTTTACTATTTTTTAACTTATGCAATTATAATTATTTATTTATTTTATTAATGCAGTAATGTTTGATCTACTATGAAGTTCCACAAGTTCCTAGTAGATGGCGCTGATTGTTTATTTAAGCCCGCATGTAAAGTTATGAAATCAAAGTATCACCGCTGTGCCGGTCGGAGTTAGGTTTTTTTCGTTACGGAATTTCTGGATTCGGTCCCCACGCTCAAGGCCCGCGATAGAAGCTATGCAATAGCTTAAAAACACAATTACTAACTTTATGTGTTAATCCAAATTAAGATGGTATATCCTACGGAACCCCTTGAATGTCAGTTATTTTCGCACTAAACCGATTTCGTTAAGACATTTAGGCCGAGAACAAGTTCAAAACTCTTAACCTTACAAGCATCTCCGATTTGTAATGCAACTATTTAACTTCCATTTTAAAATGATAATACACAAGAATGAGGAGTTTCTGACAGCTCATAAAAATTAGTTCAAAAAAGCTCTATAGATGGCACTTAGGCGTTATAGTTAAGTGGTATCTACCATCTATGGTTATTTATAAGTTCAATTTCTGATACAGGCGTCAATTAATTTATTTTACATTTAAAAACGCAGCGTGGAATAAATGGCTATATGATAGACAAGACTTCCCGTTTTGTAAAGCGCCATCTATCGAAGCCTTTTGTACCATTTCTGTACCGTTTTGTTTTTTTAATGAGCTGTCAGAAAACCTCTCATTACCAATGGGATTACCAATGGGACATATTCATCTATGAATGGGACATTGTAGATATCCGTGGTAGATATTAATGAAGTGGCTTCACTATGTGTTTCAATATTAAAACTCAATCGTGGATTAAAAACCTAGAAGATCTAGAAGTAAATCTTTTTTGTAAAAATGTAGATTCAATATTAAACCCACTATAGCACTGCATATACAGAATAAAACAGGATTTCTCGCATAACATATTATTGTTACCATACAAAAATATTTAATGAGCCTATTGCAGGGCCATCGGTCTCTTTCCTAAGTGATAAGGAGGACTCATTATGCTTACTACTCTTTATCCTTACAAGTCATTATCATTACTCTATATTTATTAGCTTCAAGGGTGTAGGGTACATAATTTCCGACGACATATTTTACGACAAACTTTATGGCAAAAGCTTTCTTCATAAGTCATAAACTTTCTCGATTTATAATCTTACTAATATTATTCCATATTATTTACATGAGATCTTCCATGCTGGACTGGGAGCGAAAGAAAAACATAGAATGCGCCAGCTGCTTCTCTTGCCGGGCATACTGTAAAAGTCAGTTAAGGGACGGAGGTTTTATTGGTGTTTTTGCGGGCGATAGGCTGACCCCCTGTCAATGCAATAGTCTCTCTTCACCATAATAATACCTCCAAATTTGTCAAACGTGACATCAGATGGTTTTGTAGCCTCCGGTGTTCTGCCTACCCCATTAGGGATACAGGCGTGAAGTTATGTATGTATGTATGTAATATTATAAATGTGAATGTTTGGATGTATGGATGTTTGTTTTTCAATCACGGGAGAACGGCTCAACGGATTTGGATGAAATTTGGTCTCCCGATAGTGTACAGTTTGGAACAGTCTCTTTTATCCCTATATTCCCGCGGGATTTAGAATTGCGCGGGTAAAACCGCGCGAAACAGCTAGTCTAAAATAAAACACTAGTCTAAATAGCGATGGGGTAACACTGTCTGCCTCAGACGCCAATGGTGGCGGGTTCGATTCCCGCACTGAACAAAAAATATGTTCTGGGTCTGGGCGTTTGTCTACATATATGTACCTATATGTATTTATATTCTAGGTTCCCCCTAGTACGCTACATGGTATCCCACATCACCCATATCATATCTCATACCCATATCACAAGCTCTTAGTTTGGGGCCATGTAGTCGTTTTGATTGTCTGGGGCTTTTATTAAATTTGTTTAAAAAGCGTTTTATTTTAGCTTTCCCCATTTCAAATGAATTATAGATAATCCTTTTACTTTATTTTAATCGATGGTCACGCACGATATAAAGTGCTGCCGTTTGACAAAACTCCTAAGGGTTTAAACTTAATAAGCTGAAGCATAAACATAGGTGATATTTATAATAACTTAACATCGGGCTGTTTACCATTTTTTTTTTAATTATTTTGTGTTCTTGATATTTCGTGATTATTACGCAAATGTCAGTAACCATGATTGTTAAAAACGCTTACCTTATTATTTTTATAAATCAAATCACTAGCTGACCCGGCAAACGTTGTTTTGCCATATAAATAAAAAAAAAAATAGATGTTGGCCGATTCTCATAGATACCGGATAAGCACAAAAAAAATCATCAAAATCGGTCAAGTCGTTTCGGAGGAGTATGGCAACGAAAACTGTGACACGAGAATTTTATATATTAGATGTTTTTGAACGCAGTAACAATTAAATTTGCCAATGCAATGCTCTGAAACGGTACTTCATTTCTCATACCTATAAGTAAGTTTCAATACGTGGTTAATTATAAACCATGTTTGTATTACCTACTGCTCTCACAGTAATTACGGATATTGCACAAACGGCAGATATTATTCACACATAGGTTATATTGACTGTGTTGTATTGAAGCGAGGTAAATGGTTTATTGATATTCAGTCAGTTGTGAAATATTTTACCGCTTACGTTGCATTTGCGGTATAAAAGTTGCATTTTTTTGTAGCGTTGTAGGTCTAGTGCCGGTAAATATGAATTAAGTTTGTATATTTGTTGCTTTTTTATGTGCATGAAATCACGGCTCAGTTTTCGTGCCAAGAAAATTATACCAAATTATGCATCTGTAGGTACTATCGAAGACACTTCCGCCCGACCACTACTAAGTTCATTTTCGCTTGCACCCAAAAACTTGAACAACAGTTCGGCGCCGCGAAGCAGCAATTTTTCGCAACATTTTTTTTTTGTAAGTGATCAAGCGGCAGTGGCCGCGATAGTACGTCCTTAACTTAATTTAAAACATCTTTTAAAGCTTTAAGAAACGGATAAAGCACAATGAGATTTAAGTTATTTATTTGAAATTGCTAAAGGAATATTGATAAAATCATTACGTTGGTCTTATCACCAAAGATGAAAATACACTCTTTTAACGGATTATGGCTTATAATTATATTTCTGGGACTGATTTTGAATTACACATCCAGAATTTAGGTTTGGGGGGAGGGGGTGAATGGGGGACTCCCCACCACGATACGGAGTTGCGGAGATGGCTAGTTTTTTTTTCTGAATTTTGAAGTTTGCTATTCATAACCTCAAAAATAGGGTTATCAATCACTGATTAGGGGTTGAGGGGGAGGGGGGTGGCTCGAAGGTGGGCTCCCGACTCCCCCCACTAAGAACCAGGATGTGGAGATCATTTCCATTCCAGAAACCTAACCTAACCTAAGTTTATTTTGTTCTGGCGCTTCGCCGGCCGCTGCCGCGGCACCGCTCGCTTCGCTAGCTCGGCTCGCGCACGTATATGCAAAATAACATGCTCCTCCTCGCTGTGCTCGTCGTCGCACCTAACCGTACCGACCACCTCATAGGTGCCGATATGTCGTTGTGACCATTTCCATTCCAGAAACCTTTTCAGTATATAAAATTTCAAACACGTATAATTAAAAAACTATGCGTCTCCGCAAAACAAGAGGGGTATTAATCGAAAGGGGAAACCCAGCCCTACATAAATAAACCCATTTCAATCCAATTTTCCAGATGTGTAATTCAAAACCCCACCCATATTTCCTTTTAAACGCGATGTTTAGGTTTCTTAACATACTCCTTATTCACGAGCTAATGGTATACAAAAGTGTTTTAATTTTATGATTTCATGAATTCATTTTATGAAATTTAATGAATTGTTAAACTGCAGATATCATTAAACGATGATAACCTTTCGCATAATATCAGTATAATATGTTAAATGCCTTTGGTTAAAAGTTTCGCAAAAAAATCCCAAAAAATTAAAACCGTAAAAACGTCACGGAATAACGTGCCGGGACACTTCACGGAGTGGTGACATTGGACGGCAAAGTATATGATTTAAGTCCTTCTTAAAAAAATCTATTATATTGGTATATTGATTTAAAATCTACCGCTAAATATTACCGCTCCGGCGGTTATGTGTTCCGGCAATATTTTACGAACAGCCATTGCTTCCATGCTGCATCAATTTATGTATTTATATTCTAGGATCTCCCCCCTAGTTCGCTTCATGGTATACACACAAGTAAGCATAGCTACAAGCAATGCTTACTTTGCGGCCATGTACTTGGTGTGATTGTCTGGGGATTTTTTATTTTATACTGGACTGGGAGTAAAAGAAAAACGTAGAACGTACCAGTTGCTTCTCTTCCCGGGCATACTATAAATAAAAATCAGTTAAAGTACAGGAGTTTTATTAACATTTTTTGGGCGATAGGCTGCCCCTTGTTACTGCAATTATTTCTCTAAACAATAATAATACCTCCAAATTCTTCAAACTTAAAATCAAAAGGTTTTATAGCCTCTGGTTTTCTGCACCAATGGTGTTCCAATGGAAGGGTTATAAGGGATATGGAGGGAGGCGTGAAGTTATGTATGTATTTGTATGTAAAATTTCTGTAATCTTAAAGAGATTGATGTCAAATTATCGGAATAAAGTCTAATCCCTGCAAAGTTGCATCTCCGATAAAGATTTATCTATATCCATTTTTCCTCTGCACAGGATATCGGCGCAATCCGAGCAAGAATTCAATATAGTTCGGCGCATCTACCAACAGGAGACACTTAATAGGGATGCTAATTATGTGCAACCAAAGAAGCCATGTAAGTTTTTTTTGTTACCAGTCACCATTACCAGGCACTAATGATCACACATTCTATTTATTCAAAGTAAAATCACCCAGTCTCGTCGAGATTCGCTCCTTCATTTTCAGTCATACCTTCATTCGGCTTCAGGTATTGCGATAGGTTGATTCCGAAGAAACAGTATTATTGTCAGTATTTGTAAAAATCTGTTGCTAAAAAGTAAATACATAATAATAATGATTAGTGTAACTGATAAAAATAGTGAATGAAACGATAATTATCATATAAATAAGACGTTATTTATGTTACTTTCTAAAAATATGGATTCATATTTTCACCGTCATTGGTTGATATTTTTTTTATCAATGTTTTATTTGTTTTAGTGGTATTGTCAAAGTAAGATAATGATATAAGTTTTTGTTATTTGGATGACTTTATTGTCTTTATCGAAATATGCTTCGAGAACTAAAATATTAACAACCTAATATTTACGACCACTAAAAATATCGATAAAAAAACAATAACCAATTACAGTTGAAAAAATTCAATCCATAACGCCATCTATGGTAAAGTCCTTAAGAATTGACATTGTACTAGAGGATGGAACGTATGCAAGAACCATGATTTTGAATTAAGGCATAAGATGACTAAGTAGTATGGCATTCCTTTTATTCCACTTCCACGCTAGACTAGGAGCGAAGGAGGAAAAGGTAGAATGTTCCAGCTGCTTTTCTTCCCGCGCTAGTTTAAGAGTTAGTTAAGGGACAGAGGTTTTATTGGCGTTTTTGTGGGCGATAGGCTGACCCCCAGTCACTGCAATAGTCTCTCTACACCTATATAATACCTTGAAATTTGTTAAACGTGACAACAGATGGTTTTATTTCCTCTGATAATCTGCTTACCTCATAAGGGATACGTGAAGTTATGTATTTATGTATGTATGAACATCTTCCGCTTCATACACTCATGATAGCACAGCTAGCGTGGTACTGAAGACAATTTGTTTATATTATTTACTGTTATAACTCCGCAGTCCGAGCAAAATGCAAGAAGATAGCGGCGGAGTGCGGGTTCTATGCTTGCATCCTGAACGCGTTGCCGTTCGTGCGCTGGATCCCCAAGTACAAGTGCAAGGATAACATCGTAGGCGATCTGTCAGCGGGAGTGACCACAGCCATCATGCACATCCCACAAGGTACGGAGTCTCTTTGTTTGCATATAATGAAGAAGGTCGTTTTTAATCGGACATTATTTCAGTATCTTTTCAAACTCTGTCCATGGAATGAAAGCAGTAAGCATTGTTCTCAGGTTTTATTTAATAAGGTGTTCCTTTATTTCCTAACCTTCCTGATGAAAAGTGAAAACTTTTATATGGGTGAGAGACCATAAGCCTTTCCCCTGATGGACAAGAAGTTTGAGGCAACCAACACAGCTTCTGACAAATCCTAATGCTACATTTACACGCTCAATTTACACGTTTGCGAGTGCTATATTGTGTTCCGGACAAGCAAACATGGCGGACGAGACGTGGGCGTTGAAGTTATGTCGGGTATTGCTCTTTAGTTTGACATATTTTTATTTCAATATAATCGAAAACAAAGGTAGCTAAAAGTTCGCTAGAGAAGATGGTGGATGTACATACGTACATAACCTCACGCATGTCTTCTTTTGGGGTAGGCTTCTACAAGGTAACACCAATTGCTACGTTCCAGACATACATCTTTTGCTTCTTCCGCGTTCATTAATCTTTTCATACATGACCGTCGGTTACTAGTACTTTTTACTAAGCACTTTTTAAGAATGTTGAGCCTATTTGATCAACATACGTTCGCCTAGGGCGGCCCCTTCCGACAGCACCATCCGTTCGTGCTCTGTACACCTCTTTCGTAAATCTACTTTCACTCATCCTTTCCCAATGTCAAACCACCGAAGCATACCGTTTTCAATCTTAGTCCCTACATCTTCTTTCAATCAGCATTTCTTTCTTATTTGACTGTTGCGCACTATCACTCAATTTCACTCCACACATGCTCCTCAAAGGTCCCATTTCCACAGCATTAATCCTGCTGTCATGTCTCTTCTGCCACACCCAAGATTCACTACTATACATATATAAGTATTGGCGCCAGAACTCCCTCAAATATGGCAAGACGGGCCTTCTTCGGTATAACTTTACTTGCCATAATCGAATACAAGACGCCATTAACATAATTTCCAGCTTTTAACCTCCTTTCAATATCATCGACTTTTTGTCTGGGGATTTTATTATTATTATACTCTAGGAATGGCGTACGCGCTACTGGCGGAGGTGCCGCCGGTGGTGGGGCTGTACATGGCCTTCTTCCCGGTGCTGGTGTACGTGTTCTTCAGCACCTCGCCACACGTGTCCATAGGCACCTTCGCTGTGGCCTGCCTCATGACCGGGAAGGTACGATGGTGATTGTAGTAATAATGCATTTGTTCAGTGTAAGTATTCTCATTCACAAGACATAAACATGAACAATGATGACAACTTTGGCGATGGCGTAAACCTGTCTGCCTCAGACGCCAGTGGTTGCGGGTTCGATTCCCGCATGGAACAAGAAAAAAAATGTTCCGTGTCTGGGTGTTTATCTATTTATGTATTTATATTTTAGGTTCCCCCCTAATTCGCTACATGGTATCCCATAACACAAGCTATGCTTACTTTGGGGCCATGTAGTTGGAGTGATTGTCTGGGCATTTTATTAAAAAAATAAATGTAGCATTGCACTAATGGGGTTTAGAATATGGGATATTTTTCCATGAAATAGGTTACGAGTGCCATATAATACGAATTTCCGAATGCTCTACTATAGTTATACGAGTAGTACTTTTTGGACGCACATGACGGAATCCTCGGTGCGTCTCGCACTTGGACAGTTACTCTTTTGTTGTCAGGGTTGGCTTATAACAGCCCTATCGCCCTTGGATAAGCGTTTAGTGAAAGGCGACTGATCAGACTGTCCGCCGTTTGGTGGCTCCCGCCATCCTGCTAGGGTTCAAATGGCATGCAAGCAGCCATCTCATAAAATCTGCCGCCAAATATTACTGCTCCGGCGTTAATGCCAGTTCCGTGTGCTTTCATCTTCGACCTCATCTTCACTTACCATAAGGTGAGGTTGAGGTCCAACGCGGGCTTACTCATTGATAAAAAATCTCTGATCCATTTAAATCGATAGTAAACTACTTAGTATAGCAATATGTTTAGCCAGTTCCTACTTTACAGTTTCTGATTCAATCGATTACTTAAATGCAACATATCGCTTTTTATTGATTTCAGATAATAAGCCAACACGCCCATCCAGTAGTCTCTAACACCACAGAGTTTGCGAGTAAGTACCTTTCTGGTCATACAGTGACGCCCATTAATCAATATATATAAAACTGTTCCGTTACTGACTGAGTGACTGACAGACACCGTACAGCCGTAACTACTGGGCGTAGAGAGCTGAAATTTGGAACATACATTCTTTAGGGGATGTATGTAAGGGTGCACTAAGGAAGGAATTCCTGAAATTCCCACGGGAACGGGAAATATAGGACTTTTTTGTTTGTATGAAAAATCTTATTCCTTGAGTGCACGGATGTGATACTTGATATAAAGGTTCCTCAATAAGTGTCTGTTTGTATTATGGAAGGAATTCCCGAAATTCCCACGGGAAGGGGTTGGACTTTTTAGTTTGTATGAAAAATCTTATTCTTTGAGTGTACGGATGTGATACTTGGCATGAAGGTTCTTCAAAGAGTGACTGGTTGTGCTACGAAAAAAAATCCCAAAATTCCCACGGGCACGGGAAATATATGATTTTTAGTTTGTATGAAAAAAACTTATTCCTTAAGTGCATGGGTGTGATACTTGGTATAAAGGTTCCTTCAGTGGGTGTCTGGTTGTATAGTTTCTGAAATTTCCACGAGGAGGGTAGTTAAGCGCATACGAAGTTGCGGGATAAAGCTAGTTAATAATATTATTTAACCTCACTGAATCATGACCGAAGTCAAATCCTCCACGATCGATCGCCCCTCTCCTGGGAAAGAGCCAGTGCGATGATAGTAATGAGTTAAGATTTACCTCTCACCATAGCTCTACGAATTCCCTGTGTTGAAACGGACCCCCCAAAGGGGCACACCACGACACATACTGTTTTCACTCTAATATGACATAGATTATTTTCCATGTCACGCAACACTATAAGGACTTAAAAATTGGCACGATAAAACTTAAAATTAATGTCGATAAAATTGTGTATTAAAAATTATGAAGTTAACTATTGATCACCAGTAAATTATTAATAAATTTGACGATAAAATTAATTATTAACTATAAATAAATAAAGCGAATTGACTCTATTAGAACGACATCTAATGACCATATTGTTATCGTAATTCTGAATACATTAACAAAAGTTCGTTTCCTACACTGTCCTGGCTGGGAATCGAACACAGGAGCTCTCACGCCACAGCCGACTACTCGACTTATGCAACCCGAAGACCGCCCGTAAAATCTTATCTTACTAACATTACAAAGCTGAAAATTTGGATTAATGTATGGATGTCTTTCCTCAATCACGGAAGAACGGTTCAAAGGATTTGGCCGAAATTTGGCATAGTGATAGTGTATAGTCTGGAATAGCACATAATCGCGCCTCGTACTCGGTTATGGCAAGCAAAATTATCTATACATATAATAAAATGGTAGGAAAGTCAAAACTGTACATTGAATATTTTTTTAAAAGAATACTTGGGGTATGATCTACAATCGAAACAGAAACAAAAAATATAGTTTTTAGAATTTTTGTCTGTTTGTCTGTTTGTCTTTCCGGGATAAACTCAAAAAGTACTGCATGGATTTACTTCAAATTTGGCATGAAGATAGTTAAGAAGTCGGGTCAACATATAGGCTACATATTATCACGCTAGCAGTGTTATAATCGTAGGTGCGTTTGGTGCTGCATAGCGTTCACGCAGACGACGTCGCGGGCAGCAGCTAGTACCGAATAAGGCTCATCTTGCTTAAACTCCCTCGATACTTGAGGGAGTTTTGGCGCCAACACTTATGTATAGTAGCGAATCTTGGGTGTGGCAGAAGAGACATGAAAGCAGAAGAATGAATGCTGTTGAGATGTGAGCTTTGAGGAGCATGTGTGGTGTGAAATTGAGAGATAGTGCGCAACAGTGAAATAAGAAAGAGATGCGGATTGAAAGAATATGCAGTGACTAAGATTGAAACTGGTATGCTAAGGTGGTTTAAACACTTAGACAGGATGAGTGAAAGTAGATTTACGAAAGAGGTGCACCGAGCACGATTGGATGGTCATGTCGGAAGGGGCCGCCCTAGGGGAACGTACGCCGACCAAATTGGCGACATACTTAAAAAGGGCCTAGTTACAAGTACCCGTAACCGGCGATCATGTATGAAACGATTAATGAACGTGGAGGAAACGAAAGAGGTATGTCTGGATCGGAGCAGTTGGCGTTCCTTAGTCTCTACCTACCCCAAAGGGAGACAGGCCTGATGTTATTTATTTATGTATGTGTACAACAATTTGTAAATTGTTTGACTTATTTCAAATGTATTTAAATACTTACGAAATAAAGATTCTTTTGACTTTGACTTTAGCACATAGGCTACTTTCTATCGTGATCTCGCGGGATTAGACATTAAACCGCGTGTTTCACTAGTTGCTTATAAATACCACATTATTTAACTGGAAGTTATTCTACTTTACAATTTTTTGCGATTAAAAAGCAGCGTAAAGGCAAGGGATGTTCTATACCCGCAGGTTCGTACGACTACGAGCCCGGAGAAGTGGTAGATCTGTCGCAGCCGGTGTATGAGCCGCTGCAAGTCCTCAGCATAGTGTGTCTCAGTGTCGGGGTATTTCAGGTAAGTCACTAACGATTTCATATTTACAAATATTTTAAAAGCTTTATTTTGCATTTTAAAAGGAAACTTTTCAAAAACATAGATAAAAATAACAAATAAAAGCGATACCGTAACCGATCGAGCATTTCCGCAAGATGGAGCTACGTAAGCATATAACGAAAAAAATAACAAAATACCAAATAATTTCGATGATCAAAGACCAGGCCCCGATAGCAGAATGCGGAAGATCTGTGTTCGCGTCCCAGCCAGGATCGATATTATTTGGTAATATCAATATTTTGGTTTGGTGGTACTATATTTTAGAAAGTTTTCGTTAAGGTTTCGCGATTTCATCGTATTTATTTTTAAAATTGGACAATTCAGCCTATACAAACACCATGGTCACGAGTGACTGGTTAAAATACTTTTGTGTGGATATTTTTGTTTTAGATATCTCTATGTTTTAGTAACCCTGCGTATAGACATTATAAGATTTTTATGATAAAATATAGCCTTTAGCCATTCTTAAAAGTGATCAAATGCAAAAATAATTTGGTAGTTACTAGCCCGGGAGATCATAAGGTCTTTCCACCACCCGGTTTCGCTCAGATAACTAGCTTTTAAGACCCGCTTGCACAATAGCTGTACAAGTATTTTAAGCCGACCTACCTTAACTTAAAATCTTGACAAACTTTTGAACTCACAACTTACTGAACTCTATACTTCGCTGTCGTGAACTTTCGCACTAACAAGCATCGCAGTTTCATACTGTCGAACTCCTGACTATCTCGGTATTCCATAAGTCGCGTCGCTACATTGAACTTCCGCACTAACTTAAATAGAACTCATAGACAAACATGCAAACATCGCCAAGTTCAGTAACAAGTATGTCTTTTGGAACGTGGTAATTACGGAAACTACGTGTTGTCGTTCAAAAGAGCTTTTGCTTTAATAGCCCAACTGTTCATAAAGGTTGTAAGATATATTTTATCAAAAAAATAGTAGGGGATCTTAATTTAGGCCAGTAAAACCCCGCGCAAATTAAAAATAAACGACTGCGTGTTAGTAACAGGGTATATTATGTATTTTTATGCTCTCTTGGTACTCTGCGTCACCACAACATTTAGTAAGAGACTCTACTACTTTTTGTTCCGCTGTCTCAACAAAATTGGGTCATGTTTTAGTAAGACATTTCTTCACATCACAACAAAAACAAAATCTTTAGATTTGTAGATGTTATGGCAATAAGTACTATTTCAATAGCGATCACAACGTCACCAGTTGATGACTAACTGTAGAAAATAGAAAGAAGATTCGAAAGATAAGGTACTGAACATGAAATAACAAGGAATAGTAACTTCAAATAAATAATATGAATAAATTAAATACCTATCATGGAACAGTGACTCACGATGAGACATTCACATTTTCGCGGCACAGTCTACGTTGGGTAATTTTCTTTCCAAACGCCACTTAATATTCTATGTGTTGGCTTTCGAAAAGGCATTTAAAGGCTGAATTAACGAGAGTAGGTATCTGTTAGCCTGTTATGCATGACTGAGCATTGCATAGGCGGTTGAAAAAATGACACGACATTTAAAGCATTTCACTTGAAGGCTAAACTGAAAGAGTGGGTGTCTGTAAACCAGTCATGCTTGACTGCGGTTTGCAGAAGTGGTTTTAACTATTAAATTAAGGTAAAAGCATTTATAGATAGTTGAACTCAGTTGTGCGCGCGGCCCTATGTGTGGGTAAACCTTGCACGTATACAGTGATTTTATGTCAGTACAGTGACGACGACTGCAGCGTCACTGCCACACAAATGGAAGTTGTATATTTACAAACGCACACACACATAACGCCGCGCGCACAACTGAGTTGAATTATCTATAAAATTCTAAGTTGCTTCATCAAATCTACGGAAGAAATTGAAAAACTACCATTGGGCTTTTTATTCCACTCTTTTTTAGCTTGTTATTGATGCTCATGCTGGTAACTAAAAATATATTTTCCTCTTCTTAGGTATATTTTGTATGATTGCTACTTTGTCAAAATGTATGTTATTGGATGTGCACTATATTTAAGATCATATGGTTTTCAACTTAGATTCCTAAGGTGTGTCATCTGTTGGCAACTCATTAAGATATATAAATATAATCTCGTGTTTATTCTCAGATTCTTATGTGGATATTCAGACTTGGTGCGGTTTCTACGCTACTGTCAGAGCCGCTGGTATCGGGGTTCACAACAGCCTGTGCATTCCAAGTCATTGTCACTCAAATAAAGGACCTGCTTGGCATCACCTTAGCTCGAGTACCGAGCAACTTTAAAGTTATTTATGTGAGTTATTATTGTATTTATAAAGTTATCTCAAAAGTTTAGTTTATTTTGGTGACATATAAAATATATGTTAAGGATAAAATTATGTTGACATATTAATGACAAGGTGGCAGTTGTAGTACCTTGTGGTACACCTTACATATCTTGTTGATTTTGCAAACAAAATTATTGAAATAGATTTTTTTTAATGGAAAACAAATGCTACTAATATTATGAGGCAATGTCCTCTAGATACTTAGAATATACCCTGGTGGTTAGCGACTATACTTCAAATAAACTTTTTAGCCAAGTCATCACTACTTCACTGATTCTTTGGGAGATAGTTCTTACCAAAACTGTAAGGATGAAAGTTCTCTAGAAGATAATTATGTTTTGTGAGTGCAAAACATTCCATTATTCCTTCATGCTGCAATGAATAAAAGAAAATTTAAAAAGTAATATGGTCTATACAACGTGTTAATGAAAGAACGCATCACCTCAGATATCCCATCTTACTTTTCATTCTTACTCCGTGTAATGAGCCCACTGTAGGGTTAATGAGTCACGAAGATGTGTAGGCCGTAATCCACTAAGCTGGCCCAGGGGCAGTCGGTTTATTTTTACTGTTTAAAAAATATGTAAATGATGTTAAGTACTTTCACAGATTATTTCGGAAAAAAACGACTATTTCTTGTTTCCTTAAATTTCTTACAAGTTAAAAATCTTTCTTACAAATTCATTTAATCATAGGCTTGAGTAGTTTTAGATGCGCAGTATTTTAATAATTAAAATATTGCTTTGGTTCTAATGTGATCCCTCTTTTTGATCAGTAGAATGAATTACACTCTCAATTCTTAAAAACTACTTCAGGTTTTGTGTTCATTAGTTAACATTTTGTATATGATTCTGGATTTGTTAACCAAAGCCAAGGATGAAATATAGATTTTTATAAAGAGTATGTTACTTTCTTATCGTCTTTAAAAAAAATATCCCAATTGACACACATACTATCTTACATCTTACTTACGTATATCAAAAATAAAATAAATGGTGAAAGTTTGGGTGGTTGGTCCTCAATCATGGCAGCACGACTCAACGGATTTGAATGAAATTTGGCATAGTAATAGTGTACAGTCACCTGCATTAATATGTACTCACTTAGCAACTTATTCAGTTGTGATAAGGTTCAAATTACCATGAAAATGTATAAATATTATAAGATGTGACTGTACAGTCTAGAATAGGTGACTGATTCCTCGTTTGCTCTCATTCTCGCCTCATCGTAAGTGAAGAATCGAAGATAAAATTTCCGCAACACTTCACCGCTGGCTCACATTAAACGACTTTTAAATCTTAATTTTACCTTTAAACATTATGTGAATACTTTAACCACCACTTTGGTGCTGGGGTAACACTGTCTGCCTCAGACACCAGAGGTCGCAGGTTAGATTCCCGTTCCGATTCTAGGCGTTTATCTATAATGTATTTATACTTTAGGTTCCCCCCTAGTTCACTATATAGTATCTCATAACACAAGCTTTAATTTTTTTTTATTCACCGCTGGCCTTTATATTAACGACATTGAAACTTTTAATTTACGTGTAAACATTACGTGAATACTTTAACCACTCGTTTCATGAACCTATATTCGTCTTACTTTCAGACATTGATGGAAATCTTCAGGAAGCTCCCTCAAACGAACACCGCTGCGGTTGTCATGTCGCTAGTTGCGTGCACTATCATTGCAATTAACAACGAATTTATAAAGGTAAGCGGGATCTTTTATTTATTATTGTTAAGGCACACACAGGTAACGATCAGTAAAAAAATATGTATAATAATATTGAATTTAACTATTTAAGCTAGATCGGTACCTTCCAATTGTGAACACAGCATTACAACTTTAACGTCAACTTTACATAAAGCAAAGCTAGGTTAACAATTGGGAATTACAATATTCATAATAAAATTAAAAACAAGATTAATATAGCTTAATAATAATATAAATTAAATTTCGTTTAAAGGTAATTAAAATTAAAATAAGATTTTTAATTTGAAAATAAAAATCATCATCATCTTCACAACTCTTTGTAATGAGCCCACTGCAGGTGATGAGGAGGTTTGGGCCATAATCCACCAAGCTGGCCTAGTGCTGGGTGGTGGATGTCAGAATTTTCAGGGTGCCGATACGGATTCTGACAAACCCTAACGACTACTGTATACAAGTATACAGCACCTGGGACCGACAGCTTAACGTGCCCTCCGAAGCACGGAAGTCGCCGTGAGAAATGAATGGCCGGCGGTCACCCATCGAAGTACCGACCGCGCCGAACGTTGCTTAACCTGTGATATCGTATGATAGACACAGTAACCACGGCGCCACGACGACTTCTCTTCTTTATTTTTTTTACACAATAAGCATAATTTATAGAAACGATTTTTGCAAAAAAGGTATATGTTTTTTTACAAAAAAATTAATATATTCGCTAACATATTAGGCAAAACATGGTCGCTCTAAACTATGAATGAATATCATTGAAATAAAGACGACTACGTCCTACTTCAAAACATATTGTAGCACTACGTCGTGTTATCAATTAAATGCCGCGTCGTAGAAGCTGTGTTCATCAGCAGCGACTATTTGTAAAAAAGTTTGTGGTGCCATATCTTTATTATCTTCTACTGAGCCATACTAAAATAAATATGCAGGTACGTTTATATCGTATCAAAGAAAATAACATATTAATTTGGCTGGTAAAAAGAAAATGACGACCGGCTGGTGTAGCGGTAACATACATTGCCTTCTATGCCAGAGGTCCTGGGTTCGAATCCCGGCGGCGGCGGATATTTGTGTGATGAACACAGATATTAGTCGTCAAGTCATGGATGTTTATATGTTTATTTAAGTTTATTCTAATAAAAAAATATGTATTTATTCCATGTGTATAAGTATATCAGTTATCCTAGTATCCATAACACAAGTTCTTTAAGAAACTTAATTTGGGCTAGATAATGTTGTGTGAGTGTCAGAAAAAATAAATAAATAAATAGCCATGTATATGGTTTATGATTTAAGTAGTTTATTTCCCAAAATAAAAGAATACAATTAACTTGTCTTGGAGAAAAAGATTTTTAAATTCAATAGTGTACACAAGGGTTATGTTTTCCTACACGACCATTGACTGACTCGGTCACACTTTCATTTAAGATGTCTATCACAAGGGTTTTAAATTAAAATCGGTAAATAGTTTATTTTATAGCGACCTCTTGGTCTAAGAACTTTGCCCTCATTTTTGACTTCGACTGTACTATCGAACCACTTTGCTGAAAATCCGTTTGAAACTGTCAAACTTGTAAGCTCTATCGCGTATAATGCACTTAGAACATTTTAGATACTGTACGAATTCTGTACTCAGTAAATGCCAGTGTCGAATGTAATGATAACAAGTTCGTCACCATAGAGACCTATCTTCAAGCGAATTTCGACCTACTAGCATTTAGACGTGTTGCCAAAATGAACTTGTTGTGGGTCATTATTCAGTTGGTTCGATAGCACATAAAAACGTTATAAACGTCTTTATAATTAATTTTAAAATAATAAAACACCAATTTTACTTTTAGTTTTAGGGTAAAGCTATACTTTAAACAAGCAAGATTCTAATGCAGACTGTCGCCATTAGGTTGCCTTCTTTGCCAGAAGTCCTGAGCTCGAATTCCCGGTGCGTTTAGATACTTGTGTTAGAGTCTGACCAATGAAAGCTGTCCACGAAAAAAAGCGAGAATTTTAAAAAGTCAAGATCAGGCAATGCTGGTTTTACCCTGCCCAAATGAAGTTGATACTATTTATTTATCGACTTCGATAAAGGAGGACGTTATTTATTCGATGTATGTGCACTAGAAGGTATTAACTTCGTTTAAGCAGCGTGAAGCCAGGTGGCGCATCTTGATTTTCAAAATTACCTCCTTTTTTCTTGGACAGCTTTCAATGGTCAGACTCTATTGCTCGTATTACAGAACGAGACTTAATACTCGTTTCACGTAAGCGTTGTTCACCAGCTGATTCTTGACTTGAGCTTTAGTCTTATTACAAAACAATTATCAAAACCAGATTACCTGAAACTAGTTTCAAATATCTGACTCAGTTGATACTGGGTTTTCTTTGAAAAAAAGTTTCCCATTACATTTAAAAACAAAAACTAATGGTCTGTTACGTTATACGCAACGTTTAGATTATAATGTCTTATAAATTGCGTTAAACTCTATATGATATATGACAAAATTGCCAATGTTTTGAATTATTTATCTGTTTTTCGATAGAAGCAGTACCGTTAAATTATAACTGTCGCTTCTTTTTACTATGAAAATATATTTATATTTATCACTCAAAAATAATACGAAACGTAAAAGCTAAATGTAATGTTGCCAACTACTAAGTAAAGTCACTTAAAATGGGGAGTTTTCTGACAGCTCATAAAAATTAGTTCAATAAAACCTCTATAGATGGCACTTTTAAAAAGCCGAAGGCGTTAAGTCTGTAAACTATAGTGTAGGTAAGTGGTATCTACCATCTATGGTTATTTATACGTTCAATTTCTGATACAGACGTCAATTAATTTATTTTACTTTTAAAAACGCAGTGTGGAATAAATTCTTCGCCTTCGCCTTTTGTAAAGCGCCATCTATCGAAGCCTTTTGTACCAATTTTGTACAGTTTTGTTTTTTTATTGAGCTGTCAGAAAACTCCCCATTATAAATTCCAATATAGTTTTTATTTACGAAAAGCAAGTTCAAACTTGTTTTAAAAAGTTCAAAGTTGTTATAAAAATATTATCGTAATGGTCAATATCACTGAAAGGATCTATTGTAGTTTATACAGATCACTATTAAAGAAGGCACGAATCGCGTACCTATCTAGTTTTTCTCTAAGCCACAGTTCACAACATCAAAAACTTATTTTAAAGTACGCTCAAGTATGGTAGACAGCACACTCAAGTGAATACAGTTGTAAAACTAGTTTCAATCATTGGCATATGCATAAGTAAAGTTCTATAATAAGCGTGAACACAGTTCAAATCATTTAGTACTCAAGTGATATCTGATCATTGAATCTAGTATTAGGCAACGTTTTGTAATAAAGAAAGTCGTTGATACTAGTTTCAAAACTAGTATCAATACATGAGTACTGTTCTGTAATACGACCATTAGAACACAGATATTAGCCGTCAAGTCATGGATGTTTATTTAAGTTTATTTACTAATAAAAAAATGTCCGAGTATGTTTATACAAGGTGTTCTTTTTGATATCCCATAACTTTGAGGTTTTGTTCCGTACTAAAAAAATTATACTTTTTGCCAAAGAATATGTAGTTCAAAAGTGCATACTTTCCAAGATACCATCAATTATAATAAAATGAGTTCATAAATTATCACCCTTGTAAAATCTCTTTAACATTCATTCAATAGACGCGTGTCACTGAAGCATATAATGTACAACGCAAAACATTGCGAACTGTACCTGTGCATATCGCAATGGTGATCATATGTAAAACAAAGGTGTTTTGCATAAGATATTTTAACTTGAATGATATATTTTGTATGAAAAAGAAAAACAAAAAAATTGAAAATATATTCTCAGTCATTTGATATGAAGTCGTCGTGGCGCCGTGGTTACTGTGTGTATCATACCATATCACAGGTTAAGCAACGTTCGGCGCGGTCGGTACTTGGATGGGTGACCGCCGCCCATTCATTTCTCACGACGACTTCCGTGCTTCGGAGGGCACGTTAAGCAGTCGGCCCAGGGGAGAGACTCATGCCCTGCAGTGGGCTCTTTACAAAGAGTTGTGATGATGATGATGACATGGTCCCATTAATACCCTAGAGTTATGAAAAATCAAAAGGAACACCTTATATAAGAAGTTTAAATCTAGCACAAAAATTCCAAAATTGAAAAACTAATAACTTTTCAGCCTAGAGTGGCCAAACGCAGCCGTATTCCCGTGCCTATCGAGTTGCTAACTGTCGTCATAGGAACGGCGGTGTCCCGCTTCGGTCACATTCATGACAAGTTTGGGATCAAGCTCGTTGGACATATACCTACTGGGTAAGTCTACAATCTCTTTATCAACCGACTCCCAAAAGGAGGAGGTTCTCAATTCGTGTGTACGTTTTTTATTTGTCTTTGTTAAGCGATTTTACGGACATTAATGAATCAATATAAAATACTAGCCACCGCGCGCGGTTTTACCCGCGTAACTTTTGATCCCGAGGGAATTTTGGTATAAAATATAACCTTCCTCAAGAGTTGGGCTATCAAATGCAAAAAGAATTTTTCAAATCCCAATCGTAGTTTCTGAGATTAGCGCGTTCAAACAAACAAAAAAAACACACTCTTCAGCTTTATATATTAGTATAGATTCTAGTTTAATATTGTCTTAAGTTTTCACGATTCATAATTTAAATAAAACTACTTTTTAACTGGATTAAACGCGTATAATTTATATTTTACATTTTAACTCGACGTGGTCACGAGGGACGACGCGGGGTCTGAAAAGACACCGAAACGTCGAGTTAAAATGTAAAATATAAATTATACGCGATTAATCCGGTTAAAAAGTAGCTTATATTCTTGTTTCCTATGATTGATGATTCTACAGAGGTATAAATAATATAAATTCGAAATCGGAATAGATTGAATGCTTGAAACTTTCCAAAAAAAATGTGTATTTTGAATTGTTCCTTGACGACCTAATACTTCAGCCACAGCCAGGGGCCGGAAAACCCCTTTATTTGATTAAGCCTATTGATAGGGTAACCCTAGCAAAATCTTACCATATGGAGGTGTAACCCTATTGATATGGTAAGCCTATCGACGTGGTAACACTTTGAATAAAGTTAACTACTTTCGGATGCGCTTACCCTGTGATAGGGTTAGCCTATTTCTATCTCTTTTCCGCGCATGCTGTTGAATCCGGAAGTATAATTCGAAGTGCGAGATTGAATAGATGGTGATATTTTTGATAATTTGATATTCTTAGAGATTAAATTTGCCTGCAGGTTTTAAAACCCTATTGAATCGGTAAACTTCAATTGGGTTTTCGATAGGCTTACTGCTTACATGAAGCTAACTCTATTGATATGGTAAGCCTTAAATTAGGGTAAGTCTTCGATACGGTTACCAAATTGATAGGGTTTTTTAAAACAAGTCTATGAAAAACCCAATCAAAAACCTCTTTAAGGGTAAGCGGTTCCGGTCCCTGGCCACAGCCTTGACTAGGCTTGAAAAATGTTAGTAAAGTCGGTTTTCTTAAATTTGCGCATTCGTTGATTATTATTTCACGTTTCTACTAGTCATATTAAATGTATGAGAAAAGTTGGTTTAAACTTTTGATTTTTATTAATATATCTTTTAGTTTAAAAAAGTTATTGATTTTAGTTGACGTACTTTCTATATCAGTTCAAAGTTATTTGAAGTTTAATTTATTTACTATAGTTACGTACGGAATAACCGTCTGCTCACACTTAACGCACACTTAATCCAGCGAGGCGGATAAACCGGGACAAGGATAAACCGGGACTTAATTTCGATATTTTCTTAGAATATGGCGCTCAGAGTATGTATTTTTTTAGAATATGACAGCTTTGGTTATGTGAGCTTATAGATGCGAAGCAGGTTATTAACGACTAGCCACCGCGCGCGGTTTTACCCGCGTAACTTTTGATCCCGTGGGAATTTCGGGATAAAATATACAACAATCAACAGGATACAAACATATTAAAATATAGCCTATAACCTTCCTCAAGAGTTGGCAAAAATAATTTTTCAAATCCCACTTGTAGTTTCTGAGATTAGCGCGTTCAAACAAACAAACTCTTCAGCTTTATATGTTAGTATAGATTTTAATTACGCGGTTAAATATGCATTTTTCGTTATTAACGGTTAATTAACCGCATTATATGCTTGTAACGGTTAAATACCACCGCGAGATGTCGCTAACGGATTGAAATGTGTATCGCAAGTTGCGCGATGATGCCAGCTTCGACTGGCAAAAAAGGTCGGTTGAAATTCCCTATCTCAAAAACTGCTGGATCGGTTTTGATGAAATTTATAGTATACCCTAAGTTAAACAATACCTAGTACAACAAAAAAAGAATTACTTAAATCGGACTTGTAGTTCCGGAGATATGCGAATACAAACATAAAAACATACATACACTATTGAAATTTTTCACATTTGTTCACGTTGATATAGCCTAACATATACGAAAACTGGGCAATTCTGGAAATATTACATACATACGGGTGGAATTGGTAACCTCCTTTTTTGAAGTCGGTTAACAGGAAAGAAAGAAAAACTTTATCCTTTTTCGTTGTCACTGTCAGATATTTAACCGTTAATAACTGCATTTTAACGGTAGCTAGCCATAAATTTGGTTATTTAACGGTAGCCAACGGGTTTTTTACAACTATATGTGGGCTTAATCATGTTATCAAATCCAGTAATTCTATCTATTGTGATGTGCATGTTAGCTAACATGATAGGATAAAATAATTCGGTAGTATTTCTGGATTTTAGTCTTTATTGATGGTCGCATGCTAGCACTGCTATTTGAATTGTTCCCACTACGCCGCTTCCCACGGAGCCGCTCCGTCCAATATATGTCATTTTACGTCATTTTGTACAGTCACAGCAAGAAATAAATCATTTAAACTACATTCGCTAAGTATCCAAATTAAAAGTCAAAGGAAATTGAATAAATACAAAAAATTGTATCATCGTGATAAGTGAACATAATAATGTTTATTTTTATCTACTATGGTAAGATTATCTCACTGATTTATTTATTTTATATTTATACGTAAACTTTTTTTTATATACAACTATAAAGATTGTCTTCCATGCCACCTGATGGAAAGTGCGCATGAAGACTATGGTGGTACAGGTCCATCCGCGAGAAACCTATTCACTCGACACTTAAAAGTTCCACTTTACCTTCGCAGGCAGATAGCTGTTTATTCGACTTTTTGATAAATCCACTACATAGGGATAAAAGTTCTGTCTGCGTCTGGTAGTCATTAAAAAGCAGTGGGTTCAATTTGGTCAAAAAGAGCACTCGCACACTCTCCAAAAATGTAGCCGATGAAATACCGTCAATAAAATAACAGCAACCTTACGACCACGGAACATAAAACACAAGAGAAAGGGACGTGCGGGCGTGGCGCACGTGGCAAAGTTAAGACTAGTGAGACTTTACTCGAGTCAGTCGCTCTCGTGATTACAACGCTTTGTGACGTCTTTTGCCGGTGTGTTCCATTACAAAAAAACCCATAAAATGACTCGATGTTCTGTTCTAGAGTGTAAAAACTATAGTGGTACTAAAACGTTAATACGATCAGGTGTTTCCTATCATCGGTAAGTCGCTAATTTCGTTTAATTTCATTTTTTATGTTTCGTTAATCGTTCTTGCCAATTAATTCGGAAAAAATATTAGTGTAAATGAAAAATGACATGTATTTCATTGAAATAAAATCTAAAATTGCATAACGCGTGATTTGATAGACATCTATCGTCGAAGAGCATAACTAAGTTGACAGAATCAACTAAAAGCATGCAGATAGAATTCTGACATAAATCACTAAGTGTTATTACTAACTTCTACTCTATTTCAAGTGTACTATAGTTGATATTCTTTTATTCGTAATGGTCCTTATGTCTTCTTGATTTCACCAAATTATGACCGTTCTAATTGGATATATTTCAGTGTGCGTAAAATGTAAATGTGTTAGTTTGGCGACAGCTATTCCTAATGAATTATTAAGCGATGCCCTTTCCTCTTGTGTTTTATGTTCCGTGCTTACGACGATGCTGTAGAGACTTTACCTCCCGCAGGCTGCCCAGCCCGCACCTGCCGCCGGTGGAGCTGTTCCCGGCGGTGGCGCTCGACGCCTTCACCATCACCATCGTCACCTACACCATCACTATGTCCATGGCTTTCATGTTCGCCGCCAAGGACAAGTATGACATCGATCCTAACCAGGAGCTTTTGGCGCTGGTAAGTAAATAAATAAATATTTCTGACACTCACACAACATTATCTAGCCCAAATTAAGTTTCTTAAAGAACTTGGATACTAGATAACTGATATACTTAAGAAATATATAAACATACATATTGAATAAATACATATTTTTTTTTAGAATAAACTTAAATAAACATATGAACATCTATGACGTGACTACTAATATCTGTGTTCATCACACAAATATCCGCCGCCGCCGGGATTCGAACCCAGGACCTCTGGCATAGAAGGCAATTTATGTTACCACTACACCAGCCGGCCGTCATTCCGTCTTCCGTAAATACGAGCTTTTTCCCGCAACTTCGTACGCACTAAACCACCCTTCATGTAGGAATTTCAGAAACTCCTTCTATACTACAACCAGACACACATTGGAGAACCTTTATACCAAGTTTCACATCCGTGCACTCAAGGAATAAGGGCGTGAATCCATCTCTACGAATCCACGGCGTCGTGCGCGGCGCACCGCTCAGCGCTTCATATTAGCTCTTAAAATGATCTCCATCATGGTTCATTATGCCTTGAAACGGCACGGCGCCGTAGCCGTGGCACGGCGTGGCTCCGTAGGGATGGATCCGCGTTCTTAAACTTTCATAAAATATTACCGAAACACACCATCGCTGGATCGGTGATATTTGGCGGCTGATGTAATTCTAACAGGCAAACCCTGTAGGGGTCACACCAGCAAGTGTCATAAGTGAATTTGGAAACATAGATCATCATCCATCATCCACAGCCTGTAGACGTCCACTGCTGGACATAGGCCTCCCCCAAGGTCTTCCACGTCGCTCGGTCCCGCGCCGCCCTTATCCAGCGTTTACCGGCGACTTTGACCAGATCGTCGGTCCATCGTGCGGGGGCCTGCCTACGCTGCGTCTCCCAGTACGTGGCCGCCACTCGAGAACTTTTCTGCCCCACCGGCCATCTGTTCTGCGAGCTATGTGCCCTGCCCATTGCCACTTCAGCTCTGCAATCCTTCTGGCTATGTCGGTGACATTGGTTCGCCTGCGAATCTCCTCATTCCTGATTCGATCCCGCAGGGAAACTCCGAGCATGGCCCTTTCCATTGCCCGCTGAGCGACTCTAAGCTTATTTATAAGGCCCATAGTTAGCGACCATAGATAATGCTTATAAATTGGTAAAAAAAATGTAGGTATTTAGAATTACGAAACATTTACTTAATTTATTTACAGTTAATAATAATTACAGTTAATAAATAGTTTAATTAATAATTTTAAAATAAACATTTTTTTTTTGTCGTGCCAATTTATATTTTATTAGAAAGTTGCAAGTAGTTTGCGCGTAACATATTATCAGAAAACAATTACAGAAGGCTGCAGATCAACCTTTCCAAATCTATCAAAAAATTTCAATTGAATATAAACTTTGTGCCGTGAACATTAAGTTAAAAATTGGTTGTGGAAATTTGATAGGTTTGAAACGCTTGAATTGAAGCCTTCTGTATAAAATAATAATAATAGAAGTGGTATGTTGATGTAATATTTGTATCCCAGGGCGCGGGTAACGTTTTTGGCGCTTTCTTCTGGTGCGCTCCAGTCTGTGCCAGCTTGTCAAGATCATTTATACAGTATCAGGTAAGGTATAGTTTCCATTTACTTTCGTAATATACAGGGACTGTCGTAATGAATGGATAACCTGTTACTTGAGTTGGTCCGGATGTAAGACTGTAAGAAAATCGTATCTTCTGGCCAGGATGCTCAGACATATAAAAATGGCTTAGAAATTTATGCTTTTTTTTATAAATTTTCCAACTTTTCTCACTTAAGAGTACATTACACCTTGTGCTTACCGTGGCCTTAAAAGAAATCTCACGAAGGAATAATCATCAACATCATCATCATCATCAATATTAAACAATAATCAACCACAGTTTACAAATAACCCAAATATTAGGTCCTTACATATGAAATTGTTGTTTTGTATGGGAGGAATAAAACTCGTTTATTTTTTTAATATAATATATTTATTTAATCAAAGTATGATACATTGCTATCTATGCACTTCTGCCATCTCATAGGTAGTTCATTTATGCCTTTTCTAAAAAAAAAAAAAGAACATTAGAATGGGAATCAATAAAATCTTTGAAGGAGGTTTGGACTGCCTCATCGGAGTTAAATTTTTTCCCCCGCAAAAAGTTATCCAAAATTTAAAAAAAAATGGTAGTCGTTTGGAGCAAGGTCCTGGGAGTACGGTGGATGTCTTAAACATTCCAATTGAAGCTCATTTAATTTGGTAGCAGTCTGGTCTTGTGATCTTGCGTTGTCCTGAAGCAGCAGTGGCCTTGTGCGATTGACCAGTCTCGGTTGTTTAGCGGCTAGTTTATCCATCATTACTTGGAGCTGACTACAGTAGATATCTGCAGTAATCGTCTGGCCAGATTTAAGGAAGCTGTTGTGCACCACACCGGCACTAGTCCACCAAACGCTGACCAATAACTTTTTTCTAGTTAATTTTCTCTTGGGGCAGAATTTGGATGGTTCACCGAGGTTCAGCCATTGCAATCTGCGCTTCCTATTGTCGTAGAGTATCCACTTTTTATCACAGGTAATGATTCGATTAAAAATTATTGTTTAATATTGTGACGGTTCAGTAATGTAGCGCAGCAGTCGACGCGCGTTTGTCGGTTTGCTTCACTCAATTCATGAGGTTACCCACCTTTCGAGCTTTCATATCTTCCCAATTTGTTTCAAGTGGGTTAAAACAGTTTTATCACTAATACCGCAGCCTGCAGCTAACTCGGACGTAGTTTGCGATGGATCAGCTTCCACAATAGCCTTCAATTCTTCATTGTCGACTTTGGTCTCCGGCTGTCCACGGGGACTGTTCTGTAGGTTGAAATTTCCAGAACGAAAACGTTGAAACCAAAAACGCACTGTGCTTTCTCTAGCGACACCACTGCCATACACATAATTAATTCTTCGAGCCATTTCTGCAGCACTGGTGCCACGGCGTAACTCATATTCGTAAATAACGTAATAAAATTTAAAAAATTCTATTTTTTAAACTCAATGACGCAGAGAAAAAAAACAAAAGAAATGCGGTTTTCGAGACACAAATTGATGAGATAGCTGTATAATTTTTTATTTGGAATTCTAAAGGAAACAGGAGATATTTGAGATTAAAGTGGCCAGTACGACAAAACACCAATTTCATATGTAAGGACCTAATACACTTAAATCTACACCTTAATAATTTTAATCATATGATTTAATTTTTGATTTATTAAATGTTTAGGTAAGGGAGCGCTCTAAAAGATATTAAAAGATATAGAGATAGAGTCTAAAAGAGTCCAAAACTAGTGGGATATCTCAGAAGCTAAGTTACGAATAAAAGCCTATAAGAAATACTAGTTACGACACACCAGTATTATTTAACTTAGTCATAGTATATGCGTAGTGTGGGATTCGCTGAAGACTACATAGCGCTATATATGAGTAGTTGCACTTAATGCAACTCTTTTTAATTTTCAGGCGGGAGCTAAGACCTCCGTAACATCAATAGTGTCAGCTACGCTGATACTCCTCGTCCTGCTATGGGTAGGTCCCGTCTTCGAGGACCTACCGCGATGCGTCCTAGCGTCCATCATAGTGGTGTCTCTGAAGGGAATGCTTCTGCAAATACACGATTTGATCAAGTGAGTCGCTTTATCAAAATTTTTTGAAGTGAAAACTTCTTTAGCTGCGTTGTGCACTTTTTTTGGAATGGGTAAAAAATGTTAAACTCGCGTCAGGTCGAAAATTCGTAAGAGTAGACAGCTGGCGCGGCGTAGGAGAGGGAGAATCCCCCTCGCTTTCTACGGCGCGGCGAAAATGTTATACTAGATGAAAATTTAATTAATTTTAATTTTTTTTATTAATATAATTTTATTTTCTTATTATTCAGGTTAGGTCAGGTTTAATTAATTTTCATTTATTAATTAATATAATTTTATTATTAAGATTAGGTTTCGATCGAGTTTACCGTACTGCTTGACGAAATTATTAATATAGATACATATGTAATTGCTTCAAAAAAAAAATTGGAAAAAGCTTTTATGGATTGCCAATGATTTTGAGTGGAGATTTCAACATAAACTTTGCAGACGATAAAAATCAACTATTAATTGAATTTTTAAATAATGAATTTTGTTTAACTATGTCAAATGATCCCAATGTTAGCACAACGAAATACAAAACTGCTATTGATGCGGTCTTTATTAGACATTTAAATAGGTTCGAATCAAAACTGTTCGTTTCTTACTTCAGCTATCATACACCGATCGTATCAGTTTTAGAGATTGGCGATGATGGTTCTGGTAGTAATGATGGGGAAAAAGTCGTCGAAATCATGGATGGAAGTTGATTTTTCTAAGAGATAAACTTTTTAATGTAATATAAATTGTCATGCTGTCGCGTAGCGACGGCTCGGGAACCGTCGCTCGCAGTTGGAAGAGGGTGCTGAAGAGAAAGAAACTATTTAATAACACTTAAAACTTTTATATTTATTTACAATGGAAAAGAAGCACTTAGAGTTCACTGTAACACTGTGAATAAAAGTTTAGTTTAGTTTCGGAGTTAGCGACCCTCGCCCGCAGTAGACGCCGTCGGAGACGGTAGTGGCCGTCGGTAGTGGTGGAGGCAGCCACTAGCAACCGCTACGATAGCGGCAGGGAGGCCGCTCTCAGCGGCAGGCACCACCGCGAGGGTTGCACACGGCCGCAGCTGTGGAGACGCCGGGCAGTGCGGGGCGCCTCAGGTGGAGGCAGGACGTGGCCGGGGAGGGCCGGCGGCTTTTCCCAGACCGGTCAGCCGACCTCTAGCGTTCTCCCGCAGATTTCACTTTATCAGAACCCTCACATGTCCACTCTCCGGACTTTTATATGTTTACCAACATACTTCGAACGTCATTATTTTCCTTATATGACACACAGGCCAGTGTTTGAGTAAAAAGTTCCGGGTTTAGATATATTACCTACATACGAAAATAAATAATAAATTATTTACAAAATTTGGAAACTGCAAACTAAATATAAACATATAAGGATTTATGAAATATAAAACGAATCTGCTAAAAAGTAAGTTAGTGTAACATTATAATGTTTGTGAACAATAGCCCAATAAATAAATATTGTATTCTACCACATAAATGAGAGTACTTTAATACTGATAATTAAAGCAATTCGTGCAAAATTATTCCCTAACCATTCCAAAATATCAAAAATGCACAACGTTAATATTCAAGTTTTCACTTCTGCCGGCACTCCCAGAGTGCAACACGTCGTTTTTTTAAAGTGAAAAATATTGAGATTCAAATTTATTATTGAAGCTGGACTAGGAACAAAGAACTTAAAATGTGCCAGCTGCTTCTCTTGCCGGGCATACTGTAAAAGTCCCTCAGTCCCTCAATCAGTAACGGAACAGTATTTTTATGTATTGATTTATGATTGCAGGTTCTTTAAATTGAGCATATTAGATGCCATCGTGTGGCTTGTCACTTTCCTGGTCACACTTTTTATCAACATCGACATTGGGTAAGCAGATTCTAATTGACATTGCTAATATCATATTTATATGACGACCGGCTGGTGTAACATACATTGCCTTCTATGCCAGAGGTCCTGGGTTCGAATCCCGGCGGCGGCGGATATTTGTGTGATGAACACAGATATTAGTCGTCAAGTCATGGACGTTTATATGTTTATTTAAGTTTATTCTAATAAAAAAATATGTATTTTATTCAATATGTATGTTTATATATTTCTTAAGTATATCAGTTATCTAGTATCCATAACACAAGTTCTTTAAGAAACTTAATTTGGGCTAGATAATGTTGTGTGAGTGTCAGAAATATTTATTTATTTATTATTTATTTATATAGGGTCTTTCAATAATGACGCATCGACTTCAAGATGGAATAAAACAGGCTATGTTTGAGATATTAACGAAATTATTCTTTTATTTGAAAGGCCCATTCGTGCCATTTCGTTTTGAATATAACATAATTCAAATGTCCACCGCAGTTTCGCACGGATTCAGGAAGTCCGATTTTCCATGACTCCGCTGCATTAATTCTACTGAAACTGAGTGGCCTAGGTTATGGCGATCTCAGGGTATCAGTTTATTGCGGTTCACTTCAATTGGTTATTGGAGACTTCAAAAACCCCCACAAGAAAATATCATACCTATACGGTTCAATTTAGGCTTAAAAAATTAGATTCAAATAGATCTGCCTGTTTATTGTTCTTTGTCTGTTGAAAATTGAACCTCCCAGATTTATGCCACCGCTCGAAGACGCGGCGGACAGTTGAAAGATGTCATATTCAAAACAAAATTGTATGAATGGATATCGTCCTTATTGAAAGATCTTATAGAAACGATTTTTGCAAAATAAGGTTCAGAGTTATAGTTTTAACAAATATAATTTCGGTGTATTCGCAGGTTAGCATTAGGCATACTAGCAAACCTTGCTACTCTGTACAGTCGCGCGCAGCGGCCCTACACCTGCCTGCTCGGTAGGGTGCTACAAACTGACCTGTACCTAGACATCAAAAGGTATCGAGGGGTAAGTTGCTTATAGCTATATGTTTCAATATAATAAAATTGGAGAGTATATCGCGTATATTACATTTTAAATTTTAACTCGACGTGCACGAGACCACGGGTCTGCAAAGACACCGAAACGTCCGAGTTAAAATTTAAAATGTAAATATACGCGATAAATCCGATTAAAAAGTGTTTTATTTAATATTTTTAGTATGAATCGCGAAAACTTAAGACAATATTAAGAGATTTTTGTTTGTTTGTATTCTTGGAAACTACTAATTGGATTTGATTTTTGTTTTCGTTTGATAACTCAACTTTTAAGATGGCGACTGACCAGAAAATTTCGCCGTATCGTAACATTCGCGGCGACCTTAATATAAAGTAATAAGGTGACTGTTAGGGATTGTATTTTATCAAAAACTCCTTCGGGTTTACAGGATACCCAGGTTACACGCAAGCAATTATTGAGATTTTTTAATTGAATTAAATGAAAATTACATGCTAGAAAGAAAAATATTAGATTTTTTGTATTGTATGTATTGACAAAAACTTAAAACTGTCAACCTTATTTTCGAAAATATATCTTTATTAGATAGCATATAATCAAACAATATAAGTTTATAGTTAATGGAGAAATTGTTACGAGATTACCGTTAGTTCAGATTATAGGTACGCGCACACAATGCCGGGGCGCATCGCAGCGCAATAATCCGTCTGCGTTACTCGCAGCTTTATTTATTCATACTAGCTTTTTCCCGCAACTTGATATGCGCTAAACTACCTTTCCTGTGGGAATTTCAGAAACTCTTTCCATAATACAACCAGACACCCATTGAAAGACCCTTTATACCAAGTTTCAACAAACCAAAAAGAAATACAATACAAATACAATCCTTAATTTCGGGAATTCCTTCCATAATACAACCAGACACCCATTGAACAACTTTTATACTAAATTTCACATCCGTGCACTCAGGGAATAAGATTTTTCATACAAACTAAAAAGTCCTCCTCTAAAAAGTCCGTTTCTTAGTGCTCCTCTACGCTTCTAAGGAATATGTGCTCCAAAGGAGGTCAATTTGCCGTCATACAAGCTGGCCCATTTTAGTACCGTGAGGTACATGGGCACCAAATTGTAGGGGAAGACTAAAGGAACTCGTAAATATGCAAATATTTGCAAAAGAGAGGATAAACTTTATGAAATAAATTATTGAAAGTTGTAACAAACTAAGGAAACAATCACGGTGAACATGAACACAACTTAGAAAAAACGGTTTTGACACTGACGTTTTGTCCTTCTGTTGGCAAATATCAAAATGGCGGCTATCTTTTATTCAAAGAAATGTTTATTCCGTTCGTTTCTGCGTTCCGGGGTGCAAAAACGGTTTTGACACTGACGTTTTGTCCTTCTGTTGGCAAATATCAAAATGGCGGCTATCTTTTATTCAAAGAAATGTTTATTCCGTTCGTTTCTGCGTTCCGGGGTGCTCTCGGGGTGTTCAATTGCTGTGCTGTGTTTTCCTGATTTATTTATTAAAAAGATGAAATCTATAATCTTTTTAATATATACTTAACGAATAATTAATAATAGCAAAGCAACAACAAAAATAAACAAAGTAAATGTCGGGTCGAGTTGATGAACACGAAGTTGACAGTTCGATTTGACAGTTAAAGATAGCATATTAGAGAGAAAATGGCTTGCGCGTGAAGCCCACAAAAGTATTTATTTTCTTGGCTCAAACTTCATCTTTGACCAAAACTGTAAATGCAGTTGTACTCAGTGGTTAGTACGGTGTTATAAACCGCGGAGTGTACCTCGGTACCAAAATGGGCCACCCGTAATGACCTTCTTTCAGCTCTACGCCCAGTGATCATGGCTGTACGTTGTCTGTCATTCACACACTCAGTAACGGAACAGTTTTATATATTAAGATGAAATGCGACCCGCTCCGTGTGCGGTGCTTTATTTGAAAATGTATGAGAGGTTCGCACGCGGATTTTTGCGTTGCGATAGGGCCTGACATAGTGTGTGCTTACCTTATATTAGTACTAGCATTTGTCCGCGACTTCGTACGCGCATAAACATTGTTTATATTTAACACAACCAGTCACTTTTTGAAAAACCTTTATGCCAAGTATCATATCCGTGCACTCAAGGAATAAGATTTTTTTACACAAACTAAAAGATCATATATTTCCCGTTCCCGTGAGAATTTCGGGAATTCCTTCCATAACACAATCAGTCACTTTTTGAAGAACCTTTATGCCAAGTATCACATCCGTGCACTCAAGGAATAAGATTTTTTATACGAACTAAAAAGTCTAATAATTCCAGTTCCCGTGGGAATTTCGGGAATTCCTTCCTTAGTGCTTCCCCACAACCTCTAAGTATTGTATGTACCAAATTTCAGCTCTCTACGGCCAGTAGTTTTGGCTGTGCGTTGTCTGTCAGTCAGTAACGGAAGAGTTTTATATATTAAGACAGCCAGTGTAGAAATGTAGAAAAGTTTATTTTTGTAACTACTAAAACCTTGACTAATTATCCCTTCACACTAATAGGTGCTTAATAGCAAATCTCTAATATAAATTTATGCTTTAGCTCTTAATTTAACAAACTGTATTTTACTGTACCTTATTTCTGAAATGAACAATTATTATATTATTATTGTTGCTTAGGAAAAATTATAAATCTCTCAAAGTATTTTCGGGCGTGAACTGTATTCTGCCTTATTTAGCCATGAAATCGCATATACCGGCACACGACATACACAACATACCTAGAGAATGAATAGACGCAATGCAATAGTTTATGAACTAAAAATTTTAGTTATAAGTCTTATTAAATTCCTAACAGTGTGCTTTTAATTCTAAATTACTCTGTAATTACATCAAATCAAGCTCAGAACAATATTTAGTCTAAAAGTTAAAGAATACCTTCTTTTTTAACCGACTATTCATGTTGTTACATACAAAACATAAATGAAACAAATTTTAACGTAATCAGTTTTATTATCACCAAGTCTCACTGGATAACAACATTCCCTGACTCGCCACGTCCATTCGTCTGTCTCTATACATCTGCAATAGCCAGAACTGAAGGCTCATTGTTAATAAAAGGTTGACGAACAAAAATATGGAATACCGAACGAGATCAGCGACGCTAGATTCGTGGCTATGTGAAAATGGATAATAACGTTTTTCGGAAAAAAAACGCATTGTTTTGGCTGTTTTTCACTCAAATTCTAGTTAAAATCTTCGCCATGTTTTTCCTTATATCTTCATGTTTGGAAGTTATTGTTACATTTTTATAGTTTTCTTTTAATTTTACTAAAAATATAATGATAATTTATTGCACATTTATTTTGTGGCACGTCAAAAATTGTTGTGTTGGAGTGACAGATGACGTTTGTGAAAAGTATTTTTTTATATGAGTAAAAGCACTAATCACAAAATCTTTACATGCCATTCTATTTGTCGGTATTTAATTAAGAGTGTTAAAATAAAAAATCAATGAAATAAGTATCTAAACGGTGGAAAAAAATTGATTAATGTAAAAACTTTTATTTAAAAATAAGTTTTAGTTATTCTAATTCCAAAAGTTGAAGAATACGTTCTTTTTTTCTAACAAAACGTGAAATCAATCGGCGGAACCGAGCGACGCGGAAAACGCGGGGAGGCCTATGTCCAGTAGTGTATGTTAGCTAGGCAAACCCTTCAGAGGTAATAACACCAACAAGCGGGGTCAACTCGCTTTAGTCGCCTTTTAGGAAACGCTTATAAATAAACTTCTCAACTATTAAATAAAACACTTTTTAACCGGATTTATCGCGTATATTTACATTTTAAATTTTGACTCGACGTTTCGGTGTCTTTTCAAACCCCGTGGTCACGAGCGACTGAGGTGTCAAGCGTCGGATTGATAGATTGAAAAAAGTTATACATCATCATCTCCATCTGTTTCTCAGTCTTCGAGCGTAGCGTTCGGGATTGACACAAAACGAGCTGACAGTATCTTGAGTTACAGGTCGTGCGACCTGATGATGATGTATAACTTTTTTCAATCTATCAATCCGACGCTTGACACCTCAGTCGCTCGTGACCACGGGGTCTGAAAAGACACCGAAACGTCGAGTCAAAATTTAAAATGTAAATATACGCGATAAATCCGGTTAAAAAGTGTTTTATTTAATAGTATGAATCGCGAAAACTTAAGACAATATTAAACTTCTCAACTGCTTTCGGGTTTGGGTGTATCCAAGGATATCTTCTATTGCCATTGTATTTTGCACATATTTATAACTAGACACCGCGCGCGGTTTTACCCGCGTAACTTTTGTTCCCGTGGGAATTTCGGGATAAAATACCTATAACCTTCCTCAAAAGTTGGGCTATCAAATGCAAAAAGAATTTTTCAAATCCCACTTGTAGTTTCTGAGATTAGCGCGTTCAAACAAACAAAAAAACAAACTCTTCAGCTTTATATATTAGTATAGATTACCCGTTTGATATTCTCCTGGTTGAGAGGTAAAAGTTTTGTCTTTTATGCTGGAGATCCTGGGTTCGAGTTCCCTGGTTGGGATGGTTATTTATGCGATGAAAACAGATGTTCAAGTCAATCTAATAACATTTACATATTTATCACAAAAGCAGGAATGTTTTAAATTATCTAAGGCCTGATTTTCAACTGTCGATTGAAAGTTATTTAACAAATAAAGTATTACTCGAAATAAAGTTGTTTTACGATTTTTTATAATTGTACGACAATGGCAAAGAATGACAATAAACTTGAGACGTCTTTAAAGCTGTTGGGTAATACTTTATTCACTAAGTATATAACTTTTATCTGACTATTTAAAAAATCGGGCCTGAGTTAAATTATGCTTTGTTTTGACATAATCGAAACTAAACTTCATTAAGACTTATTAACAATTCATAAACACCTTTTCACCAGGCGGAAGAGTTGCCAGGCATCAAAATATTCCACTACTGCGGTGGTTTAAACTTCGCGACGAAGAATCTGTTCCGCCACACGTTCTTCAGAAAAGTCGGCATCATGAAACCGTCGCGGTCGACGGAAAACCTCGACCATGAAGAACCGCCGCTACAGTCCAGTGAATCCTTTGAGTGGGACCCCACTATTGTTAACAGGGTAAGAGAATAGTTAGATCTTAGGCCAATGCTGCGTTACGCGTGTCGATATTGACGTACGGAACGCACGCGTGAGACGTATAACTCCACCAACTTAAGTTTGCACCTCGCATCGATGACGTTACACAGACGCTTACGTACGGTCGGCAAAAAAGGTTTCGCTATGACTTTAAAAAAAGTAAACAAGTATTTGTTAGATTCTACTTTGCATTTACTGTTTTTAATATTTTTCTTCCAACTATGCTTTAATTTCATCACAGTCACACTAAAAACTGAGTACAAAGCGAGTCTTTAATGCTCTAGAGCAATAAAAATGTATGAAATTTCATTATTGCACAGTTTTTTTTAATCGCACCAAAAGGTGCCAATCTCAATGGATTAGCTCTATTCAGCCAGCCGATATCAATACTTACAAATTTAAAAAATTATTGCTGCTAAATCTGATTTAAAAATGAAAGAAATTTAAAAAAGTGATTTGGCGGGAACTTTGTTAATTTTACCTACTATTCCTATAGGTAGGTAATAGTTGAAAGAAAAATTAAAATTCAACATATAGTGAGACGAAAACTCATATGACTCGTGTCGGTGACAAAGATTCAAACCGTACCTACGCGACAGGGCGATCGCGGGTAGGTGGGCGGGGAAGCGGGGCGGGGCGCCGCATTCCAACGAGGTGCAAACTTGGGTTTGGTGGAGTAGTATATTCCCCGTAGTAGTAGCTATTTCCCGCGAGTACTAGACGCCTTTACATTGTTTTTCAATTTAAATAGAAGTTTAACCAAATTGTAAGAGGTTAAGTATTCGATTGACACGACTGAACAAACACACTAATAAAATTTACTAGCGAAATTTGCTACAATACGTACGGACATAGGCTTTAACCTCGTCGTCACCCAGGATTTAGACTCAAGAGCCTGCAGTAGGCTCATTTCAAAGGGTTGTGATGGTGAAGAGTCCTCATTCCGTTGACACAAGGTCAACGGCTTCACTAAAATTATAGCTATAGCACTCAGTTTACTTGGGATATCAGAATTATTGAGGGCGCCGAAATGTATTATTACAAACCCTAACGACTGCTGTATACAAGTATACAGCACCCGGGACCGACTGTTACCGGGCCCTCCGAAACACGGAAGTGGTCCTGATAAATGAAAGGTCGGCGGTCACCCATCCAAGTACCGACCACGCCCAGTGTTGCTTAACCTGAGATATCAATTGATATCCACAGGAGTCGCTGCTCCGCGATGACTTAATAATATTTTAATTTTTTCTTCTCCAAACTTAAGAGCTGAGCTCTTGTCTTGTAATTTCCATTCTTCTCTCTTATCTGCTAGATTCTTGGTTTCCTGATACGACAGGACTTTAACTCTCTTTTTTATTTGGGCAAAGGAGGTGCGTCTTGGTCTAACTCTACCTCTTGTCCCTTCGACCCTTTCCTTCTAAGATATAGTTTTATTTGCTGGAGCGAAAGAAACACATAGAATATACCAGATGCTTGTCGTCCCGGGCATACTGTAAAATTCAGTTAAGGGACAGAAGTTTTATTGGCGTTTTTGCGGGCGATAGGCTGACCCCCTGTCACTGCAATAGTATCTTTACATCATTATAATACCTCCAAATTTATCAAACCTGACATCGGATGGTTTTATAATCTCTGGTGTTTGTTTGAGTAAAAGTTAGTAAACTTCTTTTTACACCCTTTTATCATAATTTAATAGTGATGAAATATCTCCTAAATTCAAAATGTCTCAGTTAAAAGATCAGTTTTTTATGTAAATACAGACGCTGAGCTGCCAAAAATGTTATATGACGCATATTGATTTTTTTTTCTCGTAAATGTAGGCACTGTTTTTAGTTCATAAGTGTGTAAATTATAGTAACAGCCTTTTATTTATCTAAATTGTAATGGCGTGGACAGGTGCAATGCGTGATAATAGACGCGACGGCGCTATGCTACGTGGACGGGCCGGGGATCAAAACCCTCGTCAACGTGGAGCTCGAGCTCGCCAACAGCCGCATCACTGTGCTACTGGCCGGCGCCAACGGTAAGCAGGCTCTCATACACTATCGGAACAACTGAATCATGACTATAGATGCGAAGCAGGTTATTAACGACTAGCCACCGCGCGCGGTTTTACCCGCGTAACTTTTGATCCCGTGGGAATTTCGGGATAAAATATAGCCTATAACCTTCCTCAAGAGGTGGGCTATGAAATGCAAAAAGAATTTTTCAAATCCCACTTGTAGTTTCTGAGATTAGCGCGTTCAAACAAACAAACAAAGTCTTCAGCTTTATATCTATACTAATATATAAAGCTGAAGAGTTTGGTTTTTTTTGTTTGTTTGTTTGTTTGTATGAACGCGCAAATCTCAGAAACTACAAGTGGGATTCTTTTTGCATTTGATAGCCCAACTCTTGAGGAAGGTTATAGGCTATATTTTATCCCGAAATTCCCACGGGATCAAAAGTTACGCGGGTAAAACCGCGCGCGGTGACTAGTATTAGTATAGGTTTTAACTACGCGGTTATATATACATTTTTCGTTATTAAGGGTTAATTAACCGCATTATATACTTGTTACGGTTAAATACCACCGCGAGATGTCGCCAACGGATTGCAATGTGTATCGCAAGTAGCGCGATGATGCCAGCTACTTACGAATGGAAAAAAAGTCGGTCCAAATTCCCTATCTCAAAAACTACTGAACCGATTTTGATGAAACTTATAGAATACCCTAAATTTAACAATACCTAGTAAAACAAAAAAGAAATTATTTAAATCGGACGTGTAGTTCTGGAGATATGCACTAGGGGAGAACCTAGAACAGAAAACACATATCTATACATAAACGCCCAGACCCGAAACATTGTTTTTTTTTGTTATTCCGTGCGGGATTCAAACCGCAACCACTGGCGTCTGAGGCAGATAGGTTTACCCTATCGCTAAAGGGGCCAAAAAGGTGTAGATTTCACCACACTTATATAAAGAACTGGCTCTGCTTGAACATTTCGGGAACACATCACAGCTTTACAGGTGATATTGGGCAGACTTTAGCGATCTCTCTGCTCGTCATATCATCGTCACTTGTATTTTTTATCCGCGTTGGTTTGTTATAAATTAAGATTAATTTCTTTCCAAGTTACTTCCATGCTGGACTGGGAGTGAAAGAAAAACATAGAATGCGCCAGCTGCTTCTCTTCCCGGGCATACTGTAAAAGTCGGTTAAGGGACAGACGTTTTTATTGGCATTTTTGTGGGCGATAGGCTGACCCCCTGTCACTGCAATAGCCTCTCGCAATCATTATAATACCTCATTAGTCAAACGTGACATCAGTTGGTCTTATAACCTCTGATGTTCTGCCTACCCCATAAGGGATACAGGCGTGAAGTTATGTATGTATGTATGTATTCTTTCCAAGTCTTTCCGCTAATAGTAAAATATCATGAAATAATGTATTAATATGTGCCCATTCGTGCTGTAATTTGGTCACGACATGTTTACAATAAAAAGCCTATAAGTACCCTGGCAAATTCAATGCAGTAAACGTGTCAAAGAGAAAAATAATGATGCTATAGTTAAAAACTTCGTAGTGTAAGTACTGAATGGAAATTGTCAAAAATGAACGGTTGAAAATGAACGAATGAACTTTGTCATTCGTTTCGCATACAATTTTAAAGCAATTTATAATTAATTGAATTTGAGGTGTGTTAGTACTTTATCTTCAAAGTAACTTTAATGAAAATAATTATTTACCAAACATACCTCTTTAAAACGGTTACAGTAGAAGTAAAATCGACTTTATAACTTAAATTAAAAATTAAGTTAAAAATTAAATTTCAAAAAGAATTCAACAGAATCATAAAAAAGAAATATTCCGTGCTTTAAAATATATATTTTTTTTAAACATAACTTATTATAGTTCATAATAAAATTATTTCATTCATTCACTTAAACTAAATCCCTATTTTATCTTTCTTTAAGTGTGGCACACTGGAACTGTAATTTTGCTGCATTGAATCTAATATATAAAATTCTCGTGTCACAGTTTTCGTTGCCATACTCCTCCGAAACGGCTTGACCGATTTTGATGAAATTTTTTGTGCTTTTTTAAATTTTTTATCCGGTATCTATGAGAATGGGCCACCTATTTTTTTTTTTTTATTTATATGGCAAAACAACGTTTGCCGGGTCAGCTAGTCATTTTATATCTTTAAAATGGTACTAAAACTACATTTTCATTATTCAACATTTCCACAGGCCCAGTACTAGAGATGATAGATCGCTACAACAAACTGGAATCACAACCGCTCCACGTGCCAATGTTTCCCACTGTACACGACGCAGTCGTATTCTACCGCGTTCTAGAAGCCAAGCGATCGGCCCCGCCCATCGTCATCAACAGCACTACCAGCCTTAATCCTAGGGAATAAAGACGAAATTTGTCTGTTGCTGTAACTACAGGGGATCCTAAAATACTATTGAGAAAGATGTGGTAATTAGAATTGTAAACCGAATGCAATAAAGGTGAAATTTGTTTGTTTTTGTAACTAGGGAAGATTGGTCTATGGAATATGCTTATTGAGAAAGAGATATGGTAATAGGAATTGTAATTCTAATGAAATAAAGTCGCAGTTTGATTGTTTCTTTAACTGCCAGATACGAAGAATTATTTTTGCATGAGATAAATTTCTTCTTTATCAAAAGCTACAACCGAGCAAATCTGCTAGATATTCATATTATGACTGTAAGAAATATAGAGTTAACAAATTGGCGTTATTAAAGATATTTATTCAAAAGCAAACAGTCTAATATGTACTATATGTACAGTTTTTTTTTTATTTGTATAATAGCTACGGCGCAGGTTATATGTCGGGCGATAGTAAATAGACAGATAGTAGATAGACTCCAGTTAATTTACTAGTATATATAAAAATGTAAAGTGAGTGTCTTCGTTTGTGAGTAAATTTTCAACATTTTGTAGTTTTAGCAGTAAATTTCAGTCATTGTGGCGATAGAAATACGTAACAGTTGAAAAATCTGTAATTTACGATATGCTAACGGGATGAGCTACTTTTAATTTGTACCTTTGAAAGACTAACATCGAATTATTACACCAAGAAATGATAATGAGCTATAATCGCATAAGAAATTAGGCTGATTTACATATATTTAAAAGAAAAAAAATATGGATGGTACTTTTCTCTTCCATGACACCTGATGTTAAGCGAACATGAAGACTAAGGTGGTACACGTCCATCCACGGGAAACCTATTCACTCGACGCTTAAAAGTACTAGGACTATACTGGTCAGGGAAAATAGACGCAGGCAGTTCATTCCAAACCTTAGCGACCCGTATCAAAAAAGAACTGTCAAAGCGCTTAGTTCGACTTCTCCGAATGTTTACCACATACTGATGGAAGTTCTATCTGCGTCTGGTAGTCCGATGGTAAAAGGGTAAGGGATTTGTATCATGTAGTACACGGTTAAACAAGCAACCTTACGACGATGCTCTAAATACATTTTTTTCTTTTTTACTCATATCCTAGCCATGTTAAGCTAAGGTGTGTTGGGCAAAATTTAGAGATGCTAAATATTAGAGAACTTAATGACTGGTTAAGCCTAATAGGAGGTAAACACTGTAAGTAAGTCCATTTAAAATTCCTTAATTTTAAGTTGAATTTAACTTATGATGGACAGAAAATACAAAATGCATATGGCCCCAGTGTGTACTAGGTAATATAGAGTAACAGTAACTATAACACTGTGTTCTGAGCAAATTAAAGCTAGATAGAAAATTATCGACACAACGGAAGTTACTCATAAGCACGTAATGTCACTTTGACATATTACTGTCAAAGTGACATTTCATGCGATATTGTATTTTATTTTCGTCTTAATGAAAATGTTATTATTTGAAATGGAACAAAATACTTAAATCATGAATTATTTACATTAGTTAAGTTATTTATGTACTTATACATAATTGAATGTAGATAAATACTTGTTACTTAAAAACGGTGCTTAAGCAATGACAAGTTAAACAGCTTTATCATTTGATTCCTCAACTGAAAAGGCGTTTGTCAAAAGTTTGAAAAAAGTACCTTCTGTAAACTTAAAAATTATTGTTTTTTGACAGCCTGTTTCTTAAGGTTTTTCCTTGTAATATATGTCACTGTCACCGAGACTATTTTTCTTTTAATTGTAGAATATTAGCATCAGCAATATCGGCTTGTATATATGTCAATATGACAGATGTTTCTAGAATAGTGCAAAAGATATTTAATACAATATAGGTATAATAAATTCCGCATATTTATTTATTTATAAATAGATTATTAGTATTGTCCTATGTTTTTACGATTCATTGTATAAAATAAAGTAGGTTGCTAAATTTTTTAATTAGATTTTATCATCATTTTGACTCGGCTTTTTAAGGCCCTTTGCTGTCGCTAGTGACAGTGTTGTAAAGTAATTAATTAGTTATAAAGAATATTTCTGGACCAAATTAATTTATTGAATTTTGTAAATTATACAATAATACTTGTTAAATATGTAACATTTTAGAAGTGTTGTTTCACAAGTTTTTCCATCGCACTCTACATAAATCTCGAATACCTAACGTGCTAAATGAGTTCGCAAAAAAAATCTGTGCCTACAATTAAAAATAAACTATCGCACACACTATAGATAGTTTACTATGGCTTGATACCAGAGACACCTGTCATTTGGACTATTCGTTTGTCACTCATTAGTGACAGTTGTTCGTGTATGAAGTTATATTTAACAAACTTTCTTTAAGATTATCCTGAGTATTTTTTGTCGATTTGATCTGACGTGATTTTTCGTTCTCGACGCTTGTAAAATGTTACTTCTTATAACATGATCAGATGCATACAACTTATTTAGGTACTTTTCGTAACGTTTGGTACTTAAAATATTATTGTTATATGTAGCTGATCGCCTAAAAAAATTATGTACATTTTCTACAAAGTATTTGATTCGTGTGGCTGTAAATTGTAAATCGAAAATAACGGACAATACAGCAATGTAGTAGTTAATTGTAAGTTTTGTGATATTACTTACCTAAGTGGTTAACTGGTACTGAGTACCAAATGTTGTATATATATATATACAGGTTTATAATGTTCTCTCTTGTTTTATTTCAATTCTCGCCTTTATATTTTAGCTCCCATACTGGTCTGCTAGCTTTCTATCGATGGATGCCGTTCGATTAAACAATTGATCGACGGTCGGACGATGTTGATCGGGTAACCCCGACTATATTCCATAAGTGTCTTTCGAATTGTGCGTCTAATCAAGCAGCTAGATCGACGCTAATAATTGCAATAAAGGAATTTTGAATTTGAACTAGAAAAAGCTGTTGATAATGCGTAGGTACTTAGTTATAATAGTGATTAAATAGGAAGAAAATGAAAATGAAATCGTTTTATTCGCAGTGTAGGTATTCTTATATCACGATCAATTTGTACTGTACCTATTTGTATTAATTTGATAATTCTGACTGAAAAAGAGTGTCAAGAGTTTTTTTCCGCCGGCTTTTTTTTGTCTCTTGGTCTACTGTAATATCTTATTTAACAACTATCAACAACTAGTTAAAGCCGTAGTATTTGATGACTGAATTCATCAAGTGTTTTGTGAAATTCCTAAGATGAATAAAACTTTTTTTTTAATTTATACACTTTACGAACATCAAACGCTGGATGAGGGCGGCGCGGGTCCGGACAACATGACGAATCCTGGAGGAAGCCTCCTTCCAGTGTGCGTCCGCAGGCTCATGAAGATAATGATCGCCCATTACCACCAATATCTTGGTGTTGTCTACTACTACTTCTTCGGCTTTAAAAAAATGAAATGAAAGTATAACCCTAGGTAGACCAAGAGGAAAAAGCCGGCGGAAAAATAACTCTCGGCACACTTTTGTTAAAAAGTGCTTATTATAGGTACAATTGAGCAGAAATACAGCTCTGCTATGACATGAACAAACAAACAGAAGACAGCTATTCGTGCTTGCCAATATCATGTCACAGCCAAGCTGCTTACATAGTGAATAATGTAATATTTATTTATAATATTTGCAAATAACCTGTGGAGACATCAACATTTTGGAACCAAATATCGTTTCTGATTTTTAATCGTCGATTTAAAGGTCTTACTTACTAGTCCAGAAGCTAATAAACTACCATACCAAATTACATTAAAATCGGCTTAGCCGTTTGAGCGTTAAGAACAATCAAAGATAAGTTAAAAGTTAAGATAAGATAAAGATAATTACATGCAAACAAAAAAACCACCGAATAGAAATTTATGAAACTTTCAATAATATAACTTATACAGGCTAACATATGATTTTATAATTTATGAAGATATGAGTGAATTAAAAATAACGATATTTCAAGTCTGCGGTGGATGAATAGACCATTAGTTTCGTCCATATTCGTATATGTGGCACTGTTTTCAATCGAAGAAAAGATAGTTATTTAAAACCTAAAGATTTAAAGATACCTTGATAACACTTGGATATTGTTTGAAATATCCAAGTGTTATCAAGTAAGTAATAATCTTATGAGGATTGCGAGACGTGAGGTTGTTTTAAACTGTTTTTGGTACAAATTATGGTATAAAATATGTCGCTAAAACTCATTAAGTATCTACTTGAGCTGATATATCTATCTAATATCTTCTCTACATATTATAAAACAATGTCCCCCGCTGCGTCTCTGTCTGTCTGTCGCTCTGTTCGCGACAAACTCGAAAATAACGGGATGAAATTACACGCACCTTTGAACAACAGGTCATCCCTGAGAATGGTTTTAGTGTATACTAAGTTAAGGTTTTATGCAAACTGTCGATTTTACGACTATATAAAATCAACATGTATGTACTACTGTTGATATAAGGTACCTGGGTCGAATATGGCCACCTTAAGGTTTGTTACCTTTTTTTTATAATAAATAAGCTAAAACTCACAAGTTTTAGCATTTGTCCATGAAGAGAAGCTATTAATCTTTATAAAAAAGGCAATAAAATACAAAAATGTTCAACAATAAATAGTACTCACAACAGTTTAAAAAAATATAGAAATTGGCCATATTTCCGAGGAGGTAGGTTAATATGCCCATATATGTGGCCATATTTGCGGTATGAATTTACTTGTTTAATAAAATACAAATTAATAAATAAAAAGGATAATAGCTTTAATAGAGTATTTATTTAAAATATATTCTTTGGACGATATTCAGTACAAATAAAGAACAATCTTTAACAAGTTATATAAATTTAAAGATATCAAAATCAACAATGAGATATTATAATTAGCAAAATAATCGAAAACTACTGCTTTATTTAACTTTTGCGCCCTTGCGGGATTTAGGTTCTGGGCCTTTCGCCTACTAATATTCCTATGACGTTTTAAAAATCCTCTCAGCCAATCTCGTCCCACCATCAAGTCTCCACTAGACGCTGAAATATTATTTCGATCACAAAATGTCATAACGCATAGATCTACGAAGTACTCGCTGCGTCAATGGGTATCCCACATTGCACAGGCGAAAGACACGGGATGCCAAAATTTTCTCTTGTTCAGGGTTAAGAAGTGGTTTCCGGCCCAAAGTAGATTTAAGTCTCTTTTTTCTCTTGTAAATAACGCCTTAGAGTGCGTCTTGGCACATTATAATGCTTTGCAGCTGTATATACTTTCATCTTACCGCTTTTGACTGCAGTTAAAGCTAATTTCATTGATTCTTCAGACCAATTACCTCGAAGACCTTTCGATTTATAGCGTGCCATGGTCTAAAATAAAAAAAAAGTATCAGTAATAATAAAGAACCGTAAATATGGCCAATCAGTGGCCATATTTGCAGTCATGCATTTTTTTTACTTTCATATTCACGAATAAAAAACAGACTCTTACTTTGATTATTTAACAAAGAAATATCAAATTACAATCGCCACACAACATCGTAATGTGAATAGCATAGATTCTTATTTGGAAAACAACATAATACAGGATAAAACTTACCTTATGTTTTTATAACCTCAACAGCACGTTTCACTATGATGGACGCTGTGCGAATATAGGGCGCGCGGGAGGGGTGATAGGCACGCCGTTCGGATACACGCGACACTAGCGACAATTTATGGATGCGTTCAGGTTATTAAAAATATTCGTGTTTGGAATAATGGTATGTGGCCATATTTTCCGGCTGGCCATATTTGACCCAGGTACCCTAATAAATAAATAAATAAACATGTCGGAAAAAATTAAGCTGATCGAAAGCTTTCCTCGAAAACGCTGCCATAACCTTTTGAGTTACACAAAAACAATGTATGCTGTGATTGTACCTCTTTCCACAAAAAAGTCCGTGATAGCTTATGTCTATCTTTCAAGAATAACTTACAATAATCATTTTTGGGTTTTAAATATTACAATAAAATTATGGGTTATTTTGCGAACCTATTTTTAACAATAGAGTATTCATGCTTATCCAAGTAAATACGTTTGATACATTATGCATTTAATGTAGATCAAAATTGCTTCTCACACTATTTGAAAAAAAAATATCGATCGACGTCACAAAATAAAAAAAAACGGGCAAGAAATTAAATTAAAACCAATGAAGCGTTATCACGACTTATGTTATCATAATGTAAACCGATGATTTAGGGTTTTTTATGTAGATTAGGATAAAAAATAAAAACATACACCAGTCCACACAAAATAATTTATTCACAGCCCTTTGATTATGTAAAAAAATCTGGCGACGCGAGCCGTAATTTGAGGTAATCTTAACATATCACAGATGCACAAATACTTACTACAGTTAGGCCTACAATTAAAGTAATGCTACATCAATCCATATCCATTTACTTACTTACTTACTAATATATAAGTCTGAAAATGTCTCTGTCTGTCTGGTACGTTTTCACGCCTAAACCGCTCTACCGTTTTTTATGATTTTTGATATACGTATACATATAAAATGATCTCGAGACAGGACAAAGGCTTCTTTAATTTGCAGAAATCAGAATCTCACGTCTGTCTTATACGTTCTATCGCGAAAAGCGCGTAACCGATTTTTATGAGTTTCGATATACGGTTATAAATTTGTTTTAGGTATTCGATATAAACAAATTTTGTAAGATGATATTTTTTTCGTATTTGATTGACTAAAACCTTATAGTATTTGATTGATTGGTAAAACCGCGCGCAACAGCTGGTATCGATAATAAAGATAAAAATATGAAATCGTCTTGTGATTTGATATTGTTTGGTACTTTTGACAATCAGTGACTGCATCATTAATCGTCTTACGCAGATTACACCGGTTGGACTTTTATCTAAGTACAAGATTATTTTGGGATTAATTGATAATTTGTTTTTGAAAGTTAACTAATGAGGCAGCAAAAAACCTCAGTCGTGGGCGGAAATCGAAGATGGAGGTATATTATTTAGGATTCTTGCTGTTCGTGGGGCTAGCTCAGGTAAGTCTAGTTTAAAGAAATACAACTAAGGACGTATTTTTGTTCGTATATTTAAAAATAGTAAAAATAGTATTCTAAGTATCTCATGATGGAGCTTAAAGTTCACTAGGTATATCTACTCAAGGGCATACTGGACCGGTACTATCGAAACAGACATGAAGAAATTTCCAAAGAAATGCCCTAAGAGTTGTAGCAAGAAGAGGTAGGGCTAATTAATTTTCGAGTGGTGACCCATCACGTTTTGTAAGATAATGTAGGTTATGGGCAGGCAGGCGCGGTCCCAGACTGAAATTTTGGGGGGGGGCACAACTGAATTTTGGGGTGGGTCACGACAATTTTTTTGTATCAGAAGTATCTTTTTCTTCCTCCTTCTCTTATAAGGGGTTCATCTTTTCATGATTTTGGGGGGGTCATGTCCCCTGTGACCACCCCCGGGACCGCGCCCGTGGGCAGGCCACTCGTTTTGGATAGTCTGAAAATATGGACAAGGTCATTGGTAGATGTTGGATGTGCGGACAGCATACCTAGGTCCGAGCAAGTTGGACGTCCATATTCCAGCAATGGAACTCACCTTTTATCTCAGTTGATGAGAAGAGACTATTTTTGTAACAAATGGGATCTCCATACTACCTCATTAAGGAGATACCATCGAACTTGAGTTATTTGTGTTCTGCAGAGCAAAGCTAAACTAGCACGCCTAGCATATAATATGCCACGTCATACATGACGTAGGCATAAATGGCGTTCGAGAAAACAATGCTTTTCTCCTGATTACGTTTTTGTATTAATCCTTCTACGATTAATTATCAGTTCGAGCTCCAATCAAATAAATATGACATAACGAGTGTGAATTATTTTTGAGACGTTTCAGATTGTTGTAAAAACATATCACACTTCCTATGTCGACTGGATCTGTGTTACTTTAGGACGAAGGCAGAAATTGTCTTCCTCAACCAACTTATCTACAATTTTACGTTGAGGCACACTAAAACTTCCTATAAGTATCACTAAAGTAAACTTGATTAAATTTTACTCAATGTTTAGCATCTTTTTCGGGTTAAAAGGTCTCAGTTATTTGATTCGAAGGTAATAATTATAAAAAGTAGTGGGGAAGAGTTTAATGTATCGATGTATCGATGGGGTCAAAACACTTTTTTTAGCAAAATTAACCCTGATTTAAAAACCAAAACAGAAAGTAACGTGTAATTTGTCTTTAATTTTCACGATTCATAATTTAAATAAAACTCCTTTTTAACCGGATTAATTGCGTATAATTTATATTTATATTTTAAGTTGCTCGTGACCACGGGGTCTGCAAAGACACCGAAACGTCGAGTTAAAATGTAAAATATAAATTATACGCGATTAATCCGGTTAAAAAGGAGTTTTATTTAACGTGCAATTTTTCAAAACCTTTTACAGGCCACTTCATTGGAGAAAAATGGCGGAGTAGCCATTATTGAAGATCTTCGAGCAGGTAAGAAATTAATAATGAACCATTATTTCTGACTCTCACACAACATTATCTATCCCAAATTAAGTTTCTTAAAGAACTTTTGTTATGGATACTAGATAACTGATAAACTGTAGAAAAACATAAACATACATGTAGAATAAATACATACTTTTTATTAGAATATAAACTTAAATAAATATATAAACGTCCATGACTTGACGACTAACATTTCCGGGATTCGAACCCAGTACCTCTGGCAACGTACGAGTAGTGTAGTGGTTACCACTACACCAGCCGGTCGTCAAACTTTCAAGCTAGTCTTAAAATGCTCGTACTTTTAAATTAAATTGCACTCGGTATCGATATTAATGGCAATTAATGCCGGGGTACCACAGATGCCTGTTTTCACTAAACTTATTGTTGCTGCACATAAAGGATCTCTTAACCTCACGAATTACTGGTTACGCTGATGATAGTAGGTACCTACTATTCGAACGAAGCCCTATAATATTCCCTTTTACGGATCGCCAAAGCGTGTAACAAACTGCCAGTGTCTGTTTTGTTTGACTCGTCATGACTTGTTATTGTCAACCGTGGCCTGAACAGGTCTCTTGTGGATTGACATCTAAAAATAAGATCACTTTCCACTTTTTTTTTTTTTTTTTTTTTTTAATTTTTTTTTTTTACTGGAGGAAAACGTGCAATCACGTCCCTCCCCGACCGCCCAAGGGGGAACGGCGGGGTATGTGGGGATGATCCGGCAGAAGGCCAGACCTACCCACTAAAAACCTCCAGGTGTACCTCACCCGCCATAGATGGAGCTCACGGTACCGCCATTGGCATTACCCGCGAAAGATCACTTTCCACCTGGTGATACGGAGGATAAACGTCTCAAAATTTTAATATACCTAGCTAAACTATTAATTCACGGTATGTTAAAAGTAACCTGCTATTACAGCCTCTGGATCTAGAATCGTGGCTGGTTGGGAGGCCCAAGATGGACAAATCCCACACCAGATCAGCCTTCGCATGGTGAGCTCCACCGGAGGTGTATCTTCCTGTGGAGGATCCATCATCCACCACGAGTGGGTGATCACAGCTGCCCACTGTGTGGCTAAGTGAGTTACTTTTTCATTTTGAATAATTTGTCACTGAACATATCTTGTTGCTACGTATTCTTTGAAATTTAGAATAAAGCTTCGATTAAGATAACAGTTTAGAGACCAAACTTTATGATACCTACTTAGTAGTTGATTTTAGAATAAAAGTGGCTATCCTTGTGACAATTAATCGAACTAATTCATTATCTTCCAGCCGCATCAATTTCGTCATCCGCCTGGGACTGACTAACTTGACCCGTCCGGAGTACATCGTGGAGACCAGCAGGAAGCACATCCATCCAAGATACATCGAGCTCTGGGGCGGAGTACAAACTGATGACATTGCACTTTTGGGACTTGAAAACAGTATTCCTTATGGACGTGAGTTCTGTTCTGTATCACTTTTATATCATGTTCAAATTTTCTGGAATTCTCTACCTGCTGCACCTAAAATGATCTTTAGCCGAAACAAAACATTTTTTTAGCTCCCTTGAATCAGTATTTTGCGCTAATGTCTTAATTACATCTGCAACAGAGTTCATCCAGCCGTGCCGCCTGCAGAACAGCGCTGAACGCAACACGGACTACACCGGAATCAGGCTGATAGTCAGCGGGTACGGCAGGACTGATGATTTATGGAACGGTAAGCACAGAAAATTAAGAAGTTCTTCATGTTTTAGACTCATTATACCTTTTTATACATCAAAAAATCTCTAAATGTCCAGGTGGTGCTGCATCTGAAGTCCTCCGCTGGGTGTATCTCCGCGGTATCTCCAACGCAGAGTGTCGCTCGTGGTACAGCGGCAGCAGCACAGTTCAGGATCAGACCATCTGCGCAGAGTACTACAATGATACCGCTCAGTCTTCTTGCCAGGTAAGGAAAGACTATCAAACTCATAGATTAGCGTTAACTCCAGGTAAGTTACATCCAGTTTAGTGGAATAATCGTATCAAATTATATGGTACTTTGTTCAAGATTTAAAATTCTAAAAATGTTGATAGTGTAACCTTCTTGGTTCCTTTTTGTAAGTCATAAGAAGATCGTATGTATCCATCAGGTAAATACGCACCCACCCGGTTTGAAATCAATAAAACTTTCCTACAAGCAAATCAGGAAAATGTACTCGATATTCGAATTTGGTATCTATTGCAAGAAAATCTTCATACAATTTTTGGATACCTACTTGGCCTATAAATTGACGTCGTTGAGTTTCGATATCCTCTCGCGATCCAAAATTATAGTAATAAGTATATTTTTGTATAATAATAGTTTTTTCTGCTTCTATTGTGTAACAGGGAGACAGCGGTGGTCCATTAACGGTCGAGGACTTAGACGGCAAACCCACCATGGTTGGTATCGTCAGCTTCGGCAGCAGTGCTGGATGCAACAGCCCCTATCCTTCAGGTACCAATTAATCTGTTTACATAATAGTCAAGCTTCTTTGAGACCACTTTTATGTTAATTGTAAATTTTTTCACAGCCTACGTCCGTCCCGGTCACTACCACGACTGGTTCCAGCAAGTGACTGGCCTGAACTTCGACTGGGACAACTCCGACCTTCAGCCCCAACCAGACTCCGAATCTTCAGAATCCTCCGAGGAAGCAGAAGGCAGTAAAGTTATTGTCGTCAATGCTTGAAGAATGAAATATAACATTTTATTCATTTATTAAATTTATTGTTTTACTAGCGTTTCCCGCAAAACAAGCATGCTTAGTCAAACTAATAAAATTAGGGGGAAAATCATGTAGTTTTGAAAAATTGGCATATTTATGCACACTTTCCAGATTCACACACGAAAAGTCCTCGAGTGTGTGCTGGGGTGTGGAGGATTGATCTCTTTTTACAGGCTTTTGCTCATATCTTAATAAATCGGTACAAATAGTACAATTATTACTTCCGACAAAGTTTTTAAATAAAATTTCCTACTGATTTGGTCATATTCATTTTTACTGTACGAACAATACTTTAGCAGCTACAAGGTGTTTAAATTTGTGAGAGATTTTCATAAGTATTCAGGCGTCTGTATGGTGCGGGCCGTGTCATACCACTGATTAGTAATCCCAATGCAAGGCATCGTCAACCAAAACCTCTCCATGATCCTCTCAATTATCTCCAACGCAGAATCAAGAGAAAACAAGTTTTTGACAATATGTCGTACATTCGTGCGACACCTTAATCTTTCAGATACGGACACTTCCTTTTTGTTAAATCCAGCACAAAATTAAAAAATGAACTCTTCCTTCTTTCTCCGACAAAAACGTCAACAAAATATCACTACGAGTACACCTTGTACAGGAGTTTTTGAGCAAATGTCTCCTGAAATATAATAATGTAAAAACGGATTACCTGTAGAAAGTCTCAAGTGATGTAACCTCTTGTAACCTCATCTTTAGATGTTGCGATTTGTTTCTTTTCTGTGTCTAAGTCAAAATCAAATAATTTCGTTGTTAAAATTTTATCTCTTTGTTAACTTAAACACTCCTAAAGTTTTATTCGTAGAGTAAGAGGACCTAATCAGTAGTAAATTTAAAGCAGAAACTTTTGTACCCAGCGATAATAATTCTATTTGTATAGATTTTCGAGATAAGAGCAAAATCTTGAAAATAAGAAATACCTTCAATGCCTCCCTACAACCTCAGCACACCCACGAGTACTTTAAGTAAGTAGGTATGTTGATTTGGACTCTGCGAAAACTACTTCAAAACTACATGAATCATCATCCGTGTACGGTCGACTGGCCCCCGTTTGGTGGTTAGACCCCTTCAGGGTCCGCCTGGCTAGCGACCACCCTTCACATAAAATCTGCCGCAAAATATCACTGTTCCGGCAATGTGATATGAAGAGCTTCTTTCTAGACCCGTCTGCTACCACTTTAGACCTCAAGACCTTTACTGAAAATGAAAATGACTTGGTCATTTTCAAAATTCCAGGACGTGATAGTTTGAGATCATACATGAAGTAAAAAAAATAAAAAAAAATTAAATAGGTATTAATTATTTACTGAGTAAACTTGACCGAAAGTTAGAGAATTTATTACGAAACGCATAATTACATAAGCGAAATGCAAGACACTTAGCGGGTGGTGGTGTGCGTGTGGCGGGAACACTGCTGTGTGCGTGTTGACTGAGGCATCGCGTCGCGAAAAGTGTCGTAAGGTCTCTTTATTTATTCATAGGGATTTCTGATGAAAAATTAAATACCTACTTTTATTACATAATTATGATCAGAATCGAGTTAAGAGTGCTTCCCTCTATAAAATCTTTATAACAAATGGCTATTAGTGCAAAGTTGCGATACGGTATGACAATATTCTTCGACAGAAACATCATCATTTAATGAAAGAGGAAGTTAAATAACGGTCATTCCGGTCGGTACAAGAATGAGCGACCATGACGACGGAGCAGTCCCTCCTAAGTGCTGTAGATATGTATCCCTCATGGAGAAAGATAAATATGCCAAAAGGAATAGAGAGCCTACTCAACTCCTCAACTTGTCACCCCAGTTGACGCGCCGCCATTTTGCTAAGCGCCCCTGCTGCCATCTGAATGTCGGTCCAATAATTAATACTATTACGTGGCTGGTATTATAAACTTTTCGTCATATTGTAAACACCACATTATCTCGCCCAGATAAAGTTACATTACTGGGATTCGAACCCGGAACCTCAGCTCAGCTCGAAGCGCATAAATCAACAGAAAACACCACAAGCTAACAAAGAGATCACAAAATACTGCATCAACATATGCACATGCATGCAAGGAGGAGCAGCCATTTTGTGACCTGGACGGACCTGTCGCAAGTCACAACTGTCAGCAGACCTTTTGTTTGATCGTCGTAAAATGACAACATGACCGGTCCATTTGGTTGCATGTGATAAAAATTAGCTGTCAAATTGAAGTACTTTAAGAGTATCCCCCCCTGGTAGGGGGGGTCCCTTACCAGGGGGGATACCTCCCTGCAGTAGTCGTTATTTTTGGTCGGGATACATTTGAATCTATGGCCTAAACCTTCTTGTAACTATGGGAGAGCATATTGGCCCAACATTGGGCTCATCTAAAAGGATTATAATTATAGATAAATTAACATATCTAAATGCTAGGCAGCTGCAATAATTGCATAATAATATATTTAAAATATAATCTCCTTCTTTATTTGGAAATAAATTGATTTCATATTGACGCCACATGAATAAACGTAAATTGATTGACGTATTATGAAACTTTGAACTTTATTATTTACTAGCTGTGCCCGCGGCTCCGCTCGCGATAATTTCGGGATAAAAAGTATCCTATGTTACTTCTAGTACCTCTGATGATTCGTCGAGTAGTTTTGGCGTGAAAGCTGAAAAAATATCCACGCTTTCACATTTCTAATATTAGTAAGGATAAGGATTGACATTTTATAATATTTGACAATTAATTGCTTAGACCACTTTCACATGAGGCTTAAGTATCTATGGAACGCGTTGAAATATATACGTTGACCGCCTTCGAGATGAACATCTAGATGGGTAACAGGTGGATATCTTTAGTGAATGTTAAAAGAGCTGATATATCTGCCTAACTGAAATCTAGTAACTTCATCATGTTCGTTTCTCAACGCAAACTATTAAATACCTTACACTTAAAATCTAAGTGCCTGTTTAAACTAAAATATCCTAATAGAATTATACCCAGAAATATATACAACTTACAACAGAAAAAGAAATGAAAATAAAGCTGAAACGCCTGTGCAATGCTATCTACCTATACCTACTTCACTTAAAACTACTTCACTTAAAAATAAATACCTATAACTACAATTAATAATAAAAGTACCTAGGTACGCTTTTACCTAAAAAATACAAAAAAAAAACTGAACATAAATTAGCCAAAATTTGGAATTTGACCGAATATTTAAACACTAATACCTATTTTATAAAATAACTACAAAAGAAATACAAATAAACTATTTAAAGACTAAAAGTCGCGCTGATAAGCACGGTTTATAATATCAATTATTGTCTGTCAATAAAGTCGAACGCTCTGAACGCATCAACAGCCAAATATTGAAGCGTTTTTATACCCTACCGCCGCGAGCCGCGTCGAGCGCGGCAACCGTTACGCAAAAATAATCCTTATAGCATGATTCAGTATTCACGCGCGATGGCTTATTAGCGTATTTCATGTATAAGTTTGGTGTTTCTATACCGATTTCTATGATTCTTTTTTATTGAATAGGTAATAATGTTATTTTTTTAATTAGGGATGAGTAGGAGTATTATGAACGTAAGAGTAAACAAATATAATCAGAAAGCTCCGAACTGCTAAGCTATCGGGATTTACACGTGTTATTGTGAGTCAAACATAAAATATAGACATATACAGTATACTGTTAGAGGATATTTTTTATATAATTTTATGTAGAATATTTCCGTCATACATGATTTCTATGTAGCTTTAACCATTAAGGCTGCACACGCGACGGAAGCTTAAAAAATGTAGTAACTTCTCCCGTTTTTCCAAAATTTCCCTTCACTGCTCTGCTCCTATTGATTGTAACGTGATAATAAGTATACTATAACCTGCCCAGGAGTATGAAGAATAATTGTACCAAGTTTCGTTAAAATCCGTCGAGTAGTTTTTGTTTCTATAAGGAACATACAGACAGACAGACAGACAAAAATTTTACTGATTGAATTTTTGTCATCAGTATTGATCACTAATCACCCCCTGATAGTTATTTTGAAAATATATTTCATGTACAGAATTAACCTCTCTACAGATTTATTATAAGTATAGATTATTCGATACTTTTCCGCTTCAAAATAAGTATATTATGTTCATAATATTATTTAGGTAAGCATGAGTAATTATGATAAAATTCTGTTAACCCTTGAACTGAATTAATAATTGTCTATGCTTAAAAATATACATATTATTAGCTGAAATGTGTTGAACCTTTCAAGTAATACCAACATTAGAATATTTGTGTTATTTCCCGACCATAGAGATAAATAAGGTAAATGACACGAGTATCAGAAATTGTAGATAATTCATATCTCGTGTGTTACCAATGCCGTGATTTCTATCTACTTACTTGTGGCATTGCGGTTGTTTTTTATACCTAAAGGGGTTTTGGTAATTAGATCAGAACATATTAAGGAACGACGACGTAAAGGCAGGTGATTTGTAATCATTTGACACTTATTTATACCTATTATACCTACGTAAGTACTTAATTCATTCTTTTTCTTTAAAATCTACAAAAATTCACTTTTACGTTTGATATCAATTATTAAAAAAAACGAATACTAGGTACCTATCGGTATTAAACAAATAATTGGACATTTATTCACACAGTAAGTGACATCTAACCTAACCCTTCTGCTTTATATTAGTAGTTTAGATGTACAGAAGGCTGCACATTAAGTGTTCCAATCTGTGAACAAATTTTACTTGAATCTGAACTCTATGCCGTCGACATTAAGTTAAAATTGGTTAGAGAAATTGTACAAGTAATGTAGCGCTTGATCTGCTGCCTTCTGAACAATTCTTTTAAAGCGGACGCGTATGGTTATTTTTATTTTCGACGTTTCGGTGTCTTTTCAGGCCCCGTGGTTCCAATAGCTCTTTCATTGAAGGTGTTTTATTTAATATTACATACATACATACATAACTTCACGCCTGTATCCCTAATGGAGCAGGCAGAACACCAGAGGCTATAAAAACCATCTGATGTCACGTTTGACAAATTTGGAGGTATTATTATGATGGCGAGAGACTATAGCAGTCACAGGGGGTCAGCCTATCGCCCGCAAAATCGCCAATAAATCCTCCGTCCCTTTACTGACTTTTATAGTTTCCCGGGAAGAGAAGCAGCTGGCACATTCTATGTTTTTTTTTGCTCCCAGTCCAGCATTATGAATCGTGAAAACTTAAAGCTTTTTATATTAGTAAGTATTATAGCTTACCACCATTATAATGCCTCCAAATTTGTCAAACGTGACATCAGATGGTTTTATAACCTCTGGTGTTCTACCTGCCCCATAAGGGATACAGGCGTGAAGTTATGTATGTATGTATAGCTTAGGATCCGCTGCTGCAGGAAACGCTGCATCTGCGCACATCGTGAAGTCGCGGGTTCGAACTCAACAGAACAAGGAAAATGCATGTTCCGGGTCTGAGTGATTACCTGCCTCTACATGTACTTTGTACTTATTTTGTTCTATGTATCCTTATATTGTATCTTAATTTATGTGTACACAAATTGTTAAATAAATAAAAAAAATGCAGTTGGCTACATGGTATCTCATATCACAAAGTTTACTTAGTTAATTTAGTATATTATATTAGTTGATTTGATTGTCTCGGAATTTTATACCTATTTGTTTTTATATCTACAAGCTATCGTACCCAAGCTATCTTACCCGTACGAGTGCAGATTGGCTTTAAGTAAGGCTCTCTGTCTTAGCAAATTAAATCTTTTTAAATCGATATATTCACCAACTTTGTTGACTAAGGCTGTCATTTCTCTTCTGATGGCAGTGAATGTAGCTGATGGTAATACATCGTAATACTCGTATCCTATAGTGAGCCACGACAACAAGTCTAAGGGTCAAGTTTCCACACCAATAGATCGACCGTCGATCGAAGGCGTCGAATGGATTAGTCGACGTGGACGATAGTTTTTAATAGGCCAAAAAAGCGGTCCATGGTGATCATGGTGAAAAATCTGTTAAGCATTTTTGAAGATTAACCCCGAACATTATGCGTTATTTCATTATCGTTTTCTTTCTTTTATAAGATGTAAAGATTAGTATTGTAATAATGAAAATTAATTATTATTGTCTTTTCATCTTATAACATAAAACGTAATTATTGTAACATTCGACGACTTATAACGACTTTATAACATGGGCTAAACCTATTTGCCTATAGAAAAAAAAATGTTCCGTGTCTGGGTGTTTATGTATACAATTTATATTCTAGGTTCCCCCCTAGTGTGCTACATGGTTTCTCATAACACAAGCTTCGCTTACTTTGAGGCCATGTAGGTGGTGTGATTGTCTGGGGATTTTTTTTTATTTATTTGAAAAAACTAGGTATAGTCACGGATTTCAATTATGCAAACGATACAGCAGTGCTAGCACGGATCTTTTGTCGATCGTAAGTTTACGAATGCTCGTATAGTATGGAGACGGTTTTGCAAGCAATAATTGAAATCTATCCATTGCCGCACGGTCAGCTTAAATAAATATGTGCCTTGTTAATTTTGACTGTTTGTAAACAGGTTCTACTCTTAAATAACTGTAAAATAAAAAAAATACATTGTTACTAAAAACTTGCAACCGACTCCATACTATACGAGCATTCGTAACCTTACGATCGACAAAAGATCCGTGCTAGCACTGCAGTGCATAGTGCCTCTCTAGGACTTCGACAACACCTTCACAAGCGTAAAGACAATGATGTGTATTGTATGAAGACAATGAGGTGTAATTTATACTAAACGTCAGGACTCATTCACATAAAATATTTCTCTTTTTCGAAGTGCCTCTTCTCGTGACCATTTATACTCGATCTAGACTTCGAGGTTGGTAATGAAACTTATGTTTAACGCGAATACATCCTACAATCGATATGTGTTCGAATCGATTTCCCTGATTTTGCGGTTTTTTCATCAAGATACGATTTCGCATTAATCAATAGACAACCAATCAAAAGACAAAAAGGAATTGACTTTGCCAATTCCGTTATTCTGCGTAGTTATTATTCAGTCTTTTGTATAACAGTGGCATCTGGCATTTCATTTCTGTACAGATTCTTCTCAGTAACTTACTCTAGTGTTCCACAGTTCATTGAAGGACACAGTTCTGTTTTTTGACGGAGATGATCTTATTGCACCAAGTTACGACTTTTTTATTATTATTCCGAATCTGTGTCCATTGTGTGAATGAAACTGGAGTTATTGAGGTTAGTCAATGTTTTATCTATATGTATAACACATGCACTATAATACGCGGTCGCTTTAAATGGCGCGGCTTCGTACTTTGTTTAGAGTGACGTATCGTAATGATACGTATACCTATACTCACTTAGTTATTTTTGTATGCTTATTACAATGCAGATTTGTCGAATACGTATCCAATACAAGAAAATTCATTGTAGGCGGCAAATAAGCAATATCTAAACAGAGATTATTGTAAAGCTATTTTCTATGTGGGAGTATGACTTGCGCTTGACTACTAGAAATTGGGTATATCTTATCTGTAAGTTTTCTGAAAAATAGGTTAAAGATATTTAGTAATGGCAGTCACATATTGCCGGCAAATTGAGTTTTTAGTTGTAAATATACCTAATTATATCTTAAATCATCTCTCAGGACGGACTCAGTATTTACTCGCCTACTCTTTATTAACCATCTCCATTGTGTTTTGACGATTTGATGTTTCTGACGCATAGGAGTTTAAAAACTCCTATTTCATCGCTAATTCGTATGATTATTATGTTTTTAGGCTCGTCCGGCAAACGAGAGGTCCCAGGTTCGTATCCTGGTCGGGTAATTTTTTTTTATCACATTTTTCATTAATTTAAGAATAATTGAGCATTTTAAATGCAAAAAACTTAAAAACATTATTATGTCAAATGAAGCTTACGACTGTTTTGTTATTCAATTACATGTTTGACTTTCAAGAAAGTAGGCAAGCATAGCGCGTAGTGTAATAACATACAGAAAGATAATTATCTAAGATAAATTCGTCGTTATCGTACAGTTCCTCAGTTTCGTGTTGATTTCGTTATGTGTTGTTGAAAAGTGCACGTAGAGAAGAAATAGAATAAAAATTTAGTAAGTTCACTTAACACTTTACCATTTAATACAATTTTTATGTTTTGACTATGAGCATTCATTGAATTTCAATCACAAAACTTAATTTAATTCAACAAAATTAATAAGGTAACAAACTATACGTACCTACTCAAATAAGATTGGGCTATAATATTATTGGGATGATAAAACTGGAATATTGCAGGCTATTTTTTGTATTGAAAGTACCTATATCACCGTGTAAACACCTTGGTTGTTTAGTAACGTTATCGCATATAAATAGATTTTTTGTTTGTTTTATTTTTATGTCCTAGTAAAGTTGCATAATACCTACTTTTTGGAACTTTGAGAAAAGAACGATAATAGTTCTCCCATCGGCTTTTTTTACTTTCGATCCAATTATAATCTTTTTTTGAAGCTGATGTTGCAAATTCAGTTATTTAGTCGGACGTTCGCAACTTTAAGACATTTTGTGATTTTAAGTAAGTAGGTACCTACCTATGGACCTGTCTATGGAAATACCGCATTCAAAGTTTTCTTTGCTCGTTTTTTTGACATCCCTTCGAAGCCTACCACTCTAAAAATAGTCTGACTGTAAATCTTATTTTATATTTGTTTCTATAGGTAACGCCATGTTTTGTTTTATTTTATGATTCATTAAGTATATTATCCATTAATCAACATGCCAAAAATTTTATAATAGTATATTATGTAACAAGTGAGCTGAGTGACCTGCGGCTCGGGCTCAAATCACAGCCTCGCCTGTAATTAGCAACGCTCACGAGTTACATACGACGTTTTTCAACACACTTGTGAGTAAAAGACAGACATACGTGGTCATAAAATAACAAACACACTTAATAACAAAGCTGTGAATTGTGACTGAAAAATGGTGCCGAACCTCGCGCATGCGCGTAGGTTTTTTTTTCCGCCTAATGTGTCAATGTCTGTATAGCATATACAGCCTATTTTAAGTGAAAATATTTAATTTGGAGTGGTAAATGCAAATACTTTAATATTTTATAACAAATTATTGTATTATTGTAAATTGTGAATAATTTGTTTGATATACAAATTTGTTTTACTAATATAAGGTGCAAACATTTAAAAATGTATATGGATTTGAAGTGGTAGGTATAAAATCTCTTTGTTGTTATGAAAATATTTAATGTATAACCCGGATCAATAAAATATGCTCTGTTTACTCGCATGTAATTTGCACAAAGGTACAATTCAACTTTGCAGGATTCATTATATTATGCACTAGGGTATAATATATATTTTTATGCACGCGTGACTTATAGCCCAGTTTATAGTTCTAAATTCAATAGAATAAGGCTCACTTTACGAGCAAGTGTGTTGAAAAAGTAT